>QEPC01012510.1:2842302-2859688 GCA_003113815.1 Sphenodon punctatus
TGTTTTCTGTGATTCAGCTTTAGGGTTTGTTGGAGTTATTCATAGCATTTAGAATACATTTATTAGTTAGGTAGTTAGTTAGTTATTAGTGTAGATATAGAGATATAAATATTTGATAAAAAAATTCAATAAAAATTTTTAAAAAAATTATATATTAAAAAACATTGGGTTTTTTGGGCCGAACAGCCGAACGCGAACGCGCGAACCACCCGAACACCAAATGACCGAACACGAACGCACAACCCGATGGCGAACGAACCGAACGAACCGAATGGCCGAACACGAACGTACGACCTGCCCGAACAACCGAACACGAACGGCCGACACACGAACGGGTGAACCGAATGGGCGAACACGAACGCGAGGTACGACCGAATGACCGAACACGAACCGAACGCGGCCGAACCGAACGGCCAAACGCGAAGACACGAACCGATCGCGGCCGAACCGAACGGCCGAACACGAACCGCGATCTGTTCGCCCATGCCTATAAGGAGAAATCTGGATGCTGAAGGATGGGGGCCCTACTAAAGGCTGTCTTCAAGTACTGGAAGGCTTGTTGTTCTTCGGTCCACACATAGAGCTGGTGCTTTTTTAATAGACGAGTGAGGGGAGCGGTCTTTTCGGCGTAGCTGGAAATATATTGGTGATAGTAATTCACTGTGTCAAGAAAGCGCTGCAGTGCCTTGATGGTTTGGGGTGCAGGCCATGCCATAATAGCGTGGATTTTAGCGGGGTCCATCTTGATGCCTAGGGGGGAGATGATGAACCCTAGGAAATGGACTACGTTTTGATGAAAGGAGCACTTCTCTACCTTGCAATACAGTTTATTTTGTTGTAAACGTTGTAGGACACTACGGACATGTTGAATGTGTTCTGTCTCGGTCTTGGAACAGATAAGAATATCATCCAGATACACAATTACATAGACGTCCAATATATCTCGGAATATATCATTGATTAGATATTGGAAGGTGGCCGGGGCATTGGAAAGTCCATAGGGCATGACTAAGTATTCATACAACCCATATCTTGTACGAAATGCCATTTTCCACTCGTCTCCTTCCCTGATGCGTAGAAGGTTGTAAGCTCCCCGTAAATCAAGCTTAGTGAAGACGGACGCTCCCTGCAACCTATTTAAGAGTTCTGGAATTAGGGGAAGCGGGTAACGATTTTTTACAATGATCGCATTAAGTCCTCTATAGTCTATACAGGGGCGTAAGCCCCCATCTTTTGGGGGGACAAAAATTAAAGGCGCCCCCGTGGGGGAGTTCGAAGGGTGGATAAAGCCCTTTTCCAAATTTTTGTCAATGTATCCCTTTAATGTTTTTAATTCGGGTTCCGAAAGGGCATAAATCCTCCCATAGGGTGGCATAGTATGGGGAAGCAAGTCTATGGGGCAATCATAACTCCGATGGGGAGGTAAGTCTAAGGCCTCTTGCTTCCGGAATACTTCTAGTAAGTCATAATATTCGGGGGGAACAGACTCTTTGGGCAAGGTTACGTCAGTACCTGCCATTGTCTGGGGCAGGGGTCGTGGTTTTCGAACCTGGCACCGGGAGCTACAATATTCAGAAGTAAATACAAGGGTCATGGCCTTCCAGTTTATGGAAGCATTGTGTACGTGGAGCCAAGGAAGACCCAGAACTACAGGGAAAAAGAGAGGTACTTACAATGTCGAAGGAAAGACTTTCCTGATGGTCCCCGATGGAGCCTTTTAGGGGGCAAGGTTTGTAGTCTCACTGGTCCAGATCTCAAAGGAATCCCGTCAATGGTGACAACCGCTTCAGAATGTTTCTTCTGTTGAGTTGGGATATGGAAGGCATGTATAATGGCCTCGTCGAGAAAATTCCCCGAGGCTCCGGAATCCACAAGGACTGGAACTACAATGCTCCGACAAGCTGAAAAAGTTAAAGTTAAGGGTATACGAAGGTGCCGTAGGCTTGGTGGGAAAGGCCCGGTCCCCGGTGGAGCTTGTGCAGGGGTCCTTACTGATCCGGCCGAGACACCCCCTGTGTGTCTCGACTTCTCTCATTTCCCAATCTTCGTCGTTCGAGGGGAAGATTAGGGCACCCTGAGGCAAAATGTCCTGGTCTCCCGCAATACAAAGAGAGGAGTTGCTTGCGTCTTCACTCTTTTTCCTGGGGGGGTTAAAGGCCCTCGTGAGGCCCCCAATTGCATCGGTTCTGGTTCATCACTTCCTTTTTCCTCTGCTTGAGGAACTGCGGGTGGATATGTTACACGAGGACCCCAAGACCGGGGAGCCTCCAATCGCCGTTCTTGCCTCCTTTCCATTAGCCTGTCCTCAATTTGACAAGTTAAATTCACCAGTGCAGACCAGGTGGCAGAGGTAGCTGTTAATGCTAATTGGTCCTTCAGGTCGTCATTAAGGCCCTTTCGAAAATGAACCTTCAATACCTCATCCGGCCACCCTAATTCCACAGCTAAATGCTGAAAACGTGTTATGTACTCTAATAATGGCCCTTTACCTTGTTTTAGGGTCATAATTGCCATTTCGGCATCTTTTATCCTATGGGGATAATCGAATAAAAATTGGAACTCATTAACAAACTTTTAATAATTTTTTAGAAGTGGGCTGTCTTTTATTAACAGGGGTGTAGCCCACTCTAAGGCTATTCCTTCTAAATGCCCTATTAGAAAGGCTATCTTAAGGGCATCTGTGGAATAAGTCTGGGGCTGAAGTTGGAACGTCAATTTACATAGGTCCAGGAACCCCTGAAACTTCTTTCTTTCTCCATAAACCTTGCAATAGGGGGGTGTTTAGGTTCCCTTCATCCCTGTGTAGCCCCTTCGCTTGCCTCCTCCTCCTCCTCCTCCTCCATAGAAGGTTGCCCTTTAGGGTCCTCATCTCGCTCTACTGTTTCTAGCATCTTTTGGCCCTGTTGTTCCTTGATATCTTTAATCTCAAAGGCTAGAGACTAGATAGCCCTTGACATTTCCTCTAATTTCCCCTCTAGATCCATGCTGGTGATACTGTTATGGTAGGGGGATTGACGGGAAGGGAAATACCCAGAGGGGACAGGTTCTTGCACACCCCATACTCGCCAGGCGTCCCAGCCCCCGATATGCCTCTCACTTGCATGGGCTATATGCTCTTGTAAAGGAAAACTACCCCTCAGGTTAACGGTTGGCCCTAGTGCCTTCACACGGAGGCAGGCCGTTTCATCACAGGGGTGGAGACAACACGGCCCAGAGCTCAGCCCCCACTCATGCACCCAAGATACGTACTCTAATGGCACCTTTATCCCACACCCCAATCGTATACCAGAGGTGGTGCTGGGGATGCAGACAAGGTAGTGCTCTACTCGTGGGGGATAACCGGGGGAGAGAAGAACCAGGGCAATAAGGTGGAAGGGGGGAGACAACACGCATGCCAGGGAGTAAGGTCTGATGGGAACCGGGGAAGGAAGAGGGAAGGGGATGAAGGATAGGAGTGGGGGCACACACGCTCACCACGCACTTACACTCTCACTACTTCCACTTACTTCATCACAAACAATCTCTCGAGTCTCCGCACTCACTCAGACAGACAACCACTCTCCACACTCTCCGCACTGTAACACAACTCTCTCCAAACTCCGTCGCAAGGGGCCAGTCTCAAAGCTGCGCTGATACCGGCGCTGCTGCGATGACTGCATGCCCCTTTTGAAGTTCAGGCTCCACCCCCTGCAACACCTGAATACAAGCGGAATGGCGCACGGAGCCCACGTGCCCCGCCTCCTTACGCTACCGTGTGCCTGGGGGTTCCTCTACATGTATGGCGTGACGCAGCAGTATGCTACGCCTCTCTCTGGGTTTCCCTTTCTGCCCGCTGCACTACGGGGGCAGCTGGTGGCGTCTCTGCACGCCCTGGCACCTCCAGCGTGTATGTTCCAAACGGAACCTTACAGTGTGCTGGCCCCAGGCCCCTTATAGCGAGCCACAACCTGCAGCACAGCAGCACGAGCGTGCCGCCGAGCAGTGTGCCTGACACTGTCCGGTGTTCCTGGGGCACCCACCAGCTAAGGCCCTCACAGGTACTGGACATGGATGTGAACCAGCGGGGTGCCTGCTGGCTCCTACTGGAGATCATAGATGAGTGGTACCGCCAGCACACTGAGCTCCAGCGGGTCAACACGGACCTGCTCGAGGTGTACACAGGGATGCGTGCATGCCTGGCCCAGGTTGCTGCAACCGGCCTGCTTGCCCACAACAGACACCGCTGCATCGAGGTCATGCACACGGCACGCCGGCTCTGTGAGACGTACCGCAGGGCCCTGCTGATTGCATGCCCCCTTCTGACTGCCCTCAGGCAAGCAGCTGCATGCCACTACTGGAGGAGGGCGGCCCTCTTCAGTGCTGTCAGGCTTGCTATGTCCATCGACGGGTGCCTCTGGACCATGTCCAGGGCCCAGCAATGGTTGGAGGGGGCCCTGACTCAATGGCACGATGCTGCATGAAGGGTACACTTCTGGATGACCGGCGTACCCTCCTGCGACTGGCAAAGCTTCTGTGGCCCTGGCTGGAGTGGATGCACACACCCATGCGCTCCCCTATCCCAGTCATGCAGTGGGTGGGCATAGATGTCTGGGCCCTGGTCACCCTGGATTCCTGCCATTCCATGGCTCAGCACTTCGGAGTGGGTCTCACAACCATTACCGGCATAACCTGCAACTTCTGTGAGGCTGTGGAGGTGGTCCTCCTCGACCGCATGATCCAGCTCATTGATCAGGGGGCTGTGATAGCCGGCTTCAAGGCTACCGGGTTCCCCAACTGTGTGGGCGCAATCGATGGCACCCATGTGGAGATCCTCCGCCCCCCCCCACGATGATGTGACCAAGTACATCAACAGGCATTGTTACCACTCGTTGCAGCTCCAGGCCATTGTCGATCACTGGTACCAGTTCACTGACAACTTCACCGGCCAATCTGACTGCAGTCATGATGCCCGGATCCTCGCCATCTCCTCCCTCTTCGCACGGATGTACAGGGGGACTTTGCCAACATGCGGATGACCCGGATCGAGGGAGTGTTGATGTCCCCCTGCATCATCGGGGACCCAGCCTATCCGCTGCTCCAATGACTCATGAAGGCCCATCTGGTGGCCCGGAACCAGATGGAGGCCCTGTACAACACCCGGCTGTGCATCACGAGAACCATGGTCGAGAGGGCCTTCAGTGCCCTCAAGCAGAGATGAAGGTGCCTGGCCGGGCAGCTGGACTTCACGGTGGAGACCTCCGCTCTGGTAATTGGCGCCTGCTGCGTATTCCACAACATCTGTGAGACCAATGGAGTGGCCGTTGAGTATCCCAGGCCACAGTGGCCAGCTGGCCCCATTCTGCTGTGCATGAACGTAGCGAACCCCAGGGGGTACCGTTATGCTAAGCGGATCCAAGCAGCACGTACGAAGCACATAGCATGGTTGGCCCAGGTCTGAGGCTCCGGGGCCCAAGGGGCAGGACCCCTGCCATGCTGGTGCCTGGGAATGCCTGAGCCAGAGCTGCTGAGCTCGGGGTCCCTGGCGTGTGTATCAATGAATGACGGACATGATGGATACAGTGAATAAAGGTGTCTTTATTGTATGTACAGTGATACCCATGCCCTATTTTCCCCTCCCCTTATCCCTTCCCCCTGGCCCCTCCTGCTTCCTGGAGTGACCTCTCTGTCACCGTGTGGGCTGCTCCACAGTCTGCAAGCCACCTTGCCTGCATTGGTGTCCCCCTCCATCGCTCTCTGGCTCTGCGCAGTCTCCTGACACTCCTCTGTGGCCACCGCTGGGGGCTGGTCCGGGCCCAGGACTTGCTACTGCTGCTTCTGCACTTGGGGGGTGGCTGTTGTCATCTTAGCCCTGGCAGGACGGGGAGGCAGATGTGTGGGCCCTGTGGTCAGGGCTGCTGCTGCTGCTGAGGGATGGGCACCAGCGGTGGGATGGCAGGTGGGTGTGGGGCTACAGCCGGTACGGCGCCCAGGGGTGCTGCTGCCATGATGTAGGCACTCATTGTGCCCAAATGTAGCAGCAGTGAGGTGCCAATCTCTAGGGACTGGTCCAACTTCTGGGGGTGCTCAGCAGTCTGCCGGTGGATGGTGTCCATCAACCGCTGTATCGCCTCCATCTTACGTGTGTGGTCCTCTCTCTGCAGCCGCCTCTCATTCCTCATCTCGGCTCGGAGGTGCCTGTTCCATCCCATCACCTGTTCCATGGCCCTGCTGGTGGCTGCCTCCATCCTGTCAATGGAGGTGATCATTGCCTCCCCCTGCTCTGCGCTGGTCCTCATGATCTCTTCCGCCAGGTCCTCCCGCTGGCGGCACACACATGCCCTGTGCTCCCGCATCCTCTGGGCCACTGGCACAGGTCCCTCTCGGGGCCGAGCTGGCTGGCGGGGCAGCATATCTGCGGGATACGGGTTTGGTTAACTCGGTCAGCCAGCCAGTAGCTGCACGTGTGCCCCGCCTGGAATGGTGCTGGGGCATGGCCTGGGATGCCTGCCCATCACTCCCCCTTCCACTTGGGTGGTCAGCTCCCCTCCCCTCCCTCCATGCACCTGTGACCCGCTACCCCTTCCCTGTTCCCTCCTGGTCACCCTTGGTGCCCTGCCCACCAGCTCTGGCCACCAGTCCCCGGGGTCCACTGAGAGCCGTGTGTATGGATTTATCCGGTCCCCCTTGGGCCTCCACCCTCTTCCGGCCCATTGGTTGCCCCCCGTTCACCTCGCTCCACCCACTGCTGCTGCTGCTCCCCCTCCACCTCAGCCTCCCATGGTGGTGGTATTGGTCCTGTGTGGGAACAGCCTTGGGGGTGTGGTGTCGGGGTTCCCCTCTCCCTACCCCCATGTCCCACCCACCCCCCATCCCCCTTCTACTCTCCGGTGGGCCCCATCCCTTCTGTTTACCTTCTGCCATGTGTTCCACCGCTCCTGGTGCCCGTTCTCCCTCTGTTGCCTCCTCCTCTCCCTCAGTCGCTCCTGCAGTAAGGAAGGGGGGGGTTGTTTGGTATGGTTCCCTGACTGTTGTACCCACCCCCCTGCTCCCTCGCTGGGTCTGTAAAGCCCCCTGTACCTTCCACACCCTGTGCCTAACTCCTATGTTCATCTCCAAGCCCTCCGTGGCCGGCTGCTCAATAGGGCTCTGCTCAGAGTGCTCCCCACGCATCCACTGGCTCAGGGTGACCAGCGTGTCATCGTTGGAGCCTGTCCCTGAGTGCAGTAATGGGCTCCCTGTGCCTGACTGTGATGGGGGCCTACTGGTCCCTGAGGTCCCGGGCCGTTTCTGTTGGGGTACGGGACCAGCGGTGTCTGTGGGTGCACCCAGTGGGACATCCTCTCATGTCCCTCCCTGTGCCATGGTGCTCCCTACCAGCCGGGGGGCCACGATGGATCCCTTCGTGTGGAGGATCCTGTCTAGGGCATCATAATAGGGAGCAGTCCACATTGCATGACCGGACCGCTGGTTATTGTCCTTAATGTGCCTGTAGCCCCTCTTTAGCTCCTTGGCCTTGAACCAGCACTGTGCTGGCGACCTCTGGTATCCAGCCTCCCCCATGTCCCTCATTATCAGGTCGAACACGTGCTCTTTTCACTTGTATACCATGAGCTCCACCTGGTTTTCCAGGGACCCCCAGATCCTGATGAAGTCCTGGGTCTCCTGGACACCTCACTGTCCCCCTCTCTGGTACCTCCATCTCCGTGCTGGGCCCTCCAGCTCCCATGCCACCACCTCCTCTTCCGCCTTCTCTGGCTCCTATATGCTGGTGTCCTGTGGAGGTTCTAGGGCTCGGGCACATTTCCTGGTGTGTTGGGTGGGCATGGGGGGTTGGGTGCTATGGTTGTGCTGTTCCTGCCCCCGCCCTCCCACCCTCCCTCCATGGCTTTCTGCTACCCTTGCACCCCCCGCCCAGCCGTCCCATTGTGGTCTCCTTACCTGTTTGCGGGGGGCCTCCGTCCCCTGTTCGGTATCCCCCTGTGGGGTGGGTTGCTCCGGCTCCTTCTTCTGCTGCTGCTGCTGCTCCTCACACTCCATCGCTGTTCTGTCTCTCCACTCTCTCTTCCTGTCTCGCCACTTCATTCCCCTGCCGCAGTGTACCCTTTAACTATCCCTCCTTGTTCCATTCGTTGGCCGTTGCCTGGCAGCAACACTGTGTGCATTCGCCACAGCGTGAGATCATTGTCCATGATCACGTCTGGCGGTTGCCGTTCAGACATTACTTTTGGCTGTTTCCTGGTGGAGATTGCATTGACCATGGTTCTAAACCTGCTCTCATCCTGAGCTCCAGAACCGTGGTTGGCCTTGGCCCCTACCAGTGATTGACTGTGGTGAACTTCTGGATGCTGCCAAACAGACGTTCAGGGCTCATTGGTTGCGCTGGGGGGTTGACTGTGATCTCGTAACATCTGAAATTACCCAATGTAGAAAAATTTGGGGGCAACCCAAGTTTAAAATGAAATTTAAGATAAATAGTCTACAGCAACACCCAAACATACAATGCCAAAAATTAAAGTTTGTTCCAAGGTTGCAAATGTATTTTGAGTTTTCTCAATATTTTGCTTGGATCAAAAGTTCTAAAACTCTGGGTAATTTCAGACGTGATGGGCCCTTTGGTCCGCCACACTGAACCATGGTCTGGGATTCATTTCGGATCCTGGACAGGAGTCCTTTAGATGTGCCTGCCTGATTGTAAAGGGGGATTGGGGAGGGAGGCGGGGCTGCATGGCATGATATGCGGCCGCACAGCCCCACCCCCCGCGCTCCCCCAGCCTCCCATCTTCCAGGAGATGGGTGGGCACAGCAGCCAATCTGGCCACTGCGCCCGATCCCATCTTGTGGTCAGGACCATAATCCGGCAGGGCTGAAGGTAACAGACATTACCTTCAGCTCTTTCCAGACTGTGACCACCGTGACCATGGTTTGGGCCCGATCCCACCATGATTCTGGACCTCTGGATGGCCGGATCAATGATTACCGCTGGAGGTTCACTGGGGTGAACATCTGGCGGAACTCACAGCAGATGTTACGGGAATCACGGCTACCACAGGGGATTCACTGTTGTTGACCGTGATCTCGTAACGTTTGAAATTACCCTATCTTTACCCCATTGAAATGAAAAGAACATTCTAAATGAGGGGTCAGCAACCTTTTTGCTCATGTGGACTACTTTGAAAATTAGTACAAACTCCGCAAGCCAGATAGGAGTTGGGGGAGGGGAAACATAAATGTTGTGTGCAGTATGAGGGAAGGAAGGGGAGGCTCCAGATTATGAATCTGTGCCATGAATACATCTTCTATTCCTGAGTGCATGCCCTCATCCCTTGCTCCCTTTCCCTGAGCTCACTCTTTCGGTGCTTGAGGATAAGGTCTGGGGCCTGAGCTCTGCAGGGAAAGGAGACCCCACAAAGAGGCCGGTTCTGATAGTCTCAGGTTCAGCACGTCTGAGGCCCCAGGGCTGGCTATTTCTGTGGGTCCCTCTTGCCACCCCCAACTCTCAGCCCCTAGACTGACTGTGTCCTGTGGGTCTTGCCCCATACCTCCTCTCACTTTAAGTAAATTATAGATTCCTGAATTTTCTCCCCTGCCAGGGAGGTTTGCATAAGAAAGGGAGAGAGATAGTGGGGGCAGGGTGTGCGCATGTGCATGTGTGAGTGAAAACTTACCAGATTACCAATCATTAAAAGGGTGGGGCTACTGAAGGTGTGGCCCCGCATTTTGTTTTCATAGACCGGGCCTGATCTAGAAGCTAAAACTCAAAGGCCCTTTTCACACAGACACTCTAACACTGATAAAATGGATGTTACATTTTATTATACATGTTGCAGGGCACCCACCGCATATACCTGCAACCCTGCATCATGTATAATAAAATAGAACACCCATTTTATCGGTATTAGAGTGTCTGTGCGAAAAGGGCCTAAGATCAGGCCTGATCTAGGGACCAGAGCCAGGAATTAGAAAAAGGGCAAATAAGAAACTGCCACAGACAGTATTTGGCCCAAGGGCTGGTCTGGGGCCGCTTTTAGATGAGCGGGTCGCCATTGTGCGACCCGCTCGCACAATGTTTCAAAATCCTATGTTGCGGGATTACACAAGACAGCCAGCGGGGATCATGTGCATAGAAGGTGGTCATGCATTTTTTGCCGACCGTGAATTAAATACCTCGATTGTGAGGTATTTAATTCACAGTTGGCAAAGAATGTGCGACCGCCTTCTATGCTCATGATCCCTGCCGGCCGTCTCGTGTAATCCCGCATCGTGGGATTTTGAAACATCGCGCAAGCGGGTCACACGACGGTGACCCGCTCGTCTAAAAGCGGCCTGGGTGTTCACCACACCGGTCTTAAATGGAAATAGGTAGCACAGCCTTAAGTGCAGTTCTTGTTCCTGCTGAACCGCAAAGCAGTCCCAAGTTACAGAACGGCATGTGCATAATATCCAATGAGACACAGGACTCTTCATTCATAGGTTTTAAACTTCTTAACAATGCAGGTGAAAGCTACAATCTCGAAGTCACTTGTTCTGCGATATCCCCATTAAGGTCGGAGTACTCCAGAGTGAGTAGTTTGAGGATTGCAGCCTAAGCATCTTTATCCCAGTTTTAGATGATGAAAACAGGTATAATGAGGTGAAGTCATTTGTCCAAGTTCATCTAAAGAGTCAGTAGCCGAGCCAGGTCTCCTGATTCCCAGATGTGGACTCAGGCCACTGAATCCAGTTGCCTTCAGGGTTCTGAGCACAAATCGGCATAGCCCAAGCCTGAACATCTTCAGAAGGTAATGTAAGACCTATTTATCTGACCAGGATTTTGGTAGGTGGGGCTAGGTCTTGGGGGTTTGGGAGGTTTTTAATTAGAGGCGGTTTTTAATTAGAATTTTATATGGTTTATTTTTATTGATTTTTATAATTTTTGCTTGTAATCCTCGCTGACCCTGTGGGAAAGGATGGGATATAAATTCAAATAAATAAATAAACAAATTCATGCCCTGCTCCACAGATGAAGTTATTTTGCAGCATATTGCACTTTGCGATACGTGGGGGAGATATCGAATGTGTGACCAGTTTAGGTATTATATATGTCTATCACAGTCACCTGAAGATACATCTCATGTCCGGTTAAAAAAGAATGATGATCTCTTCTGCAGATTGCTGTCTTTCCAACTTCCAAGAGAACATCAACATTCATTTTCATCAACATTCATCAACATTCATCATTCAACATCCATCAATATTCATTTTCAAGTACGCCACTGTCTCTCCTATCCTCAAAAAGTCCACTCTTGTCCCCTCTGACCCTTCCAGCTACCATCCTGTCTCACTCCTTCCTTTTGCTTCCAAGCTTCTTGAACATGTTGTCTACTCCCACTGCCTCAACTTCCTCTCCACCAACTCCTCCCTTGACCCCCTCCAATCTGGCTTCCACCCCTTCCCACTACTGAAACTGCTCTCGCAAAGATCACCAACAATCTTCTTGTGGTTAAATCGAATTGCCTCTACTCCATTCTTCTCCCCTTGACCTCTCTGCTGCCTTCGACACTGTTGACCACTCACTCTTGCTGCACTCACTTCACTCCCTTGGCTTCCATGGCTCCGTCCTCGAGTGGTTCTCCTCCTACCTCTCTGACTGCTCCTTCAGTGTGTCTCCTTGCCAACTCCACCTCCTCCTCCCTTCCCCTGTCGGTTGGTGTTCCCCAAGACTCTGTCCTTGGCCCTTCTCCTCTATCTACACCCTGTCACTTGTCAAACACATTGCCTCCCATGGCTTCCAATATCACCTCTACATTGATGACACTCAACTCTCTCTCTCTACTCCCTCTCTCTCTCCATCTATTCAAGCTCGCCTCACCAGCTGTCTCTGATATTTCTACCTGGATGTCTCAACGTCAACTCAAACTCAACATGGCTAAAACTGAACTCCTTATCTTCCCCCCTCATCCTTCCACTCCCTCCTTCCTGTCGATCCTTATCGACGGGGTCACCATTCTTCCCATCTCCCAACCCCATAGCTTAGGCTTCATCTTTGACTCACCCCTTACTTTTAAACCCTACATCGACTCTGTTGCCAAATCCTGTTGCTTCTCTCTCCATAACATTGCTAAGATTTGCCCTTTTCTCACTGTCTCCTCTGCCAAAACCTTTGTTCATGCCCTGGTCATCTCTCGCCTCGATTACTGTAACCTCCTTCTCTTTGACCTTCCCCGCTCTCCCCTTTCTCCCCTTATCTCTGTCCAAAACTCTGCTGCCAGGGTCATCCACCTCGCCCGTTGCTTCGACCATGTGCAGCCCCTCCTCTCCTCTCTTCACTAGCTCCCCCTTCCTGAACGAATCCTACACAAGCTCCTAGTCTTCACCTATAGAGCTCTTCAAAACCTTGCTCCCCCCTACCTCTCTGCGCTAATTTCCCGCCATGCTCCAGTCTGTGAACTCCACTCCTCCTCTGTCCCCTCTCTTGCCATCCTACACCTCCCCTACTCCCCTAACTGCCTTCGTCCCTTCTCCCTAGCTGCCCCCCATGTGTGGAACTCCCTCCCTGCCCACATCCACCTCACCCCCTCCCTTCGTACCTTCAAATCCCTCCTCAAGACCCACCTTTTCTGCTTTGCCCTCCCCGACTCCTCGCTTCCCTCACCTAACTCCTCCTGATACCCTCCGTCCAGTTCAATCTGTTACTTGAGGTCTGCGCGTACTCATATCCTCACCACATGGACCAACCAGCCATCATTCTCGATGTGACCAAGCCAAACATGTGCACCTGGGACCTCACATCTCCATGAATGTTACACCCCTTGTCGCTCCCTCTATTTCCCTTCCTTCATCTCCCCACCCCCCAGTCTCTCAGATTGTAAGCCCTAGGGCAGGGACTGTGTCTAATCCATTACTTTGTAAAGCGCTAGGTACATTGCTGGTGCTATATAAATGCTTGCTAATAATAATAATAATCAAGGACAAGGCAAGTAATTCCCCTCTGAAGTCACTCTCAAGTATTCCAGCAGCATTCTTGTTCCAGCAGCAGGTCTCTCCAGACCTAATCCCCTCCGGTTGATGAGATAACGCAGTAACAAATGAGCAGCCCTATCTGACTCTAAGGCTGTCACATCCTCTCTGTCTCTCCCTCTTTCTCTGGGAGGAGAAGTAAATGTAGTATTGTCTAGTAAACACTTTCAATCATTCTCTCAAAGGGTACTACTTACAGACACGAGAGCTTTGCCGTCATCCTGCTTGGAGGTGGGGATGGCTACCTACCTACACGCACACACACACACCGGCTGGTGCAGCTCCGGCGACAGGAACAAACATCACCACCACCACCTGCCCTGGCCAGGGCGGATGGACGGGGAGTGCTGCACTGCTAGCCAACTCCACCCCCTACCTCGTGCTCTGCACTCCCCGCCATAACAGGCAACCATGACTACCAATAACAGGCAGCCATAGCTGGCCGCCATGGCTACTCCCCAGACTGGGACAAGCCACGGCTTGGGACACACGTTCCCACCCAGTTTGCCGACTCTTGCCCAGCTGGACCTCAGCTGGGTAGTTTGTGGGCCTGCTTTATTCCAGGCCCACATTTCTGGCCCAGTCGCCACCCCAGGTGGGGGTTTTTCCAGGCCCACATCTGGTGGGACCAGAACAAACATTCAGGCATCACGTTGGGCTAGTTGGGCTAAAGCAGTCCAAGCCAGGCCAGCATGATGTCTGTTAACATCTATAGAGGAGGAGAAAGCATGCCGCTAAAATGGAAAGCTCATGCAATCTGCTTAAATTCTACATGGAAAAAGGTAAATATTTTTAGAACTAATGACCTTTCCATAGTAAAGCGTGACCCAAACTTTCAATTATGGGTGCCTAAAATGATGCAGCAAAAAGCAGAAAATGAGAATACTGCCATTTTGTTTATGCTCTTGGCAATGGATTTAGATGCCTTGCTTTACCTATTCATGTTTGAAAAATCTAGCCAAATGAACGCAGATTAAATAAATCTCACAGCTAAATGCTTATTTCTTTTCATTACAGAACCATTGTCTAGAGTTAACTACTGCTGCCCTCTCTGTCTCTTCAGATAGTTGACTTGCAAACTACATTATTCTTTGTGGCATTTATTATGTGATCTTGGTGGGTTTCAGAAAATTCTTTCTAGTAGCTAGTAAATAGCATCTTTTTTACCATAAACACATTCGTCTTGCCTTTCACACTATTTGCAATAAACACTTTTGGAGCCACAGCAATAGAAGACTGGGAATTTGTGACTCAGTCTGATCTTTCCTGAAGAAATCTTTACATAAAGCAAGAGTACATGTTATGACAACACTCATGAGAAAAAACAGTTTAGGTCAATTATCCGTTTGTAGTGATCATTTGGAGAAAGAGTACTGATTTAAATTCCTCCCTACGGTGGATGATGGGATTCCGGACCATAGGCTGTCTAAGCAAGATCTTAGACTGCGTGTAAAAACATGGGCTTATAAACTTGATTTTGAACTACTTGTACTCAATAAAATTTCACATTACTATCCTAGGGTTAAAACAAAGGCTAGGTTGGAGTCATATTTGCAGCAGATTCAAGATCCAAGACTTAGGAGAATGGTGTTGGTGTGCCGTTTCAATATTTTTGAGACAGTGAAAGTTAGAGGCAGGAGAGAAGGGATCCCTAGGGAAAAAAGAACTTGTAAGTCATGCCCAAATACAACTGAGACCCTCCCCCATGTCCTTTTTCAGTGTCCACACTACGTTGTCCTTTGGGAGCTATGGCTGAATTCTGCAATTATTTTAGGATCATTTACCCCAGAGGAGAATTATGAATTTTTACTGACTTCTGCAGATATGTCTATACTTAAAAATGTGGCAATGTTTTTGCTGATGCTGGAATGGGAGAATAGAGCAGCGTAGATAATGTGAACCCTATCTGGGCCAGTATTGTTCACGGATCACTTGTATAATATGGATTTATCGCTGTATGGAATATTAGATTTTGTGTTTTAATTTTATTTCCTTTTAAATTTTGTATTAATAGCAAATTTGCTGAAATAAATTCTTTTCTTTCATTTCTCTCATCTTTGACAAACAAAATGAAAACCTGTGGCAATGCTGATTGGTAAATGCTAGTGGATACATTGTCTTTAATTCACACCGTTTTGTCCATTAATGTTGGCTCTAATATTCCATTGGTCAGCTCCACTAATAAGTGGCGTTTGATGTCCCATTTTCTCATTTTATGTTTAGTTGCTCCCCTCACTCCTCTTCCCCAGCAGAGTGTGCCGCTGTGGATGAGCAGAAGCCTTTGGCATCCCTACTGGCAGCAGCCACTGCCACCCATCCAGGTAGAGGGTGGTAGCAACACCATTGATGAGGTTTGGCTGCCAGCATCCACACACGTGGCCAACAAGGATAGGGCAGAGATATGCAGTACCAGTCTAGAGGGATAGGGAGGAAGGGGGAATGAAGATGGAAGCAGCAGCCTTCGAGGGACAAGGAGAGGCACCAGCTTTTCCAGTGGGTGACAACAGAAGAGAGGAGAAACTAGTGTTGTTAATCAACACGTGAAGCAATTATTTGGGGTTAGGGCTGAAATTATTTTATTTATTTATTTATTTCGTTATATTTATATGCCGCCCCCATGCCTACGGTATTTGTAAATATAGCCACATATTCATAGCATGAAACAGTTTGAAAGACTGCTTCTCCCGCTATAATCCATTGCGATCCCTGCAGTTGGCCGGGAGCGTTCTCTTGCGGGTGCCATCTGCCAGTCAGGTTTATACAGCAAGAGCATGCAGAGAGGCATTCATTCTCAGTTGCTGGCCCAGAGTTATGAAACCCCCTTCCCCGCAAGGTTTGTCAGCCCAAGGCTGAGCATTTTCCAGAGACAATGTAAGGACTTTATTTTTAGCCAAGCATTTGGCAGGTGGCGTAAGGGCTTAGGTGTGGGGTGTTTCTAGGAGGTTGGTGTGGAGCTTTTAGGGGATTTTTATGAATTTGCATTTTATATATAGGTTCTTATTCTGTAAGCGAACCTGAGCCTTCTGGGAAGGGTGGGGTGTGAACTTAAATAAATATATAAAATCAAGTATTTGACCACAGGATCGGCCACAGGATCGAATAGCCTTGCATGTAAGTTTTGTTTATTTTGGATAACAACAGATGTGACGGCTCCCTGGCCCACCCTGGGGTGAAGCATCACTCCTCAGGTTGGCAGGGAGGACTGTCCACATGGGCAGCCATCCCCCCTGTTACTCAGGCATGGGACTGACATCACAAGTCCCTCCAAGCCCTGAGTCAGTCCAAGGAGCTGTTCGCATGGGACAGAACTCCCAGGCCAATTCTGCTGCTCAACAATCAGGCCCTGGGAAGAGCTGCTGCCAAACAGCTGCTAAGGGGTGCTCCTGAGGCCCCTCCCCCTCATCAGCTGTTTGGGACGCTCACCTAGCCTGCCAACCAGCTGATGCGGGTGCTTTTTGAGCTGCCCCCTCTGTTTTGTGTGTGCACCAGGCATGGTTCCTCCCCCCCTAGACATTTGGGGCACTGCCCCCCTAGCGCCCTGAGGGACCCCCGCCGCACCGCTCTGTGTAAAAAAAAAACAAAAAACCCCACTGCTGCTTTTGACAGCCACAGCAGCCTCTGACTGGCTTCAGAGGCTGCTGTGGCTGTCAGACTCTAGTCTATCTCCCGTCCGGGACCCACTCTCACAGCCGCTCTGAGAGTGGGTCCCAGGAGGGACAAAAAGACTGCTGGCTCAGCCACCCAAACCGCGTTTTCTATTGGAAATGTGATTTGGGCAGCTGAGCCCTTCAGTCCACAGCATGCCTTGGAAGTGCTGTGGAGGGAGGTGCTAGCCATTCCATTGAGCCTAATGGGCGCAATGGAGCTTCTCACCTGGGCACTTGTTACAAATGCCCAGGCGAGAAGCTTTGAGCTGGGCGGCTGAGGCAGGGAGAAGTGCGCATGCATGCTGCTCCCTGTCTCAGCCGCACATGGGGGGACAACTTAGGAGGTTGGCTGGCGGTGCGCTCAGCCAGCCCGCTTCCTGGACCTGGGGACCCTGCCACTCCCTGCCCCGATCTGCCGCTCAAAATGGGGGAGGGGGGACAGTGGCAAGGCAGGGAACTTTTCTTTTCTTTTGTTTTGTTTTAAATTGCCCGCACGTCCTGGCTCCGGAGGAGCAGGATATGCAGGCAATTTAAAGCAAATAAAATCCACCACCATCACCTCTGCCTGCAGCGCGGGCCACCAGGGACCACCGGAGCAGCAGCCAGGTAAGCGATCTCTCCCCCCGCCCTGCTCCCATCCCCCCTGAGGGTCCCCCCACCCTGCCCCATTCTGCTTCCACCCACCCTGAGGGTCCCTCCACCCAAGGGTCCCCTCACCCTTCCCCACCCTGCTCCCACCCCCAGGGTCCCCCCACCCTGCTCCC
>QEPC01012510.1:2877399-2907065 GCA_003113815.1 Sphenodon punctatus
GCAGCAGCAGCAGCAGCGGCGGAGGCGATCCCTGGGCGAGACCAAGTAGGAACACGTGCGCTTGCGACCTGCTTTATAAAGGCCGCGCAAGCCCCTGATTGGCTTGCGGCCTGAATAAAGCAGGTGCGGGATTGGCTGGACGGCAAGGAAGGGAAATCCCGCGGGGATTTCCCTATTTTCTGCGCAAATCCTGCCTAGGGCAGGATTCTGCGCAAATTCCACGATTCGCGGGAGCGCGGAAGACTAGGGGCCCTGGGTATGGGGAATGCTAAGGCGGCCCCATCGGTATCGCATATGTTGTGCAGGACACAGCACGCACCGATCACGAGGGCCGAGGTCTCCACAGCGATGTCCAGGTGACCAGCAAGGCACCTCCAGCGTTGCTTGAGGGTACCAAAGGCCCTCTCGACCACGGTCCTCAAGGCGCGTAGCCAGGATTTGAACAGCACCTCCACAGGGGTCCTGGAGACCAGGTATGCTTTCATGAGCCAGCAGAGAAGTGGGTAGGCCAGGTCCCCCAGGATGCAGGGGGCATCAACACCCCCGCAATCCTGATCATCTCCATGTTGGCAAAGTCCCCCCGGTACATCCGGGCATAGAGGGGTGAGATGGCGAGGATTCGGGCATCGTGGCTGTGGCCAGAGTGGTGGTGAAGATGTCTGTGAACTGGCCCCGGTGGCCCACAATCACCTGGAGCTGCAAGGAATGGTACCCATGCCTGTTGATGTACTCAGCAGCATCAACACTGAGGAGCCAGAGGATCTAGATGTGGGTATCATCCACAGTGCCCAGACAGTTGGGGAACCCACCAGCCTCGAAGCTGGCCACCACGGCTGCCTGGTCTACCAGCTGGATCACTCGGTCCAGTAGCACGCTCTCCATGACCTTGCAGAAGTCCCGAAGGATGCCCGTGACGGTGCTCAGTCCAACACCAAAGTGGTGCACCACGGACTGGGAGGAATCCGGTGTTGCCAGTGCCCAGACCCCTATAGTCATGCACTGGACCACGGGTATGGGGGAGCGCATGGGGGTGCGCAGCTGCTCCATCCAGGGTGCCAACAGCTCAGCGATCCACAGGAGGTACCACCTGTCCATACGGAAGTGTGCTCTCCATGCAGCATCGTCCCACCATGCCAGGACCCCAGCCCACCATTCCTGTGCCTGGTCCATGACCAAGAGCCACCTTTGTGTGGGCATAGCGAGCATTACCGCACTCCCCATGGCCACCCGGCACCAGTTGTGTCGGCCAGCTGCCTCTCGTAGGACAGCGGGGTGCTCTCGGGCGAGGCACAGGGCCCGTTGATATGGCCCAGATGCCTTCAGGGCCCTGACCCTGGCCTGGGAGCACCTGTGCCCATAGTTGGCACACCGATCAGCCACACCGGTCCTTGTAAGGCACCCCTGGATGTGGGCGCTCAGGTGGAGTAGCTCCGTGGTGAGCCGCTGGAGGCTGGTGTGCTGCTGGTGCCACTCCACACTTAGGTCCAGGAACTGGCAACATGCGGCCCTCTGGCCCGCGTCCATGGTGGAGGGTGCCTGTGGTGCGGTCCAGCACACGACTCTCCTGCCTGTGTCCCGGACCCGCCCCAGTTCCATGCCCCATCTGTGCACCTGTGAGGCAGGCCCCGGCACACCCTTATTGGCCGCCCTTGGCCGCCTGCCCCACCGCCAGCTGGCCGGAGGCTGCTCACCTGTGCCGGTGGTTGCCTCACCTGTCCCCTAGGCTCCTGGTGCCAATTGCGCTCGCCTGCCGGTTGGTGTGTGCCTACAGACAGTGCCCCTCCCCTGGGTGCACCTGCGCTCTTGTTATGGGGGTTCATGCCCCGGGCCCATGTGCGCCCGTCAATGCGGTCCGCAGCTGGTTGCCTGTTTTCATCACCCCCCTGCTATCAGTGCTTGTTGGACATTCCACACGCTCGGTTCCTGCAGCTGTCCTGGGTCCGCTCCCCACACATCGCTCGCTAGCCGTGCCTTGTTGTGTCCTGTGGGCTTATTGCGTGTCCTTGGAGCTCCCCTGCTTCCCTCCCCAGCCCACATGGGATCGGGGGCCCCTCTTTCCTTGCTGGTCAGACCCTCTGCCCATTGGACCATGGCTGGCAGTGCTGCCCTGGGGCTCCCGCGCCCCGGATCACCTGGTGCCCCCCATGGCTGGACCTTCTGGGAGACCATGACCCTATGTGACCTGTGGCATTCCCCAGCCATGAAACTGCTCCTGCTCTGCCTGGATACCCTCTCTGGTGCCTATGCAATTCTGAGCTCTGGCCTTCGCTACTTCGGCTATGAGGCGAGCAGTAGCGCATGCCAGCTCCATGCGGAGGCACTGGGCCTCTGTCCCTTTCCTGATGGGTGTGTTCCAGAGATGAGGTGCTCTCATGTGGCGTGGTCCATGGTGGAAACCATGTCCGCCCTCTCTGTCTGTGGCTTGACCGGGTTCACTACCTGTCTGGAGGAGGGGGGGCCCTGCCCTGGTTGTTTCCTTCTTCTGCTGCATCCATGGGGCCTGTGGCTACCAGCGGTCACATGGGGTGGTGTATTACTGCCTGTTGGAGCTCGGGCACCTTCCTTGGCCTCCTGCTGCTGACTATTCCATGTTGGAGCCCACTGGACTGGAGCTGGTGGCATTGGCAACTGTGTGGACCCGTGCTGATGTCCAGGTGGGGCTGTCTGGCCTGGATCCATTTGAGGCCTACTACTTCATTTCCCATCACATGGCACACTCGGGCTATCACCGGGGCATGCTTCAGTGGCCCCACTACGTGCATCTGGCAGGCCAACCCGTCCCAGCCCCCTTCGAGACCCCATGCAGCTGGATGTGAGGCCCCATGTGTCTTCAGTGTCATGGATGACAGCCCCATCGTGTGCTCCCTGCACCTCCCTGCCAGCTCAGGGCACTGACCGTGTGCTCCTTGCGTCCTCACAGCTGTTCTGGCTGGGTCGGTTGCCTCCATTCTGCTCACCTGTGTCGCTGTGCCCCCTCCACGGGCACCCCTTGTCCTTCGCTGCCTGTGGTGTTCCTTTCCATGCCCAGCCCCCCCTTTGGCTGGTTCCTGCTGCCTGTGACCTCTACCAGCTCTCCCTGTGGTGTCGTCCTCCCTTGCATGGCCGCCCGCTCACCTGTGTCCGTGCCCTGCTCCCCCCCCATCCCCTGGGTGCCTCCATGACTGTACAGGTCTTGGGGCCCCTGGACACTGCCTCCAGGCTTCCTCCGGGGGGGGCTACATGTGCTGCCCGCAGGATCCAGCTCGCATCTGTCCCCACCCATGCTTCTGCATCAGCGGGGGGATCCTTGCCATATGGACCTGCCTGGGACCGCTCCTGTGCCTTCCTCCATTTGGTTGCCCTCCCCCTGTGACCCTACTCTGTCCCCGTGGGGACCTCTGTGACTTGGGCTGCCTGTGTTGCTGTTGGGTGGCCCATGATGCCTGTGCTGTCTGTGGGGTTCTGGGTGCCTTTCCCCATGTCCCAGCCTGTTCCTGGGCCAGTCCCCTCCCCTCCCGTGGCTCATGGCTCCCACCCCCTGTGTCTGTGATGTTGGCCTTCCTGGCATGCTGTCCCCGCCTCCCCCCCCCCGTGCTGCTGCTCCTGGCTGTGCCCGGTGCGCGTGTCTCTTCCTGGGTGTCTGTCCATTCCCTGTCCTGTCACTGTGTAGTTTCCCTGTGTGCTCCCCCCTTCCTTCCGTTCCCATTCCGGTGTGTTTGCACCCGGGCATGTGTGTGTGGTTTGTGTTCTGCTGTGTCCTTGGCTTCCCTGTCCCTGTTGCATGTGCCGCCTCTGCAGCTCTTCTCCCTCGTCCCCCTCCCTTCCTATTTCCCTTGTGTGGGCATTGCCTTTTGGCACTTCTGCCTTCATTTGTCCTCAGCCAGCCATGGCTGCCTCCTGCCCTGCCCCGCCTCGGTGGCTTCTGGGTGTTCTAACCATGGCCCAGAATTGGCATAATGTCTCTTGCACTGTCCCGGGTTGTGGTCCGGCCGGCCGTTTCCTTGCCGTGGTCCCACTCACGTCATGTCTGCTCAGGGCTGTCCTGGACCACAGGAGGGGGCTGGCTGACTTGCCATGGTTGGGAATCCACTGTGGTGACCCGGGAGCATGTGACATCTGAAATTACCCGTAATCACTATGGAGGGTTTACCTAGACATAATGGTAAAGGTTTCTGGGCAATCACACAGCCACAACATACGTATAGACATATCTCAGACCCATTAAGATATAATGCAACTTTTCCTTAGTTCTGAACTTTGATCTAAGTTTCAAAACACACAGCATCAAATGGTCCAGGCAGAAGGAGATTACATAGACATAAAGAAGGAACTGGCAGGTAGCGAAGTAGCTCTTTTCCTGCTTAGCTTTGTTTCTTCACACTGTGCCAAGCTTTTAGTATGAAATTCAGATCACTGAGCTTATTTTGAAGTAACATCAAGGAAACATCAGGATCAGACTGAATTAACTTGCTGTAAGCAAATCAACAAAGAAGCAATGAGTATCATATGGATTCTTTTTCACTAGTGGATAGCAAGGGACTTTGGCCACTTTTAGACGAGCGGCGGTCGATTTCGTGTGGGCGGCGCACATATTTTGAAACTTCCACCTGGTCTAATTAGACAAGACAGAAGTGGCTTAATATGTGCATATTACGGCGGAGGCGCATTTTTTAAGTGCGTGGATTAAATACCTCATAATCGAGGTATTTAATTTGCGCACTTAAAAAATGCACCTCTGCCATAATATGCGCATATTAAGCCACTTCCGTCTCATCTAATTAGACAGGTGGAAGTTTCAAAATATGCGCGCCGCCGATGCAAAACGGACCACGCTCGTCTAAAAGTGGCCATATGCTCCCCAGTGAAACTATTTCGCACCACACCAGCAGCAAGATAAAGAGGCTGAGAAGTGGGTGTAAATGGTCAGCTGAGGAATTCTATCTATTAGAGGTGGGACCCCAGGGAAATTACCGGCTACTGGATTTACCGGATACCGGTTTTATAAAAAAACAGATTCCCGGATTAAATCCGGTATACCGGTACCGGATTTATTCCATTGATTTCAATGGGGCACTGTCCCCATTGAAATCAATGGAATAAAAAAATTCCTCCACCCTCCCCCTCCCAGGCTGTGCGGGTGAAAGGGGGGACACCCCCCACCCACCCTGCCCAGCCTGGATTTTTTTTAAAAAATTCCCCTAAGTGTCTCCGCCGGCAACCCAGAGCCAGCCCAGCACCAGCGGCCATCCCAGCAGCAGCCGGTAAGTATTAGTACCTGTACTGTATGATCCCTGGGGTGGGGTGGGGGTTTAACAACCCCGCACCCCAGGGATCACCCTACTTCCAACAAGTTCCCATCGGGATCCTACCTTCCAGTTCCTTGAGCTCTGGGTGGCGGCGGCAGCGGTCCGGAGGCCTCAGCGCTGGCTGTGGCTGCCGGCTTCAGATGCTAGTAGGCCTTCCGGGGAAAGGCCTGGTGCTGGGCTGGCTCTGGGTTGCCGGCGGAGACACTTAGGGGAAATTTTTAAAAAAAATCCAGGCTGGGCAGGGTGGGGGGGGTGTCCCCCCTTCCACCCGCGCAGCCTGGACTCGGGGAGGGAAACACGGGTTTTTTGTGGGGTTTTTACATTGCGACCATTCATTTGAATGGCCGCAATGTAAAAAAAAAAATCCGGTACCCGGAATCCGGTAACCAGGTCGGATTACCGGGTTGAATCCAATAATGCCGGTATGCCCAGTACCGGCATTATCGGATATGGGAAAATCCGGTAGTCCCTTCCCTACTAACTATAGGGCCAACAAGGACCATTCCCGTTCTGTGCAGCTCCAGAGGCATGCAGGGCGGATGAGCAGGGCACAAGGGAAGGAACCTGGGGGAGGTGACCTGATCAGTTTGTGCTCCAGATAATTGGGGATGCAGCTCCGACTATGAATTACCATAAATTGAGGCAGCCCCTTGGGCTGGTCTAACTTTCTTTGGTCCCCAAGGAGTCCAGAATTAGGAACTGGCAAACCTGTTATTCAAGTTCTGTGCTGGTCCTTTGCATAATCTATTCCAGTAGCATAGATATAGCTCTTCTTTTAGGTAATTAGCAAGCAGCATTGTGCACTGAAGCTCATAATTCCCTTTTGCCTTTGCCTTTAAATCATCATTTCTTTCTGCCACGTTTTCTTTGAGGTTATAAGCACACATTTTCCTGCCAGCGAACAGCAGTAATTGCAAAGTTATCATTGGGAACCAAATAGCACAAATGCTGAAATAAATTTCTCCCGTGTTTGGAACTGTGGGTGATTCATTCTACAGAAAGTGATAGTCAATCTGATATCATTGCTGAGGTCAGAGTATAGCAAATAGCAGCTTATGCTGCTTTCCCATCTAATGCTCATATCCAGGATTGACTCATTTCCTGTAAATGGGTTCATAAAAAGTCTTCAGAGAATGTTTAGAGATGAGCATCATAAATGGAGTGTTTCTCTATTGNTCAGCGGGGGGATCCTTGCCATATGGACCTGCCTCGTCCCCCTCCCTTCCTATTTCCCTTGTGTGGGCATTGCCTTTTGGCACTTCTGCCTTCATTTGTCCTCAGCCAGCCATGGCTGCCTCCTGCCCTGCCCCGCCTCGGTGGCTTCTGGGTGTTCTAACCATGGCCCAGAATTGGCATAATGTCTCTTGCACTGTCCCGGGTTGTGGTCCGGCCGGCCGTTTCCTTGCCGTGGTCCCACTCACGTCATGTCTGCTCAGGGCTGTCCTGGACCACAGGAGGGGGCTGGCTGACTTGCCATGGTTGGGAATCCACTGTGGTGACCCGGGAGCATGTGACATCTGAAATTACCCGTAATCACTATGGAGGGTTTACCTAGACATAATGGTAAAGGTTTCTGGGCAATCACACAGCCACAACATACGTATAGACATATCTCAGACCCATTAAGATATAATGCAACTTTTCCTTAGTTCTGAACTTTGATCTAAGTTTCAAAACACACAGCATCAAATGGTCCAGGCAGAAGGAGATTACATAGACATAAAGAAGGAACTGGCAGGTAGCGAAGTAGCTCTTTTCCTGCTTAGCTTTGTTTCTTCACACTGTGCCAAGCTTTTAGTATGAAATTCAGATCACTGAGCTTATTTTGAAGTAACATCAAGGAAACATCAGGATCAGACTGAATTAACTTGCTGTAAGCAAATCAACAAAGAAGCAATGAGTATCATATGGATTCTTTTTCACTAGTGGATAGCAAGGGACTTTGGCCACTTTTAGACGAGCGGCGGTCGATTTCGTGTGGGCGGCGCACATATTTTGAAACTTCCACCTGGTCTAATTAGACAAGACAGAAGTGGCTTAATATGTGCATATTACGGCGGAGGCGCATTTTTTAAGTGCGTGGATTAAATACCTCATAATCGAGGTATTTAATTTGCGCACTTAAAAAATGCACCTCTGCCATAATATGCGCATATTAAGCCACTTCCGTCTCATCTAATTAGACAGGTGGAAGTTTCAAAATATGCGCGCCGCCGATGCAAAACGGACCACGCTCGTCTAAAAGTGGCCATATGCTCCCCAGTGAAACTATTTCGCACCACACCAGCAGCAAGATAAAGAGGCTGAGAAGTGGGTGTAAATGGTCAGCTGAGGAATTCTATCTATTAGAGGTGGGACCCCAGGGAAATTACCGGCTACTGGATTTACCGGATACCGGTTTTATAAAAAAACAGATTCCCGGATTAAATCCGGTATACCGGTACCGGATTTATTCCATTGATTTCAATGGGGCACTGTCCCCATTGAAATCAATGGAATAAAAAAATTCCTCCACCCTCCCCCTCCCAGGCTGTGCGGGTGAAAGGGGGGACACCCCCCACCCACCCTGCCCAGCCTGGATTTTTTTTAAAAAATTCCCCTAAGTGTCTCCGCCGGCAACCCAGAGCCAGCCCAGCACCAGCGGCCATCCCAGCAGCAGCCGGTAAGTATTAGTACCTGTACTGTATGATCCCTGGGGTGGGGTGGGGGTTTAACAACCCCGCACCCCAGGGATCACCCTACTTCCAACAAGTTCCCATCGGGATCCTACCTTCCAGTTCCTTGAGCTCTGGGTGGCGGCGGCAGCGGTCCGGAGGCCTCAGCGCTGGCTGTGGCTGCCGGCTTCAGATGCTAGTAGGCCTTCCGGGGAAAGGCCTGGTGCTGGGCTGGCTCTGGGTTGCCGGCGGAGACACTTAGGGGAAATTTTTAAAAAAAATCCAGGCTGGGCAGGGTGGGGGGGGTGTCCCCCCTTCCACCCGCGCAGCCTGGACTCGGGGAGGGAAACACGGGTTTTTTGTGGGGTTTTTACATTGCGACCATTCATTTGAATGGCCGCAATGTAAAAAAAAAAATCCGGTACCCGGAATCCGGTAACCAGGTCGGATTACCGGGTTGAATCCAATAATGCCGGTATGCCCAGTACCGGCATTATCGGATATGGGAAAATCCGGTAGTCCCTTCCCTACTAACTATAGGGCCAACAAGGACCATTCCCGTTCTGTGCAGCTCCAGAGGCATGCAGGGCGGATGAGCAGGGCACAAGGGAAGGAACCTGGGGGAGGTGACCTGATCAGTTTGTGCTCCAGATAATTGGGGATGCAGCTCCGACTATGAATTACCATAAATTGAGGCAGCCCCTTGGGCTGGTCTAACTTTCTTTGGTCCCCAAGGAGTCCAGAATTAGGAACTGGCAAACCTGTTATTCAAGTTCTGTGCTGGTCCTTTGCATAATCTATTCCAGTAGCATAGATATAGCTCTTCTTTTAGGTAATTAGCAAGCAGCATTGTGCACTGAAGCTCATAATTCCCTTTTGCCTTTGCCTTTAAATCATCATTTCTTTCTGCCACGTTTTCTTTGAGGTTATAAGCACACATTTTCCTGCCAGCGAACAGCAGTAATTGCAAAGTTATCATTGGGAACCAAATAGCACAAATGCTGAAATAAATTTCTCCCGTGTTTGGAACTGTGGGTGATTCATTCTACAGAAAGTGATAGTCAATCTGATATCATTGCTGAGGTCAGAGTATAGCAAATAGCAGCTTATGCTGCTTTCCCATCTAATGCTCATATCCAGGATTGACTCATTTCCTGTAAATGGGTTCATAAAAAGTCTTCAGAGAATGTTTAGAGATGAGCATCATAAATGGAGTGTTTCTCTATTGTAAAGACTTTCTTCTTTTGCCATAACATCTGGTCTCCTCAGTAACAGAACTGCCCTTAGTAAACAGCATTAGTAGCCTTCAAAAGACCTCCACCTTACTGTGAGATCGTGCCTCCCTCTGGAAGTGCGCTAATTTTTACAGACTGGGCTGTAAAAATACACTTGCTTGCCTCTCTCTTTGCCAAGTGATTGAGTGCAAGAGCTGTCTCTGTTGAATTACTGGGCTCATCCCAATGGAGAGTTCCTCTCTATCATATTAATTCTTGCTGGTTATTTATGTCCAGAAACTGACTTCTTTGTGCTGCTGAGGCAGTGCCAAGATGCTAACAGTGTTGAACAACTTATCACCAGATTCTTCAAATCTGCATGTGTCTTTTCTGTTTAGAATGTAAGCTGGTTGGCATTTTCAGATGAGCAAGGTGATGGGGAGGTTCGTGGCAACTGCATGATTCTGGCATGGAGCACCAGTGCTCCATGCAGGGCCAACCAAATGTACAGTGGCCGTGCCCATGGCTGCAGGAGCTATACTGTGGGCTGCCTGTTGGCAGCTAACAGCATAGCTCCTCTGGCCATGGGCACAGCCACTGTATATTTGGCTGGCTCTGCATGGAGCACTCCGGATTTACCAATATGACTCCACGTGTGGTCATGAGTGGGGTGCTCCATGGCTCACGGGAGCGTGCATCTGGCTGCTCCATCTTCAGACAGGCAGGCGGGACTGTGGCTCCTGGGTGGCCATGTGGGGCAGCATCTCATCTGAGAACAACATCCATTGTGTCCTCCATCTTGTGGTGGAAGTCCCAGTCACTTCTCTGGAATGTGCAACCGCACTAATTGCTTGTGCAGGCGCTAACCATGCTGTCACTCTTACAAGGTGTATGTTTAATAACTACCACCGTTGTGCCTTCATGTTATGTGGTCTGTATGTACAACTGCAAAAGAGCTAAATAATACAAATGCACATAAAGGACAATACATTTTAGTGCTGGGAGTTATCTGTTCTGTTTGCTCCTCCTATCAATTGATTATAGGATTTGTAATTAAACCTATTTGATAAGGCATGAGAGAAATTTTAAGGGTGGCTTTATCCTTCTGTTGGCAAATGAACATATGGGTTGGGGGGGGGGGGGCGGATTCAGCCCTGACTCTCAGTGGAGAAGGATGTATTCCTACCAGGTTCATTTCACTCATGACCATGTCAGCTGTGAGGACTGCTCCCCAGTTCAGTGGAATGACATGTAAGTTAACATTTCAGGTGTCCCCATTCCCACTCCTCAGTGCATAAAAAGAAGCCTAAAGAAAAGCCATATTTTAGAATCAATGAGTTCTATGTACGCTGCTATCTGGTGTTTAAAAGCTGGTGCTGAAGATAATCACTAAAAGTGCATAGCCTACATATTAAAGGCACAATCACAGTACTTCAGCCTTACAAAGAACTTGGTTAAAAGGGGCAAGCTTCCAAAAAAAAGCCTGCTACACCTAGATCATGCTCCTCAGGAGGCTGAAGAAATAGTCCGTTATGTTCCTATTTGTCTTACAAACATTCCATTGGAGTCATACAACTGGCATCTCTACTGAGCCAAACTATAAAAAAAGCCTGCTTAGTCAGACTGTGCTTGCCACTCGGTGTCAACTGGCAATAAACAAAAACTATTACTGTGGTTGCTTCATTAATATTTAATCATCTAAAACACAATTTTAAGAGGAAAAACTCACTTATATTTCCAGATTTTAAAAAAATAAACCCCCACTCTATAACCATGTAAATGTCATAATTAAAATGTGATAGAAGTGACTCTTTCCAAGTTATCCCTCAAACAATTAAAGCTGCCTTTGGAATTGCATTTTTTTCACAATTACAGTTGTGCATTCATAATTCTATAGGGATGGCTATATTTGTGCAAAGTAACACCAAAGTGTAAAAAGGGGGGGATGGAGGTGATGTGTCACCCCTGAGTTTGGGATTCAGACAACAGTTCCCTCCTTAAAGCCTCCCCTCAGGCCATATACTGCCTGCCCCCTGCACCCCACTCTTCCCACTGGCATTTGAGTTTCCTGAGAACAAGACAAGCTGGCAGACTTTGCTGCTATTATTTGATGGGGAGAGGGTTCAGAGGTTGGGTTTTTAAGGAGTTGAGAAGGGAACTGTCCTTAGGGTGCTCTTTCTCCCTTGAAGAAGACCCAAATACAGCATGAGGTTTCTAAATTCAATTACACTCTGGGCGTGGAGCTCAGTTAGCAAAACCCTTAATATCTATTTATTTATTTATTTATTTTACCATATTTGTATTCTGCTCTTCGTACCTCACGGTAGCCCAGAGCAGCTAACAATAACAAACTACAATATAAAAATATAATATAAAACAATTAAAACATTTAAAAACATAATAAACAAAAGCAGGGGTGGGAAACACAACCCCCACCCAACGCAACCCTACCTCTCTCCCTCGCCAAAAGCCTGACGTAACAGCCAGATCTTACAGTTCTTGCAGAAAGCCGGGAGGTCCGGGGCCAAACGGGCCCTCACTGGGAGGGAGTTCCACAGGGGCGGCGCGGCCACCGAGAATGCCCTGTCCTGAGTGGCCCCCCAGGAAACCTGGGGGACCTCCAACATGGCACCCCCAGCCCACCGCAGAAGATGGTTTTGTTTTGTAACCATCAAGTGTTTTTATTTTCCAAGACAAATGGGAACAAAAACATTCGTTGGAATTGTACAACTAGCATCTTGGCTAAGCTATTTAAAAATCTTGTTCTGTCAGTCCTCAAGACTGCTCATGCCATTTGGTGTCAACTGGCAATAAATAAAAATGACTGCTGTGAATGCTTATCAAAATGCAAATATTTTAGCATTTAGTATTTCTATAAGACCAGGCTCTGATACTGGGGAAGTAACTAAGACCCTTGCCCTCTTAAAGACCATCTCTTCCCTCATGTCCTGGCTTTCATGGTTTCTGAGGGCAGCTGGGAGCGCCCTCTTACAAGTACCATCTGCCTGCCAAGTTTGCACAGCGAGGGCATGCAGAGAGGCATTCTCTCTGGCTACCCGACAATTATGGAACTCCCTTTCCTTGGAGGTTCGTCTAAACCCGAGCCTGCTCATTTTCTGGAGGCGATATAAGACCTCTTTCTTTGGCTAGGCTTTTGGCAGGCAGGGGTATGGGAGTTGTGGGGCAGAAGGTTTTACTTGGGAACTTTTATTTGGGTATTTTAATATTTGGTTTTATTTTGTGTATTTTAAAATTGTTTTTATGTATTGTAACCTGCCCTGTGCCTTAATGGGAAGCATGGGATAAAAATATAAATAATTTAATAAAACAAAATAAATAATATGGGTTTACCATTAAGCATACGTATATGCTTATAGAAGCAGGGCTTTAAAAATACAGATCTATGATAAACTTTATTTGTAAGTATAAGAGTACAAAAGACCCACAACTGGGTTACCCAGATAGCCGAAGGGTAGCCACCTCAGCATCCCCACCAGATCTCATAAGTTCCTAAACCTCTCCCTGATTCACCTCTTTCTATGAGACTAGCATCTTCTCAGAGCTTTGACTTGCTCCAAGGGGTGATACAAAGGGCCTCTCCTACCCCTTTCTGAAATGGCCATGTCCCTAGGGTTGCCACCTATGGTGGTTTTTTACCTGACACTTCCACAGGGCAAAATGGAAGTGTCAGGTAAAAAAAACAACTGAAGGTGTCAACCCTACATGTTCCCCTTGAAAAAAATCTAGTGACACCTTGGATAACCAAGGGGAAAGGAGCTTATACTGGATCCCATAGATGATATGTCGAATCCCAGAGATTCCAGGTCAAACATGGAGCGATGGTAACCCTAATTGCATCACAGACTTATAGGCCTCTTTAGACGAGCAGCCAGGGAAGCGTGTTCTTCAATGCACCGGTAGGAAAAGGTGTGCAGGGTGGCCACCTGCCATAGGAACTGGTAGCACGAGTAGCCTCCTGTGGCTTCTTTAAATATGCATTCTGGAAACCTCAATATTGGGATTTCAGAGCAAGTTGTGTTGTCTGGGGAGAGCGTATTGCAGCAGGATAGGGACTTAGCGCAGAGCGTTGCCCCATTTGACATTTACCCAGCATACTGAAGCAGGCGCCTTGGAACCAAGTCAGGCCACAGTGAAGCTGTGCTGGTTGCTACTTTCAACAACTCACATCTGTGCCGTGGAGAGAACGAGCACCGAGGGTGCTCAGGATTGGCCAGCTGCCCCACTGGAGGCTTGAAAACAGACTGTGGGGCGCTCCTGCGCCACAGATATACACTGCATGGCAGCACACCTAAGGGCTGCACGCGCAAGGGCATGCCCTTGTGCGCGCAGCCTTAGATGCTGGCTGGATGCTGGGTTGCGCTGGATATTCAATTTACCAGGCTGACAGAGAACATCTCCATGGAGCCAGCGCTGAGCTGAGCAGGAACTCAGACACAGACCCAGGTACTGCGGCTGGGCTGCATTTCTGGTACTTTGGGACAAGATCCCTGGTGATTGTACTTTGGGAAAAGGGGCAAGATCCTGTGACATTTGTATATTGTTGGATTTTGTTGGGGGGCTGTGCCCTCTGGTGACACATTTTACTTTGGTTTAGGTTTTTATTATTTGGCAGGTTTGACTTGATAGAGCTAGACCATACATTATTATTGTTATTTTAAATCTGAATCTGATTAGAGCTTTGTGGCTATATAGCCACTGCCGGAGCTTTTTTCCCAAGGCTGCAGATGGTAAATTTAATTATGGCAGCAAGAGTCAAGAGAGGCCGGAGGGTGGCTGCAGTTGACTCCTCCCCCCCCACCCCCCACCTAAGCATAGGAAAATTGACAACTATTTTGGACCTACGAATTAGAAGGGAACCGAGGGGATGCCCAAAATTTCTATACAAAATAGATATGATATTTTGGCCCCTCTAGACAATTTTCTAAAAACATCACTAAGTAACTATACAGAAAATGTTGGGAATAGGTTTGGACAAATAGCTGAGGGCCTAGAATGGACATTGCCCAGTCAGGAGCAGTCAGCATCCAAGGTATTGAACTGTGATCCTATTTCAGCTTTACTTGCAGATCACGTATCTATGACTGCTATGACAGTGAAGTTTATATTTTCAAGGTTAAACTTACTATCAGTCAAAATGGATAATATTACAGCTTCCATAAATAACGTACGTAAGGTATTAGGGCAAGATGAAACTAAAACCTATGTTAACAAAGAGGGCCCGGGAAATGAGCCAGACGAGTTTTGGGTGGAAAATCAGAACAGTAAAATAAACCAAGATTATTATATACCAGAATTGCACAAGTTAATTGTGCATATTCGTCCACTCCCGACTGGCAAATTACCTCTGTGGGGCACGCCACGTGAAGTGGCTGAACATCTTAGAATTTTACTTCATTTGCCTATAGTAAGTAGAAATATCCAGCAGATTGATACATTGTATTTTTCAAAACAGGGTATCGGAATTAGGTTGCACTTGGATTCAGCACAATTAGCCCAGAAAGTCTGGGAAAGCCGACTGGTGTTAGAGAGGCAAGCAATATTGCTGGCCCGAAGCTTTAAAAGGACAGGGTATGATTCTATTACCCAGAGGCGAAGGAATGAGAGGTCTTATCTCACTTCAGGTCAAAAGAATCAGAGGAAAGATTTAAGATGTGGTAATTGTCAGAGAGAGCTAGAGGTAAATAATAGTAAGATAGCCGCCTTAAATTATAACCCAGTAAGTACTGTTTCACTTGGTGAGGCTATGGAATATCTGTCAGGGGACACAAATAAACAGGAAGGTTCCTTTGGTACAGAAGAATGTGAAGCTGTGGAGGCGTATAGGCAGCTACCATTACAAAATCAGAACTCCATCCTGTTAAGGATGGCAAAATTACATTAATATTTGGTTACGCTAACTACAAGTAAAGATGGTTCTAAGCAAGAATTTAGGGAGGAAAAAATCAGGGGGTATGTGTGGCTAGCGGACGAGAACATGTCTCCAACAAGAATAAGGGCCAAACAACAGGGTATGGAGGTATACGAAGGCCCCATTTTGATCGAGCTGGAAGCTAGAGCTACGAGTTTATTTAACAACAAAAAGGTCCAGGGTGGACAAAGGAAACACACTCCCAAACCCCAGGCAGTATTGGATAATTGTGCGTGACCCCCTATATCTGTGCCCGGCCGGCTTCCAGATTCGGGGCCGGCTGGGTGGGGATCCCCCCTTACTCTCCAGTGCGCCCCCCCGAGGGACAGGGACACCACCCTGCCCTCTTGCAGGGGCGTTCCCGCAGGCAGTGGCCCATATCTAATGGCCCTCCTGCTCCCCTGAGTGCTCGCCCTCCCTCCCCCGTGTCCCGGCCTCACAGTTCCGGCCACCAGTCAGGGTAGAGGGTGTCTGGGTCGTCCTCTCGCCACGCGCTCCCCTTGCCTGGCTCGCCCGGGCCTCTTTTCAGGGCTTCCTCGCCCCTCGCGCAGGTGCGGCTCATTCTCTCCCCGCTGGGATGGGCGCCCTCTGATGATGTCCCTTCCCGGGCGTCGGGGCTTGTCTGCGGCGCTCTCCAGCCTCCTGGGGAAACCGGAAGTGCCGCGGCTTCCCCCTTGGTGGCGTCCCAGCGGGGCCTTGGGCTCAGGGGCTTCCTGGCCTCCGCCCCCTCCTCCGCGCCTCCCGGCAGTACCAGTGATACTGCCGGCAGTGGGTCCGCTCCTTCCGCCTCCCAGGGGTCGCCGGGCTCTTCCTCTGGTTCCGGCACCTCATCCGGGCTGGGCCCGTCACACACCCCCACCTTCAAAACAGGGCATCCAGGGGGAAGGGTCCTTGGTGCTGATTCACCCTGCCGAGACAAAAAGTCCGCATTAGCATGTAAACATCCTGCCCTATGGTGTACAGTGAAGCTATAGGGCTGTAACGCTAGGTACCAGCGCATCAGGCGGGCGTTCGTATCCTTCATGGCGGTCAGCCACTGCAACGGGGCATGATCCGTGATGAGGGTGAAGTCCCCCCCCCGCCAGATAGTAGCGTAAGGCACTGACCGCCCAGCGCACAGCTACAGCCTCTTTTTCAATGGTGGCGAATAGCCGTTCACGGGCTTCCAACTTCCTACTGATGTAGGCGATGGGGTGTTCTTTGCCCTCCACCATCTGGGAAAGCACGGCCCCTAACCCGACATCTGAGGCATCGGTGTGTACGATGAAGGGGCGGCCGAAATCGGGCGTGTGAAGCACGGGGGTGGTAAAGAGTCGGTCTTTTAGCCACTGGAAGGCCTGCCGGAGGTCGTCGGTCCACGCGATGTGCTCTGTCTGGCGTTTCCTGGTGAGGTCCGTTAATGGGGCCGCTATTGTGGCAAAGTGGGGTACGTGTTTTTGATAGTATCCAAAACATCCCCAGGATGTTTTGGAAAACATCCCCAGCAGTTCCTGGGGATGCCAGCCCCAGGAACTGCTGCACTTGCTTCTCGGATTGGGGTGGAGGCCAGTCTCGGACGGCGCGTATCTTGTCCCAGAGCGGCCGGATCCTTCCTTGGCCCACCTGATACCCCAGATATACCACCTCCCTCAATCCTAACCGACACTTCCGTGGGTTCGCAGTAAGCCCGGCCTGAGCTAAGGCAGCGGCTATTTCGTGTAAGTGAGTCAGGTGTTCCGCCCACGAGTGGCTGAACACCACGATGTCGTTGATGTAGGCGGCGGTGTACTCTCGATGGGGCCCCAAAACTGTATCCATCAGTCTCTGGAATGTGCCCGCCGCCCCGTGTAGGCCGAACGGCATCCTTACAAATTGGAAAAGGCCTCGGGGGGTCGCGAAAGCCATTTTCTCCTGGGCCCGGGCCGTCAGGGGGATTTGCCAGTAGCCTTTGGTGAGGTCCAGTGTTGACAAGTAGTGGGCCGTCCCCAGCTGCTCTAGGATCACATCTATGCGTGGCATCGGGTAGGCGTCAAATTGGGATATCGCGTTAACCCTCCTAAAGTCTATACAGAAGCGGGTCGAGCCGTCCGGTTTGGCCACCAACACCAGTTGACTTCGCCACGGACTGGTGGATTCTTGGATCACCCCTAGCTCCAACATCGCTTCTACCTCCTGGTCAATTACCTTCTTCCAATGGTGAGGGTGTCTCCGGGGGGCTTCCCTTACCACCCTCCCCGGTTCTGTCCGGATGTCATGGTAGATGGCGTGGGTGTGTCCCGGGGTGGTTGTGAACACGTGTGCAAAGGATCTCAATAAGCTGTCCAGTTGATCCCGTTGGGTAGGGGATAAGTCATCCCCCCGGTGTACGTCGGGGACCCTGGCTCCCATGGGGGCTCACGGGGGTTGCTTCAGCCGCCGTCTCGGTGGCCATGGCCTCCTGGCCTCCCGCCTCCCGGTCGGTCCACTCCTTAAGTAGATTAACATGGTAGGTCTGTAATTCGGGCCACCGCCCGGGTTGCCTCACCATGTAATCCACCTCGCTGCTTTGCTTAACTAGTTCGAAGGGTCCTTGCCAGGTGGCCAACAGCTTCGACTCTCTGGTTGGCAAGAGAACTAACACCCGTTGTCCGGGTTGCAGCCTCCTCACATGGGCCTTCCAGTCGTAGTAGGCCTTTTGTTTCTGCTGGGCCTCTAATCCATGGTGCCCCGCCCACTCCCATACCTTCTTCAGTCTCTCCCTCATCTTGGCCACATACTGGATCACATTGTCCCGGGGCTTCTGAGACTCCTCCCACCCCTCCTTAGCTAGATCCAACAACCCCCGGGGCTGCTGCCCATACAATAGCTCAAACGGGGAAAACCCCAAGGAGGCCTGGGGTACCTCACGGTATGCAAAAAGGAGGACGGGTAGCAGAGTGGCCCAGGCCCGCGGTTCCTCTCTCACGAACCTTCTTAACATATTTTTCAACGTTTGGTTGAACCTCTCGACCAACCCGTCCGTTTGCGGGTGGTACACGGAGGTCCTCAACTGCTTAATGCGCAACACTTGACATACCTGCCTCATGACTTTTCCCATAAAGTTCGTCCCCTGATCGGTAAGCAGGGCCTGGGGGAACCCCACCCTGGCGAAGATCTTTATCAGCTCACGGGCTATTACGGGAGCCTTGGTGGATCGCAGGGCCACCGCCTCGGGGTACCTAGTGGCATAATCCACTAGGACCAAGAGATACCAATGACCCTCGGCCGACCTCTCTAATGGCCCCACGATGTCCATCCCTACCCGTTCAAAGGGCACTCCCACTAACGGGAGGGGGACCAGTGGTTCTGGGGCCACCTTCCTACGGGAGGTCACCTGGCAGTCCGGACAGGACGCGCAGTACCTCCGGACCCCTTCCCAGATCCCTGGCCAATAGAACCGTCCGGTCAGCCTTTCCCAGGTTTTCTCCACCCCCAGGTGCCCTCCACAGGGAACTTCGTGGGCTAGTCGCAGCAGGTCCTGCTGCACCGGCCCCGGCGCTACCAGTTGATGGACCTCCCCACCCCCAGGCATCCTGGGCCACCCGATACAACCTGTCCTCCCTCAACTCGAAATACGGGTACCCCCCCAGGTCTCCTAGATGATGGGGCTGCCCGTTGACTACCCTCACCTGCTCATACACGTGCTGCAACCGAGGGTCATTTCTTTGAGCGTGCACAAAATCAAGGTCTCTTCCCCAGCGGGGGAGGTCCCCCAATGGGGTTGCTGGTCGGGTTGGGGTCTCCCCGGCTATCTCTATGCCGGCCTCGTCAGTTTTGTCCCCAAGGAGCCCAGGGGAACTGGGCAGTAACGTGGCCAGGGACCCCCAGTCTCACCCCAGGATCACGGGGTGGGCCAGCCCGGGTACCACCCCCACCGTGAGGGTGGCTCGACTGCCCTGAACCCACAGGTGAACCTCACACGAGGGGTAGGGTCGCACCTCCCCGTGGATGCATCTAATGAGCACCTGGGGCCCCTGGGCCCATGGCAGCCCCTGAAGTCCTTCCCTCACTAAGGTTTTCCCGCACCCGGTGTCTACCAGGGCCTGATACTCATTCTGCCCCAGCCAGACTGATATCAGGGGTTTGGCCTGTCGGCCCGAGTCTCCTTGCCATTCCCCTAGCCACCCCTCCGCGAATGTACAATCCATCAAGGGGCATTCCCGCTTGAAGTGCCCGGGCTTCCCACACTGGAAGCACACCCTCCCACTGGGGTTACCCCCCCTTCCCGCCCGAAGGGGTTTCCCCCGGGCCCCCCGGAACTAGCGAGTGGTCCCCCTGGGGCCCCGGCCCCGAGGGTCCGGGTCTCCCGGCCCTCTCCCTAGCTCCAACCCCCTCGCGGTACCTCCTCCCTCAGGCTGCTTATGCCTCGGCCGATGCCCCTACCCTTCCTGGGCCCCCCGGCCACCCTGGGGTACCTATCCTCCCTTGCGGCCTGCTTGGGTCCTTCGTGGCCTATCCACCCCCCACTCCCTTCAAAGGCCTCATAGTTTTCCATCAACTGTACCGCGGTCTCCAGCGTGGTCAGTTTATGCCGAGACACCCACGCCCTTCCCCCCGGGGGCAGAATAGACACAAATTGCTCCATTAGGACCAATTCGGCTACTTCTGCAGAGGGTTGTTGCCTCGGTTTTAGCCACCGCAACCCATAGGTGCGCAGCCTCTGCGCGACCGCCTGGGGCGAGGAGCCGGGGGAGTATTTCTCAGTCCGGAACCTCTGGCGGTATGTCTCCTCGGAGATGTCTAAGCCTCCTAATATGGCCTCCCTTACCCTCTTATAATCCGCGGCCTCCCCTGGGTCTAGTCTGTCATACACCGCCTGGGCGGGTCCGGATAGGCACGGGGCCAGGATGATGGCGCATTGGACCTTGGGCCATCGGGCGGCCATCGCCACCTGCTCAAAGGTGTTTAAAAACGCCTCAGGGTCATCGGCCGGGCCCATTTTCATCAGGCGTACGGGTGGTCCCTTGTCTCCCTTGCCCCCGGTGCTATTAGCCGTGAGGGCGGTCAAGGCCGGGGTTAGCAGGGCCACCACTTGCTCGGCCATCTGGGCCTGGCTACTCACTTGTGTGCTAGCCAGGTCTGTGGTCAGTTGCTGCAAAAAAAACCGCTGTTGGTCTAGCTGGGCGTTCTGGCTGTCCATCACCCATTTTAGGAATGCCTCGGGCTCCATCCTGTCCTGGGCCGGGTAGGCCCGAGGTGAAGGGCCCCCGAGCTGGCGAGAGGAGGGAGACGAGCCCTGCCCCTTGCGGGAGATCCTGTCAACTACGCCAGTTGTGCGTGACCCCCTATATCTGTGCCCGGCCGGCTTCCAGATTCGGGGCCGGCCGGGTGGGGATCCCCCCTTACTCTCCAGTGCGCCCCCCCGAGGGACAGGGACACCACCCTGCCCTCTTGCAGGGGCGTTCCCGCAGGCCGTGGCCCGTATCTAATGGCCCTCCCGCTCCCCCGAGTGATCGCCCTCCCTCCCCCGTGTCCCGGCCTCACAGTTCTGGCCACCAGTCAGGGTAGAGGGTGTCTGAGTCGTCCTCTCGCCATGCGCTCCCCTTGCCTGGCTCACCCGGGCCTCTTTTCAGGGCTTCCTCACCCCTCGCGCAGGTGTGGCTCGTTCTCTCCCCGCTGGGATGGGCGCCCTCTGATGACGTCCCTTCCCGGGCGTCGGGGCTTGTCTGCGGTGCTCTCCAGCCTCCCAGGGAAACCGGAAGTGCCGCGGCTTCCCCCTTGGTGGCGTCCCGGCGGGGCCTTGGGCTCAGGGGCTTCCTGGCCTCCACCCCCTCCTCCGCGCCTCCCAGCAGTACCAGTGACACTGCCGGCGGTGGGTCCGCTCCTTCCGCCTCCCGGGGGTCGCCAGACTCTTCCTCCGGTTCCGGCACCTCACCCGGGCCGGGCCCGTCACAATAATATCTGAAAGGAATGAATAACAGAAGAGGGAACACAGCATTCGATCCAAACCATAAGGCAATCTGCCCCCAGTATTAAGAAGCAATTATAAATAATACAAGCAAGGATGGTGCTGGGGGCACAGGTGAAATTGGCAGGGGAGAAGGTAAAGGGACTTTGCCCCTTATTGGAGAGATGTGTATGCAATTACCACAAGAAAAGGAGGCTATGATGGATCCAAAAGTGCAGGTAGAAACTCAAGTTGAAATAAACAAATGTACCCAATACCCATAAAAAGTTTAGCATGTACGGCGACGATAGGGGGGTGAACCAGGGGAGATTGTGGATTAGTGGCGCTATCAGTAAGAATGGACCAGGGGATGATAAGGGGGAAGAAGCTGAGATAGAACAGGATACTCAAAGGGTGCAGGGATGACTGAGGAAAGAACAGTGTAGGGTGAAGGAGAATATTACAATAATCTCCTGGAATGTGGCCAGCTCGGGAAATTGTTTTACTGCAGATGCGCAGAATTTGTTTAAGAAAACAGAAATATTATGTCTTCAAGAAACTTGGCAGGATAAAACCAGGGAATTATACTTTCCAGACTTTAAAATTGTGACCTCGCCGGCAGTAAAAGGCAAGACGATGGGTAGGCCCTCCAGGGGGCTTGCCACGCTTATAAATCTGAGTTTAAGGGTGCACTGTGAGAAGTTGGCTAATGCCCCCGAATATGCCCTGGTAGTTAAAATAGAGAGCAAAAGACTCACGTTAATTATGATAAAAATATATATCTTCCGCCATCCTTGGGGGCGCAGGAGGATTTTATTATCCAGATAGAAAACTGACTTCCCCAAGGCCAACTTATTGCTGGCAGGGGATATCAATGCCCAAACAGGAGATGAAGATAGGATAAGAGCCCAGTGGATGGGCCTTGGAATTGACAATGCTTTTTTTGCCCCCCAGAGGCACTCCAGAGATGCCAAATTGACTTTAAGTGGATTGCAGTTCCTGCAGTTTCTATACAAAATAAACTGGAGAATAATAAATGGGACATCTGGTAGCCCAGAAGGAGAGAGCCATACGTATCTTGCAAAACATGGTGCAAGTGTGGTGGACTGTATATGTGCCCCAGAACCACTAACACATAGAATGACGAATTTTGAAGTCATAGTTCAGGGTATTAGCGACCACCAACCAATTAGGGTTGACTTTTTGCAGACAGGATTAGGGAACCTCTTCTGTGAGTATAACCCAGCACTTGGCTCAATAGACACCGTACATAGTAAGATCCACAGGTGGAGCCCCGATTTAGCAAATGACAGTCAAAAGTACCTAGGTTCAGAAATAATGCAAGGTTTGAGGAACCAATTCCTGTATGGAAAATCTCCGGGGGAGGATGTAACGAGGAGGTACCTAGAAATTCAGGATAAAATAAAGTCTGAACTGTTGACTAGGGTGGTCAGAGAAAATAATTGGATGGGCATGCACCCACGATGGTTCGACCAGGAATGCCGGAAACAAAAAGCTACCCTGCTTAAGCTAGCATATAAAGTAAGACTAAAATCAGGAGACGATCTCCTACGGGAATATCTAGAGACCAAAAGGAAATATAGGTGTATGATTAAAAGGAAAAAAGGTGATTATCATAAATTACAGTGGGAGTGGCTATCTGAGGCAATTGATAACAAAGATGCCCGTCAATTCTGGCAAATTGTACATTTGTGGTGTTCCACAGAACAAGCATTTACAAAGACCGAAATCCCGGCTATAGAATGGGAAGCATTTTACAAAAAGTTGTTTAACAGAAATGTGAATATGGGGTCTAGTGCCCCAACAAAAGTTTTTCCATTGTTATCAGACTGGGATCCATTATCTTTGGAGGTCATAAAGGAATTAATACTCGCCTTGCCTGAAAATAAAGCCCCTGGCATTGATGGGCTCACCGGTGAATTGCTGAAAGCAAATTGTGATTGGTGGGCTCCAATATTTCAGAAATTATTTAATTACATAAATTTTTCTGGGGTGGTGCCTGATAATTGGAATCTAAGCATAGTGATCCCTAGTATTTATAAGAAGGGAGACACATTACACCCTTCAAATTACCGACCAATCAGTCTCATAAATATCCCAGCTAAACTGTTTGCTAGAACTTTATTAAGTAGGCTGGTGGACTGATTGGAAGGAAATAAAATTCTTAAGAGTGAACAAGCAGGTTTCAGGCAAGGCAGATCAACTGTGGACCATTGTTATGTGCTCTCCCACATGATAAACAAATACGTGAGGATTAAGCGCATGAAGCTGTATGTGATATTTGTAGACCTTCGTCAGGCTTTTGACTCAATAGATCGAGTGCTTCTATGGGATAAACTAAGAAGGGCAGGTATAGACATTACGCTGCTGGCATTGATCCAGCGGCTATATAAATTTACCAAAATTAAAGTCCAAATTTCAAGTAAAGGTGATTTGTCTGGGCCTATTACCACAGGAGATGGGGTCAAACAAGGGTGCGTATTAGCCCCAACTCTTTTCAATTTTTTTATCAACGATATAGTTGATACCTTGGCTGATGAGAAGTTTCACCCAGCATCAATTGCTAGTAGAAGAATAAATACATTGTTATATGCGGACGATATGGCCCTTTTCTCCACCTCAAGGACTGGGCTAAAAAGAGTAATCTCTCCGTTATATGATTATTGTATCTTAAACAAGTTAGTTATAAATTGCGATAAAACCAAAGTGGTCATGTTTGCCAAACGTCAGTCTCGACGGGTGTGGAATTTGGGATGGGACAGAGTAGACCAGGCTATCGATACTGCTATCAATACCTGGGGTTAACATTTTCAAGGACAGGAACTTGGGATGACCACTATAATTCGATTAATATGAAAATGCAGCAGTCTGTCAATCGGGTGATCAGGTTTTGTAATAAACATGTGCGCCGGCAGATCTCCCCAGCCCTAAGACTCTGGGAATATAAATTGATACCCCAAGCTGTATATGGGGCAGAGATCTGGGGATGCCAGAGTAAGCTGAGTATAGAAGGACCCCAGAACAGCCTCCTGAGATCACTACTGGGCACTGCCAAATCTACCCCAATCTCATTAATGCGCTCTGAATTGGCAATCTTACCAGTCCAAATTAAAGCCCAAGGAAGGGCAATTAGATATTGGTTCAAGCTCATGGATATGGCGGATGATGACCTTCCAAAACTTTGTTGGACAGAAACAACAAGAAGCAAATCAGAATTTGGGAGGGATACAGATATCTGCTATTGCATAAATCGGTAGCACAACACGAGCGAGTAATTATTTTGCGGAGATTGGAGGAAATGGCCAGCCAAGAGCAGCTGGCCATGTCTTCCTCCAGTAAAGTCGCCCCCCTCTATTCTAGGCTAAAAGAGGGTTGGGGCAGAGAGGGTTATCTGACTGCCCTGAAGAATTTCAAGTTCAGGAAGGCATATACATTATGTTGCTTCTAGATGTTGCCCTCCAAAGCACTTGAGGGCTGATATCTGTGGATACCTTGGACATCCCGCAAATGCCCCTGTGGTTTGGACCGAGTAGATGAGATCCAACATATAATACTGGAATGTTGTTTTACGGAGACTATTCGGGTGAACTGACTCGACAAGCTATTGCAGTTTTAAAAGTTCTGGCCAGCTGAATATCAACTCCAGTTCCTATTGACTAGAACTAAAGCAGAGGAACTGAGGGAAATAGCTAATATTTTCCACCTGATGGTGAAAGCCAGAAGAAGTGTAGAGGGAGCTGAGTATGTAACTAAGGATATCAAATAGAGGAGGCTGCCCCTGGACAATGCGGCCTGTGGATGGAGCAATGTATGCAAAACTAAAGGAAGCCAGGTTGCTGTCCTGACGGCTGGGAATAAATTTAAATTAAGTTTCGGCGGATTTAAGTTTTAAGTATATGGGGATGGCCGGGAGCCAAACCAGATTTAAGAAAAAGGGAAGGAGTTTCTGAATATACAGAGCCTAGAGCCACAGTTTCTTGGTTTATTTTAATGTTTATTGATCTATTGTATCTTTTTCTTAGTAGGTTTATATTGTTGTACAGTCCTTGCTGAATTATGGTGAAAGCTAATATCCAAATAAATAAAACTTGACTTGAATATTGGGATTTCCAGAACACGTCTTCAAAGAGGCCGCAGGAGGCCACACAAGCTGCCGATTCCTACAGCGGGCGGCCACTTCTGGTGTCTGTAAATGCACCCCACGTGGCTTTTCCTAGTGGCGCATTGCAGAATGCACTTCCCTGGCTGCTCATATAAAAGCGGCCTAGACTTGACCCTGCATAGAACTTGCAGTAGTGTCTGTATTATTAACAATGTGAGTAAATAAAGGCTGTGATCATCTGCTGACCTCCTAAAATAATGAGCCAGTCCATGCTGCATCAAGCCCATATTTATATTTATTTATTTATTTATTTATTTATATTTTTATCTCACCCTATCCCATGAAAGATACCTCATGAAACATGCTCATTCTGCACCAGCTGCAGCCTCCGAACCAGAAACAAGGGAAGCCCCATGTACAGCGCATTGCAGTAGTCTAGCCTTGAGGTGATGAAGGCATGGATGAGAGTGGCCAGGTCGGGCCTGGAAATGTATGGACACAGCCTCCGTACCAGATACAGCTGGCAGAAGGTGGCCTTAGGTCTCTGTCTGGATCGGCAGGTGGAGATAGTGGCTGAGTCCAACACCACCCCCAGACTCCGAACCTGCTGGGCTACAAGAGAACAGACCCCCCCTGCCCACACACACACACACACACAAGGGGAGCCAGAACCTCCCCCGCAGATGACCTGTGTGAGTATCACTGGCATAAAATATAGGTCCACAGAGCCTCAAAGCTGGAGAGCCCTGGACTGTGGAGGCCTGTGGCAATTCAGGTGGAGGCCCCCAACTTATGTGGGGCCCATGGGTAAACAACATATGCATAACATACAGAAAGCCTCTGAAGGGAATTTTTATGTTTAACTGCACTTCAAAAAAACCTCCTTTTTAAAGTGATACACCTTACTGTGTACATTCCTATGTTAGGAAGAGGCTCGCACCATCATTTCATATGTGGCTTGACTTCATTGGATCCAGCGCAGCATGAGAGTGAAGTTACTTCCCATATTTTCTTTAGGGTAGAGAATGGCCCCTGGATTACTCTAAAACCAAAAAGCCCCTGCAAAATATAACTGTCATTAGACTCGGGGGAGGGGAGGGAATGCAGGTCCCCAGATCAAATAATATTCCCTCCGTGTCTGGGAAGGCTCAGCTTTGCTAACGTATTTCTGAAAGGAGACCAGGAAACATGGAAACATTTATGGCAAGGGCAGGAAAACTTTGCCCTCCCACAGGCCACTTTGAAAATCAGTAGAAGCTTCACAAGCAGTTAAGTCAGGGGTGGGGAACCTCAGGCCCGGGAGCCAAATGCAGCCCTCAACAAGATTTTATGTGGCCTCTTTCCAGTGCCTGGATCTGGCCCCTGGATCCATTCTCTACCCCCAAGCACTGAAAAACTGAGCTCAGGATAATGGAGCAGAGAGGTGAGCATGCACACAAGGGTTAGGGACAGACCCACAGCACAGATCCATGATCTGGGCCCCCCTTTTCTTGAATAAACCCATTAAGCACCCCCTGCCTCCAACCTCTATGTGGCCCTCAGAGCTCGTACTAATATTCAGTGTGGGCTCCCAGGACAGAAAAGGTTCCCCACCCCTGAGTTAGGGGGTAGGAGTGGGGGTTGACAGGGTATGGGAGTGGAGAAAGGAGAGAATAATCCAGATTATGAATCTGGCCAGAGATACTTCCTCTATCCTCAAAAGAATACCCTCATCTCTGCTCCATTCCATGAGTGCACTCCCCATCCTTCTTCACTACATGCCATAGGAAAAGACAGCCTACCTGCAGAGTAGGAGTGAAATCCTGTCCCTATGAAGACAATGGGTGTTTTGTCATTGACATCTGTGGATCCAGAGTACCATTCCTTGGCATTTTAATAAACTGAACCTGGAGTAATGTCTTCAGTTTGGGGCATCACACTTCAAGAAGGAGGCTGACAAATTGGAGAAGATTCAGAGGAACAGAATTAAAATTATAAAGGGGCAGGAAGACAAGCCAGGTGAAGCCTAGGACAAAGATGGCTAAGGGGGGGAGCAATATTCAAATATCTAAAAAGATGCCACAAAGAAGATGGGGAACATTTGGTGTAATGCCACTTGAGACGCTAACCCACATTGGGCGACCTTACCCCACCTTAGTCCACGATGCAGCTGAGCGTCAGGCTGGCGGCTGCCAGATGTTCACCCATTTCCGCCAGCTGCTGTGTGACACATTTGGTGAGAGAAGGCCAATGATGCATCATGGGCTACCACTAAAGTGGGGGGTAACGCGTCGTCTCCCATCAGGCTGTTCCCATGCAGCCCCTCCCTGTGGCGAGGTCCGCCAGCACCAAAGAGCTATTTCTGCGTGTCCACATCATGGCTGGAGGGGATGATAGTGGGCAGGTCAGGGGCTGGTAGGTGGAACAGGGCCGGGTGCCTTCCTGAGTGGACGGCTTCTCAGTCCACCCGGGGGGCATGGTGGGACATGTGATGAAGGCAGATTGGGGAGGCAGACTGTTTGGCCTGCTCTTCCCATCAGCCCTAAGTGTGGTGGCTTTGTTCGACCTGCCCAGGGCGGGGGTTCTGGCTAGCCCTGTCTCATGTGGCTTTACCCTTGTTCTCCACTGTCACCGAAGGCAGAACAAAAGGGAATAGGCTTAAATTGCAGCAATGTAGATTTCAGTTAAATATTAGGGAAATTTCCTAACTGTAAGAACTGTTGGGAAGTTGAATAAGTTGTCCAGGGAAGTTGTAGAATCTCCTTCCTTGGATGTCTTCAAAATCTGGCTGAACAAGCATCTGTCTGTGATGCGGCAGGCAGAGGAGATCCTGCCTTGGAGCATTGGGTTGGATTAGATGATCCTTGAGGTCCCATCCAACCCTCAGTTCTATGACTCAATTATTCATTTGGATGAGCCACATTCTAAGTCATTTTCCACAGGTACAGAATGGGTCACTGGAGGGAGACAAACACAGAGCATCTTTCTTTAGCCACAATGGCAAGAGGTGGTCATGATGGAATGCTTGTTGACACCATACTCTGACCCACATTCCCCCCCCACAATTAGCCCCCATTACTGTTTTCAGTGTCCAGGGGCTAATCGGGGTCCTGCCTGCTGCTCACACCAGAGGCTCTCCTGGCGAAAGCACTCCCATGAAATTGTGGGACTTGTAGTCCATGTGAGAGAGCGGTGAGGTCTGCTTGATCCTCCACTCTGCATTGCAGCTAAACAATTTATTTTTCAGTGCTTCCTCTCCCTCCCCCCAAACCCCGGCTGCTTTGGGAGAGCACACAGACACAAGAAAGAAACAAGAAACAAGCTGTTTGGCAGGGGCATGGTGTGGAGTAGAGGATTGGGGGCAGACAGACCAGAAATGGCTGTGAATACAGGACCCAATGTGTTGACACGACGTTAGCCATGGGGACAGGGGAATCACTCAATAGCTGCACCCGAGACATCTGCGCAACCAACATGGAGTTAATGGGAGGCTAACAGGTGACAGACCTATGGCCCAAAATAGTGATGGTGCTTGCTTAGACACAATGCAGAGCCATGTGGCAAACACCTTAAGCACCCGATCGCCATTGCATCTTAAGATGCCCACAGTCTACTCTATGAGGGTTTCTGGGGGCTCAAGAGGTGCTGGGGAAAGCCTAGGCTACAGACTATTGCTCACACATCACTCCTTTTGCAAGGGGGAGGGACTATGTCTGAAGGTGTTTGCCAATGTCTCCTAAAAGAAAGGCAAGGTAGCATCTTATTTTAAGGATGCAGGCATTATTCCAGATTCACACCATGACAGTGAGATGCTGTACAATAATGTCCAGAGTCTCAGATCTCTCATTTTCAGAGTAAACTATCAAATAGGTGGTGAATGTGCCCTACGTTACCATTAAAGTTATATGCTCCTACCTCAGTAGTGGCTTAAGAACATAAGACGTGCAGTACTGGGTTAGATCAATGGTCCATCCAGACCAACCTTGGTCATTTTGGAGAAGGACACAAGAGATCAAAATGAAGTGATCCTGTCTGGCCTTGAACCTTCAACCCTCCCCCCAGGAGCTCCTGGAGCTGTGGTGGGCCTACAGTAGGGATGTGCAAATGCGGTTCGGATGTTCGGAGTTTGGACCAAACTCAGTCTGTTCAGACGACTGAACCGAACTTGATCCAAACTCGAAAATGACCTAACAGTTCGGCTGCACTGAGTTCGGATGAGTTCTGGTGGGAAAAACATGACTGGAAGGCCCAGGGAGGGGGGGGCAGCTGAGGAGCAGACTTCCTGGCACCAGGGGTGGAGAGGCTTGGAGTACCAGCCAGCCGGCCCAATTACTAGGGCCGGGACAACCGGATCTTCCAGTATCCGATAATGCCGGTACTGGGCGTACTGGCATTATCGGATTCAACCCGGTAATCCGGCCCGTTTCCTGGATTCCCGGTACCGGATTTTTTTTACATTGCAGCCATTCAAATGAATGGCCGCAATGTAAAAAAAAAACCACCCAAAAAACCACGTTTCCCTCCCCCGCCCAGGCTGCGCGGGTGGAAGGGGGGACACCCCCCACCCACCCTGCCCAGCCTGGATTTTCCCCAAAAAA
>QEPC01012510.1:2910612-2925937 GCA_003113815.1 Sphenodon punctatus
AAGGCACCCCACACACCCCAAGGCTGTTTCCCACCCTGCACCACCACCCCAAGGCTGTTTCCCACCCTGCACACACACACACACACTCAACCTGTTGCCCACCCTTTCACAATGCTGGAAATTTTGTGCTTTTGGGTGTATACTTTATTTATTTTAAACTTGTGTGCATGTAGATTGTGTTTTCTTCCATTCGATGTTAACCATGGGAACTCCTTGCTGCTGGGTTATGCCATGCCACTGGCCTACCGTCCCCCTGGCTCCACCTACCGTCCCCCTGGTTCTGCCCACCGACTTGCTGGTCCACCGGCTGGCCTTACTGCCCCTCCAAACTTAAAACCCACCAGCTGCCCCTGAACCATGCAATCAGCTAATTCCAGATATTCATGGTCATCTCTTTTTGTATTAGAGATAGGAATCTTTGAAAGTTTTAAAATTTTGACTGAATATGTCTGTTGGGAAGAGAAATTTCTGCGCAGTTTGTTTCTGTGTTCCTTGATCAGCTCTGTAATTGGAAAAATGAAGAATATTTAGCTGAAATCTTCAAGTAAGCTCTGATTTGTTTCATTAGTTTTCTTGTCATTTTGCTGTTGATTTATACAGCATCAGCCGTTACTGTTTTACAGTCTAGAATACATATGCAGTAGGACTGAAATGCAGAGAGACTGAAGAAACAGATTAATCATAAACCTAGGAAATGCTGCTTAACTATGATGCATCATCTTATGAAGCCAATAAGCCATTAAATATACATTAATTTTTTTTTGCCTTCCCTGCAGAATGTGGCATTCTCTGTCTCAGCAATGTTAAAATGCTAAACGTTCTTAAATCTTATTCCCAGTACAATAGGGCATGTTGCAATTACAGTAGGAGCTCTGGCTTGCAGGCATTGCAACTGTTATACCCACCTTCTGCTAAAAGGCAATGTTTAATTTTCAAAGGAGGCACAATACTAACCATCTATGAAAGGAAGAAAAAGCAATGGCTCACTATAACAGGACTGAAGCCTTAAATAATTATCCTATGCCAAGTCCTCGGCACTAGCACAGCAGGACATAATACAGTTCAATGGGGCTATTGGTACTGAATATTCCGTCTAGGAAAGCACAAATCAGTACATGTATGCATGCAGTTTACAAGACTTTGTATGCCCACGTTGATTAAAACAAACACAATTGCAGTTTCTGTGAAGCAAACAAGTCCAACCCTGCCAATGTGTAAGACCAGCAAAAACAAAAGGCATGCCAATCAAGGACAGTGAATAGCAAAATCAACATACAAGACAGAATTCCAAACAGTCATTTGCTATGCACTTTGACAGTCAAATCAAAGGCATTTTCAGGTCATTGGTCTTTGTTTAACAACCTTGATAGGCCAATTGTTTAAACAAATTAAAATAATCGTCTTTGTACCTATATTGCTACCACATTCCTAAGTTGTTCTTTTGATTTTGCAGGTGTCCTTGGGCTACTAAAATAAACAAATGATTGAAAACAGTGACCTCTCTCAGCTATGACTAAAGGCTTTTGTTAAGAAGATGGTGAAGCATATGAAACACTAACTATTCCTGTAACACTAATATATAATATATAATACAATCAATTAATTTACCCACTGACCTGGATGGTTACTCTGTTAATGACCTGGTTGCCTTGAGGAATAATATCTTTCTTGACCATGGCCATTGAGGCGGTCACACCCAAGCATCCACTCCCACTGCTGTGAGAGCATAGCCTCTTCCCCACCCCACCCCATTGTGGCCAGCCATGGTGGGTCCCAATCTGGGGCAGATCATGGCAGGTTACAACAGACTTGGTAGGCTGATGTGGCCTGATTTGGCCCAATTGAGTGAACCTTAGCCCAGGACCTGAGGCAGCTCCAAGGTCTAAGCAATAAGCATAATTTCTCTGGGCCTGGTAAAAAACTTGTAACATACACACACACACAGACACACACCTGCCAACCCATACACACAATCTCATGAGTCATGAGTTGTCTAGAAATGTTGAGTCCATTGAGGAGAAAATTTGTATGTAGGGACAATGCGGCCGATCCCACTCACGTGCATGCAAAAAACCATGCACAAGTCCATAGGGGAGACATTGTGCCACATGGAATCCACACGGATCCTGTGTGGATTCTACATGGAGGGGCTTGGGATTGCAGCCAATACAAAGAAAATTTAAGTTTGGAAAGTAGAAAATAAAATGGAAGCCCAAAACAAGTTGGGCAGGTTTTGGAACAGACAGGGAAGAAAACTGTAATGTAGATGATATGTTACTGGAGCGGACTTGAGTTTCCCAGTAGCTTCCAGAGACTGAGGGAATGGCGCAAAAACAGAAGAAGGGAGAACCTTCTGGGAACCATCTAGAAAGTATTTAAAAACGCAAAGGGTAAAAATAGACCTGACAGCAGACTGCTGTGGTCTGCTTTGTCACACTTTGGCCTGGACATCACCTCCATGTAAGTGCAGGCAGTGCCAGATGTTGGCCCAGGATTGCCACAGGCCATTTCGGTGGCTAGCCCAGACTCTGACCTCAGGAAACCTCCTCAATCACAGCTCAGGCTAAGGCCCAACTGACCAGGCTAAAGCAGACCACAGCAGGCTATCATTTCTGTCCCCAGGCAGGCAGATATGGCCCAGGTTGGGTCCACCATGGCTGGCTCCATTGTCTGCCACGGCTGCCTGTCATGGCAGGGGGCGAGGGGTACTGGATGAAACACGGGGAAGGGGCTGGTTGGTCACATGTTTGGCATGCTCCCCACCCTCCCTTGTGCCCCAGCCATGAGCATGTGTATTCGATGCCCCAACCCAATCCAGACTATGTCTGCCGTGCTGGCTGCATATCTTCTTTTACCCAAAGAGAACCCACTGGATGGAGACACACCATCCAACCAGACCCAGTTGAGACATGGGGTAAAAACAGAAATGATGGTGGCCCATTTAGGCTGCCATGGCCCGCTTTGGCCCATGAGCCATGGGCACATCTGTTTTTGCACTGGGCCATGTTGGTGTCTAGCCCAGGCTCTGACACTGGGAAACTTCCAAAGTCACTGCCTGGGCTAAGGCCCACTCAACTGGGCCAAAGCGGGCCACAGCAGACTAGCAAGTCTGTTGTGGCCTGCTATGACCTGACCCAGATTGGGGCCCACCATGGCAGGCCACCATGGCTGCCCATCATTGGCCACCATGGCTATCCATCATGGAAGGGGGTGGGGTACTGGTAGAAGCAGGGGGCAGGGCTGCCTGCATGCACAGGTAGGACAGTTGCCTGGCTACAGGCATGTATAGTTGATGCCCTGGCCCAACCATCTCCCCCATGGCTTTACACCCTGGGCCGGGCTGCTGTCACATGTGTTTTTTTTACCCATGGACTGATAAACATTGGAGATTGAAAAGAAAATGGCCCAGCTACAGACATCTAGCTGAGTAGCATGGGCTTTTGAATAAGGGAATTTTCTAGTGAATCTAGCATTGTGTTACTTTTTAAATCCTTTTGTTACTTTTTGCACTCTTGAATCAGTTTTGTCTTGTAATTAATCTGAATTATCCCATCATTACTTAATCTGTCCACCATGGATGGCAGACAAAGTCAGTTTTGTCTTGTAATTAATCTGAATTTATAAATACACATTCTTTTAGTCAAGCAGAGGTTGCTCGTGTGATACTGACACTGGAAAATATAGATGAGGGGACATCCCAAGTTAGATACTTCGGCGAACCTTAATACAATTCCTGTGACTGGGAAACTCAGGGACCTGGTTGGCAGAATAGTTACTCCTTTACAGACTAAGACAGTTCTGGGGCCAGTGGAGACTGTAAGTGGGGAAACTGAGTCACGGCCATTCTGGGGGTGGGGAGCAGAGAAAAAAAACCCAACCCCATCACACATTTTGAAATAAAGTTGTAAAAATTGTTGTTGGTGTAAGAGATCAAGAAACAATAAATAATAGTAAAAGCAGATAGAGCAAGGACCAACCCTGGGCCATGTTGGTGACTAGCACTTGAACCGTCAAAGAGCAACAGTTTGCTCTTCCTGGGTCTATGCTAAAACAATCATTTAGGTAGCGGGTAGTAGGAAACAGCTTCCAAGTGAAGGGAACTTGCACATCAAAGGACCTGAATAAGACCAAGTGTGTTTTCAGATGGACAGGCTGCCCCAGTGCTGGCTGCACTAGCTCACTCACCCATGGGTGGCCTATCCATCTAAAGGAGCCCTGCCAGATGTTGAAGTGGAGCAATCCCACCAACAGCGAACTGGAACATCCCAGAGCACCTCCAGCAGAGCAAGCTGGCCAAACCCGGGGCACCGGCCCAAAGCAGAACTGCTGTCCTTCTGATGCGCAGACCCCCGCTGCAGCTCCACTTTCAGCCAGCCATTGCCCTGGGCAACATCATAGAGCTGCAGGTGCCAACCTGGAGAGTTGAGCAATTGGCCACAACTCTATGGTGGGGGGTAGGGGGGGCGTGAAGGTGGGGCGTGGGTCAGAGAACCCACCAGGTCCGTCTTAACCCGACCCAAGCAGGACTGGAGACAGGCAGATGCTTGGAGCAGCTCCAGGGCAGGCTGTTGCCATGTCGGTTTGAAAACACCCACGGTAACATAGAGGTTGAGTTTACACAACAGGCTGTCAGTTACTTACAGTTACTTGCAACGGCTTGAAAAGCCTAAGTAAACTACCGTGTACCCATATGTTTGCTGTAGCATACTCCACCTGCTTCTACTGTTAACTATTGTTTCATCATCAACAATGTTTACAATTTTGTTTTTAAATGTCTGGCATCTATGTTTTTTCCCTCTACAGTCCCCCCATTAGATTTTCCTGCCCACTCCCTTTTTGTCACTGCCTTCTTATATACGCCTGGCTTTCATTTTCAGTGCTCACACCTGAGGAAGGACCCCTTGTGGACCAAAAGCTTGTACGTTTATCAGCAAACATTTGGTCCAGTAAGAGATAACATCAGAACTATGTCTCCATCTCGTATTAAACTACACCTTTACATGTACAGCTAATAACTGAAGTACTTGAAAAGTATTGAGCTAATGCAGGAACAGCGAAACAAACGGATATTAAATGTGCTACCATATGGGAGAAGTGAGTGCTGCTAGTATCGCTGAGATCTTGAATATCAATATAGACAGACTTCAAGTTGGCCTAACACAGCTGAGAGGAATTGCCTACAGTGTAGAATCTTGCAGACTTCAGATTTGCTTGTTTATTGGGCTGTCTGTGTTTGCCTGAATTTGCTTTTAATAAGGCCATCAAAAAAAGAGATCTCTAGGCTGTAGTTAATTCTGCAGAATCCCATAAATGACTAAGAAGAACAGTTTGGCTGTTGTGTGAAAGTATCCATGTACAGCAGAAAAAACAGAAGTTGAGTGGGTTTTGTTTTGATGATAGACATGGCAGCATCAGGCAAATAAGGAGTTTGGGGCACAGGGCCCATTTGTGCCACTTGCTGTGTGTCACTGCGAGGACTCACAGAACGGGGATCTGTCTGTGACTAGGTTATGGCAGCAATGCCAATTATATCAATATTGGCATTTTTCTTATACACAGAGAACAAACCATTCATTTTTGTCTTGATGACCCACACTTTAGAGTAGGAAAGAGAAAACAGAAGAACAGAAGTAAAGTCTCCATGAGACAGCACACTGTACATTTCTTCTGTGGCAAACAGTACTGAATGCCGAGAACAAAATGGCTGCTGAACACTACACGCAAAGTGAGTTTTTGTTTTTTGTGTATAGCTAAATGCACCACTCAGAACAACATGCCCTATCCTATCCCAGAACCTGTGGAAGGGTTTTCTGCAGGCCAAAGGGTCCAGGAATGAGGGGATAAGAGGACAGAGAAGATGTATATTGTTTCCTTGACAGACTCATGAGACATCCATGCAAGAGTTAACTGAATTTCCAGTCTTCTGGGGGTTTTCTTTGGGAGGGGTGATTTCATGAGCTTCCTTAATCAGTGTAACTTATTTCAGAATAACTGACATGCTTGAACCATGCATCTGATTAAAGTGCGATTAGATGAGCGTTTTGTAGTATGCATGCTACATATCACCCCTCTAATCATGCTTTAACCATCCCCATCATGAAAACAAAAAGGTAGCTAAAGTGTGTAAAAACTTAAAAGGGCTGCCTCTACAGGAGCACAATTCCAAGATGACATATTGGAATCCAGGGACATCTATTGTTATCCATGGATTATTATTATTATTTATTATTATTATGTATTATTAGTATTATTTAAAACATTTGTATAGCACCAGCCATGTACCTGGTGCTTTACAGAACAAAGATAGAGACATGGTCCCTGCCTATGGCTTGCAATCTAAAAAGACAAGGAGGGGCGACAAGGAAAGGGGACAAAGGGAAGTCACGGGAGAAGCAAACAAACATGCAAGCGGCTGCGAAGTCTGAGGTGCGCATGCTTGGCTTGATTACAGTTAGGCAGGAGTCTGCAGAGGAGGGCAGACCGTAAGTATTAGGGGGAAAGCAACTAGCAGGCATTGGGAAAGGCGGTACGGAAGAAGTGGGTCTTGAGGAGGGATTTGAAGGTGCGGAGGGAGGAGGTGAGGCAGATGTGGGTAGGGACGGAGTTCCAGGTATGGGGGGCAGTGAGGGAGAAGGAATGAAGGCAGTTAGGGGAGCATAGGAGACGGGAGAGATTGAGGGAGGGGACAGAGGAGGAGCGGAGGGCGCGTGCAGGAGTGCGTAAGGAGATTAGGGCTGAGAGGTAGGGGGGAGCTTGGCTGTGAAGTGTTTTATAGGTGAATACCAGGACTTTAAACCGGATGCGTTCGGGAAGGGGGAGCCAGTGGAGAGAGGAGAGGAGAGGCTGCACGTGGTCAAAGCAGCGGGCTGAGTGGATGACCTTGGCAGCGGAGTTTTGGATGGAGATAAAAGGGGACAGGTGAGAGCGAGGGCAGCCAGCGAGAAGGTTGCAGTGGTTGAAGTGAGAAATGACCATGGCATGAACAAGGGTTTTGGCAGAGGAGATAGAGAGAAAGGGGCAGATCCGAGCAATGTTATGGAGGGCAAAGCGGCAGGACTTGCCAACAGAGCCAATGTAAGGCATAAAGGAAAGACGAGTGTCAAAGATGACGCCCAAGCTTTCTACACGATCATTAATTATCCAGGAGAATGCTCCATCCTGGGATGGTAGTGTACACAGTTACAATGCACAAGGAGGACTGCATCAATCCCATGGCACAGCGGTTGAATTTCAGCACCTTGGGGAACTCTGAACAAGAGGAGAATGCCTCTGCTAGAGCATCAGTCTTGTCATTAATTGTCCAGGATGTAAATTTCCAGAGGGGATTCTGTATTTGTGTAGAGAGCTGAGACAAATGGGGCAGTTTCAAAGGGAACTGGATTCTGCCACACAAACAGCGCAGTTGATTTCAGCACCTTCTTCCAATCTGATTTCTGGGAATACAACGTATTGGTGGGGATGCCAGCACCTTTGGAGGCAGTGAACACATCGTCTGACCCCTCCATTTCCAGTGCCCCCCTTCCCTGCCCCTGGACAATCTAAGGGTTTGTGAGAGACCCTAAAGAGAGGGGCAGTATCCCCTGGTCCTGGGTGCCTCTTCTGGCTGTTGTGTGGGCAACTGTGAGCCCCTCTCCTCCCAATGTCCTTGCGGTACCTATGTCACTTGATGTCATCATGGGTCCCTGGAGCAGAGAGATGTGATGGATTCACTCCACTGCAGGGTCAGAGTGGATTAGGAGGCAGCATGAGTAGCATTTTGTCATGGCATTCTCTGTTATAATTGCCTACCTGTTACATTTTGCCACCAGAGACTGCAGAATACCATGGCGACATTGGGTAGAGAGGGCAGGGGCTTCATCCTGGCATAAGAATCTATATGAGCACTATCCTGTTATTATTTTATCCCAGAATAAATAAAACCTGGGGAATGAGGTTTTATCATTCCAGAATAAAACAAAGAATCAGATTTATTTATACTGGGATACCTGTCCACATGAACACTTAATCCCGGGATTAGCAGTGTTTATCCCAGGATAATGTAGAAGCACCCTAAATTGTCAATCCAGAACAGCTGATTGTGAATGTTGAGAAGGTTAGTTCTCCACCTCCACCCCTCCCCAACAGAGAAGTTAAAATGTGTGTTATGGCTACAATTCTAGTAATCTCTGACAGAGCTGTGATCCAGAGACAGTGTTGTTGCCTCCTTTTTGGTCTTGAGTAACAGAGGTGGAGACAAAATAGTTCAAAATTATATCTTTTATGGACCAACTGTTGTTGTTGGAAATGTGAAAGCTGTCAGACTTCACAGGGTCCTTCTTCATGCAAGAAATGATAAATGTTTGCATTGACCATTCAGACCCCATGCTGAACTTTGGTTCAAGATTCAATGCGTTCCTGGGTTTCAGCTCATGGTTGTGAAAGTCCAGCCAACATGGGCAAGAGTTTTTTGCCTAGCTGGAAAGCTGATGAATCTCCCATCCCTAGTCATTCTGACTGCAACACACCCACTCTCCTTCTACAAGATCTAAGTATCCCGAGAAGACACGTGAACTGAGATGTTCTTTTGGTTTCCTGGAGGACAGAGAGGGATGTAAAAGAGGGGAGAAGGATGGCATATAAGGAGTGGAGTGATCTCCAAGTGAACCTACATTGTTTGACTCACTTCTGTCCTCTGCAAACTAAACCACTTAGTGCAGTTCATGAATCGCTTTGCAAACTCACATTGGGTATTTTTAAACAAGATGCTACCCCACATGGCCACCCAGGAGTCACCCGCCTGTCTGAAGGTGTAGCGGGATGTGTGAATTCCTGTGAGCAACGGAGCACCCACTCATGGCTACTCATGGAGCACTGCAGAGAAATCCGGAGTTTTCGGTGCAGGGCAGTCCAAATAGCTCCATCGTAACAAGTGATCACAAAGCTCCTGGCCATATGAACATGGCCAAGACTGAACTCCTCATTTTCCCTCCATCCCCCTCCTCTCCCTCTGACCTGACCGTCTGCATTGATGGGGTCACCATCCGTCCTGTTCTCCGTGCCCGCAGCTTGGGCTTCATTTTTGACACGCACCTCTCCTTTAAACCTTACATTGACTCTGTGGCCAAATCCTGCCGATTCGCTCTCCTCAACATTGCCCGCATACGCCCCTTTCTATCTGTCTCCTCGGCCAAAATCCTTGTTCATGCCATGGTTATCTCTCGCCTCGACTACTGCAACCTCCTCCTTGCTGGCCTCCCTCGCTCCCACCTGTCCCCCCTTGTTGCGATCCAAAACTCTGCCGCCAAGATCATTCACTCTGCCCGTCGCTTCGACCATGTAACGCCTCTCCTCCTCTCCCTTCACTGGCTCCCCCTTCCTGAACGTATCCTGTTCAAACTCCTGGTTTTCACGTTCAAATCGCTCCATGACCAAGCTCCCCCTTACCTCTCGGACCTAATCGCCCTACGCACTCCTGCGCGCGCTCTCCGCTCTTCCTCTGTCCCCTCCCTCGCTCTCCCTCGTTTCTCCTGCTCGCCCAACCGCCTTCGTCCCTTCTCCCTCGCTGCCCCGCATGCCTGGAACTCCCTCCCTGCCGACATCCGCCTTGCCTCCTCCCTCCGCTCCTTCAAATCCCTCCTCAAGACCCACCTTTTCCATGCTGCCTTTCCCAATGCCCTCTAGTCTTTCCCCTTGCTCTTACTGTCAGCCCTCCTCTGCTGACTGCTGCTACCGACCACCTTGTAACCAAGCCAAGTACACGCACCTGAGACTTCGCATCCGCCTGAATGTTTGTTTGTCTTCTCCCATGTCTCTCCCGCTGTCCCCTCTCCTTGTCTTCCCCTCCTTGTCTTTTAGATTGTAAGCCACAGGCAGGGACCGCATCTGATTGTATGTTCTGTACAGCGCCAGGTTGCAACTGGCGCTTTATAAATGTTTAATAATAATAAATAATAATAATAATAACTGGGCTGGGGCAGCCAGTCATGCCAGCAGACTGGTTCACCGCTCATAGGCACTAGGGATGGGGAACAGAAAGGAAGGGAAGGATAGAGACAAAAGGTTCTACGAACACTGTGGAGGCGAGTGGACATGGACAACTACTGTCAGCTCATGGTTGCAGTGAGACACTGGTTTGAGCTTTTGGTGTGGGTAGTGGCTGGGAGCAGATAAACTGGGGATGGACAATATAGAGAACTGTAGGTTGCTTGAGGTGACAGTTTCCTTTGGTTCTGATTATTCATAAGTCCCAAGCATGGCCTGCATAAGCAATGAACAGTGCAACCCTCCAGTTACTCTTCTCAACACAAAAGTGTGCTGTGCCCACTAGCTGTTTGAAAGCTGCAGATGTGACAGAACTGATTGCTATACCAGCCAGATCTTTGGATGATTTGTGAAATGAGCCCCAAGAAACAAGTTTGGAAAGTGACACTGATGCAGGAACTTCAAGACACAAGAAGGATAATTAGGTACTTAACCTTTGTCAGCCCAGATGCCATAAAGAGTCTCTTGTAGGCAACATTTGTTAAGCCTTTTAGACTGTGGGAATTGAAATCAATACTGCTCTGAATAGGAGAAAATTACTATATTTCCCACAGGCAGAGAGTTACCGTACAGTGTAAACATGGAATGCTCATATCATCTGCGGATACATTTATTATTTATTCATTTATTTATTTCAGTGTATTATCCCAAGGGTTTAGGACAGGTTACAACACACAAAAACATAAATAATTAAAATCTCTCATCCCAGACCTCCCCAAATACTGTCCCTGCTTGCCAGGAAGATGAGCAGGCTCAGGCTCTGACAAACCACCAGGAGAAAGGAGTTCCAGCAACTGAGAATGCCTCTCTGCAGGTATGAATCTGACAAGCAGATGGTATGCTCAAGAGGGTGCTCCTGACAGACCTTTGAGACCATGGTGGGACACGAGAGGGGAGGCAGTCTTTCAGATATGTGTGGCCCACTTATTTATTTATTTATTTATTTATTTCCTTCAATTATTTGGCCGCCTCCTCCTGCCACAGCAGCTAGGGGCAGCTCACAACGTAGAAAACATATGCATATATAATATAATAAACATAAATAACACATTAATAAACATTAATAAACTAACAATTACAAATATCAATATAAAACATACAGTATAAAACATACCCCAAGGTGGCGATAAAAACCCTCCCATTCCCACCCATCACCCATCACCCTCGCCAAAAGCAGTCTTTGGAAAGACAGGAGGCCTGGGGACAGGCAGACCTCCATCGGGAGGGAGTTCCACAGCCCCCCCCCCTCCTCTCATCGTCGCCACCTGAGATACTTGGGAAACTCTGAGGAAGGCTCCCCTGGCTGACCACAGGGACTGATCCAGGACCCGGGTGTGTGTGTGTGTGAGGTGACCCTGCAGCTACACAGGGCCCAGGCCATTTAGGGCTTTATAGGTTAAAACCAACACTTTGAATTGGGCCTGGAAGACTATAGGCACTGGCAGCCAGTGTAAAGAATGAAGCACTGGTGTAATGTGCTCATGGTGACCCATCCCCGTAAGGAGACAGTCCGCCACATTCTGCACCAGCTGCAGTCTCCAGACCATCACCAAGGGTAGCTCCACGTAGAGCACATTGCAATAGTCTACTCTTGAAGTGATGAAAGCATGGATGATGGTGGCTAGATCCACATCTGAGACACACAGCCGAAGCCATCACACCTGATGTAATTGGTGAAATGCTCCCTTCGCCACAGCCACCACCTGGACATCCAGGCGGAGCCATGAGTCAAGGAGCACCCCCAGACTATGAACCTGAGGTACCAATGGAGGGCAGACCCCATCAATGATGGGTGCCACCACTCCCTCAGCCCCTCCCACCAGCACCACCTCCATCTTGTCAGGATTCAGCTTCAGATGGCTCGCCCTCATCCAGTCCCCCACAACCATCAAACATCAGGTAAGCAACAAGACTTCCAGGCCTGGGTCAGTTGAAAAGGAGAGGTAAAGTTGGGTGTGATCTCACCCAAGGGCTGCATGTACCCGTTGAACAGGAGAGGGGACAGAATAGAACCTTGTGAGATTCCACATGTGAGGTCACAGGGAGAAGATGAAGAGTCACCCAGTACCACCTGCTGAGTTCTTCCGGCCAGGAAGAAACAGAACCATTCAAGAACAGTCCTGCCCAACCCGGCTTGGTCCTGCAAGCGGGTCACCAACATCTCATGGTCAATGGTATCAAATGCAGATGAAAGATCTAACAGGATCAACAGGATCGATTGACCCTGGTTCAACTCATGGCGAAGGCCACAAGCGCAGTCTCAGTGCCAAATCCCAGACGAAAGTCAGACTGCAAGGGATCCAGGAAACTGACCCAGTCCAGATGTCCCTGAAGCTGCTGAGCCTAAAAAGGGAAGGTTAGAGACAGGTCGATAGCTGACCAGGGAGTCAACATCCAATGATGGTTTCTTGAGATGGGGCCACACCACCACCTCCTTGAGGCAGCCCAGCACTTTTCCCTCCCTAAGGGAGGCGTTGACCACCCCAGCCAACAACGACCCCAACGTTTCCCAACTGACCTTAACCAGTCAGGATGGGCACAGGTCCAGTTCGCAATAGGTGGCCCTAACCGCCCCAAGGACATCCTCTGCATAAGCGGGTGATACCCACCGGAATTGATTCCACAAAACAGGATAAGTCGGGGTTTCCATTACTGCTGGTTCTCCTACTGCTGCAGTATTACTGAATATTTGCACATATGTCCCACAGATTTCCACCAGCAGCAGCAGGACAGTGTCCCATGGCCAGCCATGCTCCTCAGGGCAGGCCCCATTGCTTCCACTGAAACTATTACAGCAGCAGCATGGCACTGACTTAAGAGGTAGCTTCCCAGGCAGTAGCAGTGGCAGTCTTGGTTTAAAACCAAAGGATCAAAAAATCAGGCTGTCTCAGTTCCCAATTTTTGGATCTGTATATTCCCATTGAAGTCAGTGGAGGAAGTCAGTGGGGAGCAGGGAGCTCCAGCAGCATTTTCTGAACCAGACCGGCAGGCCTGAACCAAGAAGAAAGAAGAGCCCTCCACTGCTGCGACTCCACCACCTGGCAAGGGAGAAGGCCCAGCTGCCGGACAGGAGCTGAATCCATTGCCAGGTGGCCAAGCCCCTACTGGATTGCGGAGCTGGCTCTGCTGCTGGGTGGCCAGGCCTTCTCAGCCTCCTTGCAGCGGAGAAGACCCAGCAGCCTGGCAACAGAGACAGCTCCTGCCATCACCCAGCAGCAGAAGAGGCACAGCCAGACCCAGCTGCCAGCAGCCCCTCCTCATCCCCATCCTCTCGACCTGGATCTGTAAGCGTAGGGCCCCAGGGAGTGGAAGTAAAGCTGGACTCTGGGGGTAGGGGTGGGAGTGTTAGGGACCTGGATCCATAACCTCACCCTTCAAGGCTGGGAGTGGGCCTCAGGGAATGGGGATGGTAGGGATTAGGGATGGCCCACCTGGGGGGTTGTTTTTGGCCCTCAGTTCTCTTTCCCATTGAAGTCAATGAGAAGAGAACTCAGAACCAAAACTGAAACCTAGCCACTTACCAAAAATCAGGGATCCAAAACTGAAATCGAAATTAGGCCCTGTGTCGCACCCCTACCAGGCCAGTCACCACCTGTAGCCCCTTCCCCAGGGAAGTGAGATTATTTACCATTTATATTTCACACAAACTTTATCTACTTCATCCTTGAAACACCCCTGTGAAATAAGTCATTTTTATTCCCATTTTACAGATGGGAGACAGGCTGATCTTCCATTTTTCTCTTCAAATCCTGAGCTGTATGTGGCAGGAGCTGTTTCCTCAAATTTAAGGTGTATGAAATCAGCTTGATTGATTGACTTCATTACGTGGTCATAGACCATTGTAGCATACATAACAAAAGCGCGATACAAATAAACCGCAAATAAACAAAATCAATATATCACAAATCTCACAACTCAGACTAATCACACATAAAATAAAATACAATAAATAAAATAAAATAAATAAAATCGACCTCCAAGTCAAAACTTAGTCAAGTGGGATGCACCCAGTTGGCCTAACATCTGTCTCATACTGTCAATTATTCTTTGTAGTCTGAAAATTACCCCAGATTAAACCACCAAATTGATCTATGAAGGCACAAGAAAATGCAAGAATAATTTCCTATAATGGAATGCTTGCATTAAAAAAAGAGCAATACTTTTAATCACCTCAGGATCCGAACTATTGAGTAACAAGGCCGACAGCGTATGTTCAGATCTACCTGGGTAGGCCTCTAAAGTGGGCCCCAAAAGAGCCGATCGTAGTTTGTCATACAAATGACATCGGAGAAGGACATGATCAATTGACTCAACCTCCAAACTGTCAAATGGACACGCTCAGTCCGCATACGGTGTACCACATATCCGACCCTCAAATACAGCAGACGGGAAGGCATTTAGTCTCGCTGCACAAATCAGCTGTTTGGCCCTTCCAGAAATTGGGGCAGTCAGATAGTCAGCAACCTGCCCCACCTCTGAGACCCAATCTAGGTAATCCCGGATATGGGGGGTCGATCTCAACCCGCCAATCTCCAACTGGCGCCCCACATCCTCCACGTGAGACAAAATCTCCCCCTTAAGTGATGCTGGGCGCTTGTGTTGTAGATACTCTGGAGAAAACCCCATTTGTCTGAGCTGCAGGTCAATTTTCGTAGCCCATTGAGTGGTAAAGGGGTCTTCCCCCAGCTCTTTCAAAAGTTGGAATCCCTGACCGGAACAAACTTTAAGCCAAAATTTTAGCGTTATTACCTTGGCAACCTGTGACCAGGGCTTCTGGCCCAGCTCCAAGCGAATTGCTGCTGCTGGCGTGCCCGGAGGGGCATTAATAAGCTTCCGAAGAAACTTTAATTGAGTCCCATCCACTAAAGTGGAGTAAAAGGGGGCCCACAATTCGGCTCCATACAGAAGTTGGGACTGAATTTTGCTAACATGAACTTGTAAGGCTGGCAAAACTGCCGATCTCCCTTGTCTGTGAAAGAGACCACTAATAGATTGAGCTGGGCCCTGCACAGCTCTCAATGCCCTGGTTACATGCTTGCACCAGCTACCCGATTTATTTATTTATTTATATTTATTTATTTTACAGATTTATATCCCGCCCCCTCCTGCAGTGCAGCTCGGGGCGGCTCACAATAATCAATATCAAACATTAAAATTCATTTTAAAATATAAATATAAAACATATCATATAAAACAGGGCTAGAAACATAATAACCAAAAAACTAAATGGGTGGGGGATTAAAATTATCCCTCCCCACCCTCCCTCCCAAAGGCCTGGGCAAACAGCCAGGTCTTACAATTCCGC
>QEPC01012510.1:2927106-2937122 GCA_003113815.1 Sphenodon punctatus
CCTGGAGCTGGAGCGCCACTGCCCGCTCAATAACCTTCCCTAAAAAGGGAAGGTTAGAGACAGGTCGGTAGCTGGCGAGCGCGTCCACGTCCAACGATGATTTCTTCAGCAGGGGGCGCACCACAGCCTCTTTAAGGCACGACGGCAACCTCCCCTGCCGAAGGGACGCATTCACTACCCTCGCCAGCACTGTCCCCAACGTCTCCCCGGAAGCTTTTATTAACCAGGACGGGCACGGATCCAGTTGACATCACGTGGAACAGAACACCCAGATAACGAAAAGAGGGAACCTGTTGAATTGGGGAACCCTCAATAAACCACGATTGAGTTTTAGATTTAGATGAAAATACCATTATCTTGGATTTCCCATAGTTAATGGTAAGTGAATTCTCGTGGCAAAAGGTCACAAAAGCCTGAAGCTGTTGAGACAATCCAATTCTTGTTTGGGAAAGCAAAGCTATGTCATCGGCATAGCAAAGACAGCCTAATGGCCGGCTGGCTAGCTTTGGTGGAAAAAAACGCGGTTCAGCCATGATATCTATAACATCAGTTACAAAATAGTTAAAGAGGGCTGACGCCAGCACACACCCCTGCCTCACCCCTACTGTGGTGAAAACTGGGGGAGTAATGGCCTTGCTGGTCAATTTTGACCACTAGGGAAGAGTGCTCATAAAGAGAATATATTAAAGCCAACAGGCGCTTATCTATAGATGAGGCCTGTAACTTACCCCACAGGGCGGCTCAATCCACTGAATCGAATGCTGCCTTGAGGTCCAAAAAAGCCACGTACAAGGTTCTGCCATGGGCCCTATATTTGGCAGCCAAAAAATAAAGAGCATAGCATTGCTCTATTGTCGAACGACCCTTCTGGAACCCTGCCTGCTCTGGCGATATTGCCTTGGATTGAGCCATCCATTTGGTCAGTTTCCCCAAGAGGTACTTTGCATAAACCTTGGAGATAACCGACAAAAGACTAATAGGTCTGTAGTTGGCTGGGTCTGTTTTAATACCCTTCTTATATATCGGAATGATAACAGCCCTGTCCCAATCCTCAGGGACAGCCCCGCTGTTGTTAATAGCAGTGAATACAGTTGACAAGATGGGAATCCACCAGGTCTTATAAGTCTTCAAAAACTCCACACGTATTAAATCCAAGCCTGGGGCACGATTGTTACAGAAAGAATCAATTACTCCCTCCACCTCTTCCTCCTGAACTGGAGGCCACAACGGGGACTCCTCCAGGCTCTGGATAGAGGGAACCTGGATCATGGTTCTAGTAACACCCACACTGGTGACATTATATAGTTCCTGATAGTAGGTTATCCAGGCTGATGGCGGGATAACTACTGTAAAGGTAGATTTCCGAGGCCCAACTAAAGAGTCATTCACCAACTACCAGAATCTTCTAATATTCTTTGCCTCCACCACCTGGAGCAAGGTCCTCCAGAGGGTATCCCCATACTCTCTTTTCTTTCTATTAATTACATTTCTATATCTAGTCCTAAGGGCAACATACTCAGAGGGCAGAGTAACTGCCCCACTGGACCTATAGCTGTAATTCATCTCCTTCAAGGAGCGTTGGGTCTCCCGGCATTCGTTATCAAACCAAGGCTGGTTTGGTCAGGTATTCTTTAAAAGGACCGACCCCCGCCCCTGAGCCTGTAAGTGTTTACGCAATCCCGCTGTAAGCTGGGCATAGTTATTCAAGATCTCTAAATTACCGGCTGAAGAGAGAAGTCTGTCGTGAAGGGAAATTACCTGTGGCTGCAAAATATAGCCTTGAAGGGATGCGGACAAAGTCTCTTCCCATCTTGGGGCCCGAAAAACCTCAAGATGATCCATTCCCAGCTCCCAGTTACCCTCTTGAGTACAGCTAGAGACTAGATCGATAACTTGGAGTGATAATGTCAGCATCAGGGGAAGGTGGTCTCCCACCAAAAAAGGGCCCACGAAAAATCTGTAATAAGGGGAAGGACTCTTGGGGAGACAAAGATATAATCGACCACACTGGCTCCTTGTGGGCCGATAAAGGTAAATTCCCCCATTGGGTCGTTAAAGCCTGAACCATTAAGGGTGAAAAGCTCCTGGGCGATAAGTATTTCAGCAAGTCTAATCCCTGCTGAATTGATGACACTATATTTGGATTTCCTAGAGTCTAGTTGGTCTGTAGGAGTAAACACTCTCCCATCACAATATGGCTCCATAGCCTGATCGTCAGCACCCATTCTGGCGTTGAAATCGCACGTAAGGATTATTAAGCCCTCAGGGTATTTGGAAGACATTTCCTCCAGTAATTGCTCAAGTCTGCCCCACATAGAAACATGGAAGGAGCCAGCATTACACGGGGGTATGTATACTGTCAAAATTATTAGGGTTTGTGACCCAAATCTGGCAACAAAACCCAACAACAGCTAGGGCAGCGAGAAATTCTCTAGTATCTTAAAGTTAGTCTTAAGGGATACAAAGCAGCCCAAGCCCCCACACGGGTGCCCCCTCAAATTCCTGTGAACTGCAGGAATAGATTATGTAATATAACCCTCCAGGTCAATGGAATTTTTGGCCCAGGTTTCCTGAATAAGGATAATTGAGAACTTTTGAAGGAAAATTATAAAATCAGGATCGTGACATTCCGCAACATTCAATGAACATATGGCAAGTCTATTAACGGACAATACATCCGGCAGTCATGGTAGGGGGACCAATTTACAGACCTCACCACCTTGACCCGCAGCCCCAACATAGGTGACCCCCATGGTGGCTAAATGTTGTGTTGCCTGCCTACGGCCATACATAGTAGTGGGGCAAACATGAGTTCCACCCATACTGACATTTGATCTCCTCCTGCAGCCGCCCTCAGGAGTACAATCCGAGGACTGGCTCCACTGTAGGCTATCAATCGCCTGTAATTCCAAAAGAGAGTTATCAATTTGCCTAAAGGACTGATAGGAAGCTTGCCCATCTGCTGATATAAAGCTGGATTGCAAGTTCCCCAGCACAATAGGACCAGGGGCACCATTTTCACCCATTCCATTGTCATTCCTCATTCTAACTGCACCCTCCGTTGAGGGATTCCACCCTTACTGAGTTCCACCTGTACTGGCATTTACCCTACTCTTGCAACCGCCCTCAGATGCACACTCGGAGGGCTGGCTCTGCTGTAAGCTGTCAGTCACTGGAACTTCCAAAATAAGATTGTCAATTTGCCAGGGGTGCTGGTATAACGCTCGCCCATCTGCTGGTATGAGATTGGGATACAAGTTCCCTGGGGCAGTAAGGACAGGGGCACAACTTTCGCCCATTCCACTGTTCGCCCTTGTTCTAGTAACACCCTCCATAGAGGGGGTAAAATGCTGTTCTACCTGGTCGTTTATATCCACCTGGCGTATCAGTGGAGGCTTAGTCTGCTGGCCCGTCGACCGAACGAATGTTCGCTTTGGTACCATATTGTAATTAGTGATAGCACTCCCTTTTCTCTTAGTCAGGGGAGAGGGGAAGTTAATACAAAAAACAGCTCCCTCTTGACCAACAGAGGAGACACCTCAGGGTTTATATAAGCTCTATAAAGGCGGACCCCCCCAAGCTAACAATAGCTCAAGTTGTGACCATAGTCTATCCACTATTAACTCTGAAGCGAAGTGTATCAGAACTCGGTGAGAGCCAGGGGGAGCAGGTAAAAGTGTAAACCGGGTAATGCATCTTGGATGAACTGGGTTTCCCAAAATATGGGAGAGATGATGTTGTATTAAATATTTAACAGACCAATCAGGTAAATAACCAGAAGGAAGAGGCAAGACATGGAAATATAATGCACTGGGATCTAATTGCAGACAGGTCTGTCTGATTGTAGTAGTGGACAGCCTCTAGAGGGCTGTTGCCAAACACTGTCCCGTGAAACTTGAGTCCCAACTGAGACAGACTCCCTAGCGTTATCCCTCACAAGGGTGCCCAAATCTGCCCTTTGTAGTTTAATAGAGTCTGCAATGATCTCTAATTGCATCCTGTGCAAGTCCAGCTGTATATTAACGCTCTCCAATTGTGCATATAACTTAGAGATCAAAGTTCCTACGGCTAGACAGTGATTACCCACTGACTCTACAAACGGGGTATCCATCTCGTTTGAATCATCAAGTGGGTAGCCTCCCACTGCACCCACGGTAGCTGGCGGTGAAGCATACTCCCTGGGAAAGATTTCTGTGTCCTTACAATAATCAGGGGAAGCATCTTTACATGTTCCCAGTGGTGGGGCCTGAAGACCCTCAGGATGCAAAATAGAAACAGACTCAGAATTCATAATGCCCCCCGATGTCCCCAAGTCCATCATCTGTGAATCTGAAGTTTCCAGAATGGACTCTGGCATAGGAACTTGTAAAGCAAGTGTTACCTTAGGTGACACAAAAAAATCCCGAAGATTAGACTGTCGGGCCTGAGCCTGTGAGCGGGTGTCCACGCCTTCCCTCTTGCCTCTCCTGCCCATGGCCTCCGACTCCACAAAACAGAGGTAAAAAGAAACTGCCCGCCCGCACCTGGCCGTAGGCTAGGCAGTGCTTTTATAGGGCTGCCCTTGTTTTGTCCGCGTGCACCTGCTCCACAGGTGCCGTCAAGGGTCCCGGTAATCCCGTTGGGAAGACGTCAGGCAGCAGGTGTCGCTGGATGCTGGGACAAATAGTCTATGTGGGGCTTTACTGTCTAGCAGAGCAGGGAGATGGACGAAGCTCGTCTAAATGTCCTCCAGTGTCTGATAGCTCCTAGTCACTCTCCATGGGCAAGATTTGATGTGGGGGAATTTGGTCTCCGGGGTTCTCAAGGGCGCATGCTGCCAGCACTACTGCTGGCAGCGCGTCTGCTCCTAACGACCCCTGGTCCGCTGATGGGCGTGTCTAGTTCTGCTGCTCCACAGGCGAATGGAACAACGCCTCCAATCCTGCTGCACGCTCCCACGCCAATTCACCACGTAGTCGACTAGGGTCTCCACAGACTCTCAAGGGCTGCACAAGGGCAGCACCCTTAGTTGTCAGCCTTCAGAAGGCACCCAAGGGTTGGCATCCAAAGTGTCCTGCCCTCACAGATATACCTGCAGCAGGGGGGGAGGGGAGGGAATCAAGATGAGTGGCAGCAACCCCTCTCCAATCCAGGCCTCTTCAGGGAACCCTCAGGCAGGTGAAATCAGCTTGATTCCTGCTACTTCTAAATACTACTGTAAAATCATTGTAAAAATCCCCTTACCATTTTGTTGGCTGGCTGTTATTTTGAGCTCAGTGATTTATAATTATTGGGGGGGGGGGGGGGTTACTAAATAATTTCAAAAAGTTAATGGATTATTTTGCTCCTTTTATACTGGTACAAAATATAGCTTGGATTGGGATGAGAAAGCATTGTTCTGTTTTCTTCTGATTTATACCCTTATTCAGGATTTAGAGGAAAGTCAGTACCAGGTATATGGGGGCGGTTCACTCCTTTCCAGCATCTCCAGCCCCAAACTTTCAAAAGACATGAATAGGGCACAATTTTTTTTAACTTTGGCTGGAGGATCATAACATTTTCACAAGAAATAAATTTGGGGCTGTTTTTAGTTTTCACCTAGTCTCTCGACACAGATTTTTAAAGTTTTTTTTCTTTTTCTGGAATAACAAGGGCTAGAAAGGTTCTTTTGTAAAAAAAAAATACCAAAAACAAAAAATACAACCAGTCAAAAAAAAACCTCTAATTTTCACACACTTACATTTCTCAAAGATCTATAGGGGTTAAGAAGAAATCAAATATCAACATGAGACGTAATAAAATGGTGAGAGCTGGCAACAATGAAATTGGTTCACACAAAGCATTGCTTGCAGTGACCCGCTCTGGTTTAAATTGCACCCACAATTTGGACAACACCTTATTTATTGTATGCTCTATTGTAAGCAATTAGCTGATCCTCAAAATACTTTGCCACCACAAACCCTTCAGAGGTTAATAGAGTTTGCTTCAGCAGGGAACTTCAGAATTTTCATGTTACTAGTAGTGAGGCCAACACCTGTATTTTTCATTTTCTGACTTCTTTTTATTTTCTTAACTACATTTATACTCTGTATATTTTCATCTGGATAAATCATCCAATGAAGTGGGCAAAAATATGCAATTTGAGAATCTCATATCAGTCCAATTAGCATGTCCAAAGTGTTTTGCCATTTATTATATTATTATTATTATTATTATTATTAGTAGTAGTAGTAGTAGTAGTAGTAGTAGTAGTAGTAAGTAATAATAATAATAATAATAATTTAAAAATAGCACCAGCAGTGTACTTGGCACTGTAAATCAATAGTTCTAGACAGACCCCCCTACCCCAAGGGGCTTACAATCTAAGAGAGACAAGGGAGGGGGAAACAAGGGCGAGGTGAACATTGAGAGAGACAAGGATATATTCATGAGTTGAGAAGTTGCAGGTGCACATGCTTAACTTAGTTACGGGGGGGAGATTCTGATGGAAGAGGTAGGTTTTCAAGAGTGATTTGAAGTTGGGAGGGAGGGCGGGAACAGAACAAATGTACCAAGGGAGGGAGTTCCATGTATGGGGGGCAGCAAGAGAGAAGGGGCAAAGATGTTTAGAGAAAAACGGGAGTTGCGAGCAGGTGAGGGCAGGGGTAGGGGAAGAGTGAAGCTCCCAGGCAGGAATGTGGCAGGATACAAGAGCAGAGAGATATGGGGGAGCAAGACCATGAAGAGTCTTGAAGGTGAAGATCAAGAGCTTGTGCTGAATGCATCCATGGAGCCAATGTAGGGTGGAGAGAAGGACTGAATGTACTCAAAGCTATGGGGAAGGTGTATGACTTTGGAATCAGATTGTTGGACAGAGATGAGGGGGCTGAGATCAGGGAAGGGAAAACCAGTAAGGATGAAGTTACAGCAGCCAATGTGAGAGATGACAAGAGCATGGACTAGGGTTTTTGCAGATTTTAGCAATTTTATACAGAGCGAAGCAACAGGATTTGGCAACAGCCTGTATCTGAGGCGTAAAGGAGAGGGAGGAGTCAAAGATGAACATGCTTGAGGGACAGGCTGGATGGTGACACCCTCAATGGAATTTGAGAAGGAAGTAGGAGGGGAATGTTTGTGGGGGAAGATGAGGAATTTGGTCTTGGCCATATTAAGTTTGAGTTGACGGGAAGACATCCAAGCAGAGATGTCAGAGACAGTCAGCAATACGAGACTAGATGGAGGAGAAGAGTGTGGGAGTGGAGAGACAGAGTTGTGTATCATCAGCATATCGGTGATACTGGAAGCCATGGGTTTCAGTGAGTTTACCCAGAGAAAGAGTGAAAGAGTGCAAAGGGAGAAGAGAAGAGGGCCCAGGACAGATCCTTAGGGAACTCCCACAGAGAGGGGAAGCGATGTAGAGGAGGTACCAGAAAGAGAAACATTGCAGGAGCAGCTTGAGAGATATGAGAAGAACCAGTCAAGAACAGAGTCCCAAAAACCAAGGAGGCATAGTGAATCCAAGAGGAGACCATGGACAACAGAGTCAAAGGCAGCAGAGAGATTGAGGAGGATAAGAATGACGTGGAGGCCCTTAGACTTAGCTAAGAGAAAGTCATTGGTGATTTTAGCAAGGGCAGTCTCAGGCTGCTTTTAGACGAGTGCGTCGCAGTTGCGTGACCTGCTTGCACGATTTTTCAAAATCCCACGAGACAGGATTAGACGTGATGAGGGATGTGATCACATGCATTCAAAGTGGTCGTGCATTGTTTACTGATCGCGAACTAAATACCTTGATGTGTGAGGTATTTAGTTTGCAGTCAGTAAACAATGAGCAACCACCTTGAATGCGCATGATCGCATCCCTCATCACGTCTAATCCCGCCTTGTGGTATTTTGTGTAGGTATTTTGTGTTATTTTGCCTCCCCAGAGCACAGCAGGCTAAGGCCACTTTTAAACGTGTGCACCTCGCTTGCGGCATGAAATCACGTGTGGTGTAAAAATCCCGCAGGCAGGGTTTAGATGTGACGTCATGCACATTATTGCCACTCATGCGTTCTTTTAGAGTCGCAGACTATTGAGGTGTTTAGTCAGTCCGTGGCTCTAAAAGAATATGCAAACAGCAATAATGCACGTGACGTCACGTCTAAACCCCGTCCACGGGATTTTTACACCGCATGTGATTTCACACCGCGAGCCGGGTGCAAACATCTAAAAGCAACCTATGCCAGCAGCCCTCTAATCTGAAGCTTCAGAGTAATAGTTTTGCAGCTACCTATTCAGCCAACCCTTCTCAACATGTAACCCTTACATTCCCAAGGAACATCTACTTAAATATAACTCACAAGTGTAAAATAAAGCAAAATCTGCACTGCAAATGTTAGTCTCTTTCTTGAAAATTCTAGGAGTAAGAATTATTACATCCACTTCTAGAGAAGAGAGATTTATATATTCACAGAGCAACCTTTGAAATATAGCTGTACATGGATTATGCAATAACTGCCCAGTATCAAAATCCCTTTATTCTTCAAATACATTATTTGCCAGTCAGAGTACAGGAATTTGCATACTGTACTGTTTATGGGCGGGATGAGGGGGTGGGTTCTTTTTTTTGTAGAAATTACTCTGCAGTGTTTATGCAAATCAAACACTGAGAATAAGAATGCAGGGAAATACACTAGGGAAGGGAAATTGTAGCTATGCATCAGTGGGTATTTTCAGATGTGACGAGATCACACTGAACCACGGTCAATACCCACATGGGGCCAAAGCGTCCTGAACGTCTGTTAGGCGGCCGCCAGATGTTCACCACGGTCGATTCCCACATGGGGTCAATTTCAACCACGCTTCCGGGGCTCCCCGCCGGACAATCCCCGAAAGCATGGTCAAAGAGATCCCCAGTGGGAACCAACAAAAAGTAATGTCTGGCCAGCGACCACGGCCTGGAATCCCCAGCGGGATTCCGGGCCGTGATCAAATCGGGCGGGCGCTGCAGCCTCATTGGCCGCAGCACCCGCCCATCTCCTCAGAGGGCGGGCAAGCATGGGGGAGCGGGGCCTTGTGGCTGCGCATTGTGCCGTGCAGCCCCGCCCCCTCCCCGATTCCCCGCCAGGATCAGTCGGCACGTCTGTTGGACGTGCCGGAGTGATCCTGGCAGGGAATCATCTGGGTGATTCCAGGACGGGGCAAATGCTGCCCCGTCTCGTCTGAAATCACCCAGTGGCTTCTCAGTATTGTTGTGCTCCAGCTGGCTGAAACAATTATATTCATTATAGCAACTAATATTCCTATAGTTTAGACAACAGTGAGATCCATTATTTAGCTCACTGGTGTTTTGGAAAGTAATGTGGTGTTTTAGGAATGGTATCCCTTAATTTGTTTTGCAGTACCACAAAAATGCCACAAAAACTGACTTCCATAGACCTATACAAAGAACTGTGGGCCACCATGCTGACTTGCTTGTTCTGTTTTTAAATCAGAAACTTATCTCCTTCTTCTCTAAGAGAACAAGCGAGTGGGTTACCCACCCACTATCCACCCACTATACATGGGTATTTTCAGACGTTACGAGATCACAGTGAACCACGGTGAATACCCACCTGTGGTCAATGTGCCTCGAATGTCTGTTTGGTGGCCGCCAGATGTTCGCCACGGTCAATACCCACATGGGGTCAATTTGAACCACGCTTCCCGGGCTAGCCGGGGGAATGTCCCGGGAAGCGTGGTCAAAAAGATCCCCAGCGGGGACCAACAAAAAGTAACGTCTGGCCGGGCGCCACGGCCCGGGATCACTGGCGGGATCCCAGGCCGTGGCGAATCCGGCCCGACGCGGCGCCCGACCCCGCTGCCTGCCCGTCTCCCCAGAGGGCGGGCGGCGGGACTGTGGAGGGGGCGGGGCCATGCGGCCGCACATTGCACCGCACGGCCCCGTCCCCTCCCAGATTCCCCGCCGGGATCCCCCCAGCACATCTGTTGCGGCGTGACGGGGTGACCCTGGCAGGGAATGAATGGGTTGATTTCAGTACGGGGCCAATGAGCCCCGTAACGTCTGAAATCACCC
>QEPC01012510.1:2937318-2973306 GCA_003113815.1 Sphenodon punctatus
GAGCGGCCGAAGTGGCAGGACCGGAGGCCGTCGCATGTTGAATGTGATTCCACGCCAGGGTGAACCCCGCCATCACGTCTGGTCGGGTGCCACGGCTTGGGATCACCAGCGGGATCCTGGACTGTGGCGAATCTGGCCAGACGCGGCGGCCTCATTGGCCCCGCCGCCCGCCCGTCTCCTCAGAAGGCGGGCAGTGGGGCGTGTGGAGGGGGCGGGGCCGTGCGGCCGCACATTGCGCTGCGTGGCCTCGCCCCCTCCCAGATCCCCCACCGGGATCCCCCCGGCACATCTGATACGGTGTGACGGGGTCATCCCAGCGGGGGATGGATAGGTTGTTTTCGGTACAGGTCCAACTGGCCCTATAACGTCTGAAAACACCCATGTATAGTGGGTGGGTAGCGAATGAAGAATGTCTTGTGTGAAAATGACCCCTGGCATAGTTAGTAACTGGCAACCTTGCAAATACTGCATATTGTTCCATGGCTAAGACGTTCCATGTTTAGCAGGGACACAACCCCATTACAGGCATTTGAGGATTAGGTGCTGAACTGCTGCAGTTCATGTCCTGGTGATCAATAAGTACTGAAGAGGGATCAGATTTCCTATTAGGGTCATCCCTGTTAACCCTTAACAGAGCAACTGACATTTCGAGTTGTGTATTCAAAGCCAGATCACATTGCCTTATAAGCATCTGATTCTTTTCCTATCAAACCACAAGTCCTTTTAAAGAATATGTTATTTTGCATTTGCATTGTGCTTTAAATCTGCACAGCATTCTATTAGACAAGCATTAATTAACTAATGTTAAACTTCTCATCACAGGGAATTAATCACAAAGTTTTAATCTATTTAGAATCCAGAGGCTTTTTTCCACCTCCTGTTTTGAAGTCAGACACCTTTGGGCCTTAGACACCTTGACAAACTCTACTGAAACACTAATCAGCATACTGTGATTAAAGGGCATTGCTCTTTGGATTTTGATTGCTGTAAAGAGAATTAATAAAAACAAACTGTAGAGAAGCAAACTCCCAGTTACTTTGCTACTTTGTCATTTGAGAGCCTAATGTATGATAAAATTACTCAAATTTATTAGAAATAAATTGGATTCCAAATATGCCATTCAGCCTGATGGAATTTTACCAGGCTTTTAAAATGTCTCATCAGTAGAATTAGGATGAGGGACAGCAACCGTCAGATTTCATTTTCAGGTACATCTATTCCCCATTGAGAACTGGGTTTAGTGGGCATTGCAAGTGCTTTGGAGCTCAGAGATGCTCACACTATGAAACGTTTCCAGACCCAACCTCAGCTCTAGTTGAATGTTCTTTTTTATCATTCTCTTTTTATTTATGATTCACAACATTTATTAAGATAAAAGCTTGAACTGCAGTAACAGTCTAAAGCATACCCCTTACATACAAACTGATCTCCAGATTACCAGCAAAATTGCTGCCTTTGTATACTTATGGACTGATGTGATAACTGAAAATAACTTCCATTAGCACTATAAAAACTCCAGCTGATACCAAATGAATTTCATTTGATACCAGCAGAGAAAAATATTGGCTACTGAGATATTCTTTCTTCATGGCTATTTACAGTTAGCTAGAATCCTTGTACCATTCAGGAAGTCAGAAGTCTCCAGATGTTTTCTTTTACATAAGGTCCTTTACAGCAAGCCTTCTGCTGTGAGTTTGACTAACATTCATCTATTTTAAAGGAACTATTATTTTCTATTCCCTGTAGTTTCTGTGTTCTTGAAGTTTCTATGACCAAAATTTATTGTGGAGGGTTCAGAATGATCCATTAGAAAAAGTGTAGCTACATAGTGCCATCTCTTTTTGTTTCTGCCTGACTTTTTTGCACCAGTTATTCTGTGGATGTGCAACTTGAAAAGGTAGCAAGTGTTACCATGTTTATGACCTCTTGCTGTATTCATGTCCAGCTCAGTTGGTCTTTGTACAGTAGTAAGAATCTAAGAATAACTCTAAAAAGCTCTATGCTGTGGTACTTAATTGCATTTTTATATTATTTTACATCTTCAAAGTTCTGTACAAATATTTAATTACTCCTCAGCCCTGTGTACAAGATCATCTACAGAGAAGAGAATTTAAAACACAGAGTTTAAATTGTAATGGTGAAAGTGTTCAGAAAAATATATATATTACTTTAAATACTCCTCAGTTACTTTAAATGCCCCTCACTATTCATGTTTTTGGAAGGCTACCAACCATTTTCTGTCTCATCTGATAACTGAGTTTTATCCCAGCCACTTGACCAGAATCTCTCTGTGAAATTAGATTCCTTAAAGCCAAACTGAATGTTGCATTTAAATTAGTGTTTCAGCAAGTCTGACTGTGGATTTGTTTGATTCAGTATCTTTTTTGTGCGGGACAGAGGGCATCTTTAGACATAACAAAGATTGGGTGTTGAAACCCTTAAGCACGTGTTTGACCATTGTGTGTAAGCTAAGCACCATAACAATCCCAACACCTATTTGGCCACCCATTGAACATCTGTTGAACCCACAATGTGAACGAACATCATTGCATCACAAGGACAATTTGCGAGTGCCAGCTGAACACGTGGCCAATGTTGAGTTTAATGATACTGTGTGGCGTGTTAGCAGGTACAACACGGGGAATGAGGCGGCAGTGTTTGCGTGCTGAGATCGAGTGGCGAGCAAAACACCAATTTGCCCCAAGATGGGGTGTGTGACTAAGCAGCGCCACATGGTGAACACAGGGCCAAACCGGTGTTCATATCAAGGTCAAAACACGCATTCAGACACCTGCTGACGTTATGTCTAAAGACACCCAGAGAGTGTTACAGCACAAAGGATGCTTTTACACGGATTCAGGGTGCTCAACCCTGGAGCAAGTCTCAGGGTGTACCCCTGCTTCTGCACGCTTGCAGCCATGCCTGAGTCCATTTTAAATTGACCCGGTGGTTGCTGTAGCCCATGGTCCACCTGCGCTGTGCCCCTCCCACACACCATAGAGTTGCTATGGCATCGCTGGTGCAACCCCCGGCCAAAAGCAGGACTGGTATGGTGACCCAGAATTGGGCTGCCTGCTCTGTTGGCAGTGCTCTGGAATTTTCTGGAGCACCACCGGTGGGGTAACCCCAGAACAGGGACAGTCTGCCCCACTTCTGCTTTGGCTGCACATCTTGTGGGCCGCAGAAGCAGGTCAGCTGTCCATGTGAAGACACCCATTGTGCCTAAGAACTCTGAAAGGAAGGATATTACCAGCAACTTTGATGATTCCAACAATCCAGACAAGGTTAGAGGATCACTTGTTACATCCCACTAGAACAATGCCAAAGAAAAATTCCAAACCCACAAGATCTTTGTGAATCCCATGAGAACAGAAATGTCACTGATGGTGTTTCCATGTAAAATGTAGCAATAAACATTTAGAAAACAAATGTCTTGAGTGCAGATGTCTTGAAGGTGTGAATGAATACTACTTTAGAACCATAGGCCAAAGTATTTAAACTTGGATACCTAAATTGACGTTTACTGAATTAAATACAGGGTCTGATTTACAGAAGACTGGAGTGTGGCATATTATTCCCCCAAAGGTCAATGAGATATGCACATGCTCAGATCCTGTGAAAATCAAGTCAGTTTTAGGTGCCTCAATAAGGAAAGATTTTTCAGATTTATATGCCTAACTTTTGGCTCCCAAGGGTGAATATTTTGCCTTTGATCTATATCAGAATTTCCCAAACTATTGATAGGGTCACACTATTTGTGGTTGGGGTCATGATCACAACTGATATTTCATAAGTTTTTCAGGTCTTTGTTGTTTTCTGGGGTCATGGCATTATATTTAAGTCTCAAATCATGGTCACACAGGTGACAAGCACAGGTGGAGCCAGTGATATATAGTTTTTATTTGGAACAAACAAAATCTACGCACTGCTGACTATACTTTGCCAGCCATGTTGAAAAGTACATCTTTTTGTACATAATTCCAGTTAATTTCATCGGTGCTTGCAAAAAGAAGGTTCTTACAGAACAAAGAGAATGGTGATAGAATCAGGTCTTCTATCAGACTTAGTAAAAAGTTTGGGAGGAAAGGTTCAGGTGTTAGGAAGCTTAATTCATTAATATGGAGGACGTGAGAGGTGAACTTTCAAATGCATTAGTATAATTGATTAAAGGGAATAAATATCAGAGGCAAAACTAAAATAATTATAAATGTCCCAATCCAAGGTCCACGTGCAAGCTCATGTGTGCACAGACCAAACTGCAAATGTACATGCCCATAGTACACGTGTAAGGTGGCCTGGGAAAGTCCCTGCCTCCTAACCTCTCCACAACCTGAAGAAGAAGAAGAAGCCGGACTGAAGTGGGAGTTTCACAATGGCGACGGAGTCGGGAGATGGGGGACTTCCCTGGGCCACCCTGCATGTGTGCATTGTATGCACACACACTATTGCAGTTTGGGTCTGCATGCAACTGAGGTGCATGTGTGGACCTTGGATCAGGACAAAATTTATGACAAATATTCTGACAATATTTCTAAATTTTGCATCAGATATGCTAGGCTTAAACAACAATCTAGAAACAACTTACTCCAGGATGGTCAATGCACACTTCAGTGTTACTTGCCCAGAATGAGTGGTTTGTAGATGGCAATCTTTGGCTCTTTTTACATGAGATGCACCCACTCATGCCCATGCAGGTCCGCTGCATAATCATGAGTTGGTGCCGCCTGTGTGACCACTGCAGTGGGTGAGCGGGGATGCGTGCTCACTCCCGCGAACCACACACCTCCGCCCACGTCCACACATCACCCCCGCGTGGAGGAACTGGCCCAAACAGCGGTTGCTCCATGTGTGGAGATGGGTGTGCGCCCATCTGCACCCTCCCCCCATCCATTGCTCCCGCAGTGATGCTCCACCCACCACACAAGCCCACTCCCTGCCCAATGAAAAAGGGCCATAGTCTACAACGCACTTTTCACATGGGCCGCAGTGGGGATGGGGATGGGTGGGCAGCGCAATGGGTGGGCACTGGGCAGTGCATGGAGGTGTGTTCCCATAGACCCCTACCCACCTCCAACTATCTCCATACACAGAGCATTAGGCATTGGCGCGCATTGCTCCATGTGTGGGTGATGGGTGCAGCACAGGAGCCCACATGCACCCCTCCACCACACACAGTGTTCCCATGGGCACCCACCCATCCCTCTCACACCCACTGTGGCGTTCACATGGGCACCCCCCACCCGCACATGTGTGTGAGGGGGGCACCCGTGTGAAAGGGGCCTGAGTGGGTTTGTTTCAGATATATAGGAAAGAAGTAAGGGGCACTTTGTCCTTTCTCTCCTGCCTTTTCCTCTCTTCTGTGGCAGCTAACAGATACCATAAGATTACAATGGGGATTGCTCAAAATTCAAGCTTTTGAATACTTCCAAAACTGCAAGCAACTCCTGATTTTATTCCAAAGAAGCTCTGACAGGAAAGCTTCTGCTGAATGTATCCATGGCAGTAGTTCTTATGTGTGTGACTTATCACATAGAATTCAAATAAATCCTGCAAATCCAACCGTGCTGGGTTCTTCATGTCCTACGTATTCACATCAGGACAAGCTTCACTAACAGGAAAGACCTCTACAACTGGGTAGTTAATAAGTCTGATTGCTCATATACTCGCCTATATTTATTGGTTCTTCAGTGCTAACAGTTCACTTATGTTCATTTCACTCTTCTGAACATAAAACCGCTTTAAGAAGAGAACTAAATTTGTTGCTCTTTGAGAAGGTTGCATTTTCCTTTAAATTGACCAGATAAAAGTATTGCAGTCTAAAACTGCTGGTATATTGATTTATCACCTGCAAGGAAAACAGAGGTTAGATAATGTTTAGATTTGGAAGTGCTGAAGACATACATCTTTGTACTAAAGTGGAAGTGTTTAATGCCACTGATCTGACATCTGTGTTGTATGCCCCTGAGACCTGGCAGATACTAGAAATGAATGGAGACTGAATGCTTTGCAACAACATTGGCCTTTTTTAAACAGGTAGTGGTGGGTGGGTGGGTGGGTGTGCTGCCATGGTTTCTCCTCCAGTTTGATGGATGGTTCCGTGGGTGGGTGATGGATAGAGACAGCCCCCCCCCCCCCCCCCCCCCACCCAACCCTCCCCCCCCCCCCCCCCCCCGGCCCCGCACACCCGCCTGCACATCCAGTGGGGGGGAGGCGTCCGTGTAAAAATGGCCATAGTCCGACGATTTGTCTAGTGGGATTACATCTCCAGTGTTCAAACGTTACAATAGAGAGATCAGTCAGCAGTCTGAAGAAGTGACCATGGAGGAGAGAGACTGCAATGGTTTACCCATGAAATCTGGATAACCAGTCAAAGAATTGCAAAACAATTCCTGGACTGGGTACCACTTGGAAAGCAGAAGGAGTTTGCCAACAGATGATATATTAAAGGACAATTGAAAAAGGTGCTGTTGCAATGGGAGTAACTTAAAAATAGGTAAAGAAAAATAATTGGCACTGGGTGGAATAAACAGCAAGTTTTGGTTTGCTTTATGTGGTATTAGGCACTACCAATAATTTTGTATTTCCACGTTGTGCTTAAGAAATACCATCTGAATAATTCCAGGAATTACAATAGCATAATCTTACGATGGTATAACTTAGTCAGAGTAGCCAGTGAATAAGATGTTGAGCTTGGACTTGGGAGACCATTGTTCACATCCTTCTTTAGCCAGGAACTCACTGGGTGGCCGTGGACCAATCACTGTCAGCCTCAGTTCCCCATCTGTAAAATGGGAATAATTGAAACATTTATTACCTACCACCCAGAGATGTTGCAAGGGTGAATACTAGAGACCGTAAAGCACTTTGAATACTGAATTTGCTATATCAATAATAGGTAGTAATGACCTGTTAGGAGACTAAATGTCACCACTTAGGCCCTTTTCACACGGACGCCCACCCTTGCACACATGTGCGGGTGGGGGGCACCCATGTGAATGCCACAGCAGGTGCAGGGGGCATCTGTGGACACCCGTGGGAACGCCGCAGGCTGTGGGTGGAGGTGTGTGTGCGCTCCTGTACTCCGCACACCTCCACCCATCACCCACGCACTGAGCAATGGGTGCCAATGCCCAATGCTCCATGCTTGGAGATGGGTGGAAGTGGGTGGGGGTCCATGAGAACGCACCCCCACGCACCGCCCATCCATCCCCCCACCCACCTTGACCCATGTGAAAAGAGCCTTAGTTACTCCATTTGTGCCACCCCACAACTTTTTTCTTCTTGGTTTGGCTAGGAAAAGACTGGTTTTTTTCAGATAGACCCAATTTTTCTGGTTTAGTGAGCACCCCAGAATTCAGTACGAGCCATGGCAGCACAGAAAATCTGCTATAGTATTCCTCTTCATGTGAAAAAAAACCCCACACATGCATTTTGCTCTGTGGCCAAGTTTTCAGGAGGAGAAGAGGCACTTCACACCAGATGGAAACTGCAAAATGGACATGAAAACAAATGTTTTCAATTGAAATTGTCATCACTGAGCCAGACGGCTGTCTGGGGCTTATGCTACTGAAAAGTAACAATAGCGATAGGGAAGGTGACTTTTAGTGACTGTAAAAGTGGTTTACATTCTGCAATAATTCAGCATTGACAGAAAGCAAGCGCTCTTGTTGTTTATTTAACAAAATCATAGAGGTTTAAGGCCCTGATCCTGTACTGTGTGCTGGAGAGAGATGTAGCATGGGTCCAGTGTACAGGCACTGGATTTGGTTTTAGGGGATCCCAGTTCTGTTTCTAGTTCGACTACCACTGCCCTGCTGTGTGACTTTGGGCAACTCACAGCCTCTATCTCCACTGAAGCTAATATGGTGATACATGACAAATGCTGTTTTTGTAGAAGACAGCTTAATTTCTGCCTCCCCCCACAAAGCGAAAACTTACTGAGGGCGTCTTTAAACATAACATTAAAGCTGGTCTCAAACTGTGTTGGGATATTGAAATGACACTGGTTGTGCCCCGTGTTCAAATGTGCCCCATGTTTAGATATGTACCTAATTACAGAGGCCGGTATTCCCATCCCTACCTTTCCTCAGAAAGCAAGCGCAGCCTCCAGTGGATGGGATTTCTAAGCTTTGTCTTGCGGAGTAGGTGCTAATGTCCATTGCAGAGGTTGTCACCATGAGGGAAATGCAAACGGCATTGCAGCAGGATATAATTTCAGGAGTGCTTTCATAGTAAACAAATGAAAAACCAAGCTTACAACTCCCTTTCAACTGGCACCTTTATTTATGTTGCTCCCTTTGAGGGAAATATATCATATGCTTGTGCTTCAACCAACAAGGATATAGATGGGCAGAAAGGAGATGGCCAGAGCAGTCTCAAATCCCCTCCAGAAAACCCAGTACTCTATTGATCCAATAACCGGAAGTTGATGAAAACACACCACTGGATATCTTTAAACATAACACTCCCAACATGTTCACAGGGAACATGTGAGTTGACATAGCAATGCATTCGCATTCACATCCCAGATTTAACGGGAGTTGAACACATGGACAAAACCATGTTCAAATAGTTATGCTGCTTGCACGCAATGTTCAAACATGTGCTGGTGCCATTTACCACCTGATCGATATTATGTTTAAAGATGCCCTGGGTTTTCTCACCATATTCATTTGTCTGGAATGCCCTTCGGTAAATAGTTTTGGCACTTTCTAGTTATGGTTAGGGCTACGATTTTGTCATGGGGGCCACAGGGGTCATGGTTTTAGTGAATTTTTGCCCCCGCCATGATTTTTACCATTTCCCCATGACTCCTGTGAAATTCCCCATTTTACTTGAAGAAGCCTGCACCGAATTGAAGAGCCAGCTATATTCCAGCGAGAAGAGCACACCCCAAAGAGCTACGCTGCCAAAAACAGCTGCAACGGCTCCAAACCCCTCCCCTTGGCCAGAAACCTCAGCACCACAGGGTAATGCAGCGGCGCCTTCACTGACTCCTCTTGCGGAGGGCAGAGCTTTGGGCATGATAATGGGCAAGCCAAGGAAGGTAGGTGGGTCAAGGCCAGGCACCCACGCAAGGGAGGATGAGTGGGGGAGACTGTGGCATTGGGTGGGTATTGTGGGGGGTTAGGGGTTCTGGGGGATATTGAAATGTGTTGTATTTTGTTTATTTTTATGTGTGTCTTATATGTCTTTTATGTGAGTTGCCGTGCGACTTCTAAGGGAAGGGCGTGATAAAAATTTAAATAAATAAATACATAAATAAATAATAAATACCTTCTCCTTCTCACTCGGCCTGTCTCTTTCTTTAACCTCAGTCATTTTCATCCTAATAAGTCATCTGTACTAATCTTTTTAAAGCTTTGACTGTCTCTTCTCTGTCTCTGCCTCTTATGAGTGGGTTTACGTCAGCTTTATACATTTCTCTGTGCCAGTTAGGGTGAATCTGGCATATGGTTGCAGATAAAAATGTCTAACTAAGAGACACTATGGAGCTGAGGGATTCTGAAATAAGGGATGCCTATTATGTTCCGTAGAGCGATGGCATTCTGAACAAGGGGCATTCATTATTTAATCAAGAGTGTCCATTATGTTTTAGAACATGTAGAACTCTGAAATTAGAGATATTCACATAAAATAAGATACATCTCCTAAAGTAAGGGACATCTGGCAACCCTAATCTGGCCCATTGTCTTTATCCAATGTGAGTTATGAAAACAGATGTCTGCTCATAGGCTGTTTGTAAACAGACCATGGGCGGGGGGGATGTGCGGCCATGGAGGTGGGTGGGTGAAAATTCCCACAGGTGCACACCCATCTCCACCTATCTCCACCCACGGAGCATCGGGCATTGGAGCCCATTGCTCCATGCATGGGTGATGGGTGGAGGGGGTGTAGCGCAGGAGCACGCACGCACCCTGCAGCATTCACACGGGCACCTCCACGCAGCGAAACTGTGTGGAGATGGGTGGGGGCGTCTTGTGTGGAAAGGACCATAGTTATATCAGCCACGCCACAGTGATTTAGCCCATTTATACGTGAATAAAACCAACAGAATCTCCTTTTATCCACCTCAGAAGTGAAGAGTGCACTCTGGATCAGATCCTCTGGATCAGACCTCTTTGCCTGCTTAGGCCACACTGGGTTTGAGCTTACGTTTGCATTCCACTGTACTGACATTGTAATGTTACTTTTAGACAAGACTAAAAATTAATTGCAACCTTGAGGGATTTCAGAAGAAGCTGGCCTATTATGAAATGAGAGAGTAATCACAACTGTCTCCCGGTCTATGAAATAATGTTTACATTTAATGTAATTCTGTGCAAAAAAAAAAAATTAAGGAAAAAGCCCAGGAACAAATTCTACATGATTTTTACTGTCAATCCACAAAACTCAGAAGCAGCTGAATAATTTTAACAAACCCAATGATTAAGGATGGTGAACAAAAAGAAAAGAGTAGAAAGAAGCAGTATGAATAAGCAACATATTCTGCTTTTTCAGAATATGTCTCGCACTCCTATTAATTACATCATTGAAACTTAATACATTCTCAGTCACCCAATATTACTTACCCTTCTGAAGGTGAAGGGTTTGATTTTAGATAAAACAAAACATCTAAAAATCAAACTGCACATATGCATTATGGATCAGCGCATATGCATTATGGATCAGCGCATATGCATTATGGATCTGGTTCAGCGACTTACCTAAGCCTGTGTTTAACTTTAAGCACATAAGTAATCAAATAGGACTGAGTGCAGTGCTCACACACTCGAGTGCATGAATCAGGGCCTCTAAGAGCAGTATGAAATTATTTCAGCGGCACTTGAAACCACACAAACCTCATCCAATATTTGTTGAAGCACAAAATTCAGAGCAAGGAAATTTGGAAGGTTTATTTATTTATTTATTTATTACACTTAATACCCCACCCCTCTCGCCACAGGCAACCTGGGGCGACTTACAATGACAACCTCAACAAAAATATAAAATCCATAAAAATACATAATAAAAAAATCATACAATAAAAGTAGAGTCTGGAAAAAAATAAAGTACAAAAACCCCTACCCCACCCCCTGACACACCCTACTCCTCTCGCTTGCCAAAAGCCTGATGGAAGAACCAGGTCTTACAACCCTGACAGAAGGAGACTAAGGAAAATGACACTCGGATCCCCATTGGGAGGGCATTCCACAGTCTAGGGGCGACCACTGAAAAAGTTTGATTGACAGTGGCTACCCAATGCATCTGGGGTACCTCCAAACCCACCACCCCGGACAACCATAGGGGTCAATCCAAGACCAGGGGGGGTGAAGCAGTCTCATAGATAAGTGTGGCCCAGGCCATATAAGGCTTTGCTAAGATCCATGACTCTGGGTGAAAACAGCTGTGACATTAGTTCACTTTAGATCACAATAGCCTGCCTTAGCCCGGGACTCACCTGTACACATGGTCTCTCACCACCAGATGTTTGGAGGCTTGGATCAAGTAGAACCTTCATTTTCCACTTCTAATTTGGCTTTGAAAATTTTGACTAACCACTGAACCAGGGTTTTTCAAAACACTCCCACTTCTTCTGTCAATCTGTCTTCTAGCACATGTTGGTCCAGGGCAAGTAAGACAGGTCGTTCCTTGAGGAGGTGGAAGAAAGCTTGAGCTCCTCTAACAGTAGCACTTGCTTTAGTCCCAGTACCCCAAACTTTAATTTCATTCCCTCATGTGCCATTCCACTCTTTTGTCACTGCTCACCACAAAGAGAAAAGAGGACACTGGAGTATACCCTCCATGTTTGTGCTTTATTGTAAAAAATCCTGATTCACCTCTCTGATAAGTTGAAGGAGCAACATCAACTTGCTCTGAAGGAACTGCCTACAGAGCTACTTGCTGGAGGGAAGCTTGCTACGATGCTGGAAATTTGTGGATATAAAAGGAGGAGGATGTTACAGGCAAGGCAACACTTTCTCCTTTAAAGAAATCACATCTGAATTTCAAGCTATGTGGTGCTGGGATCAAACGTTTTGAGAAGAAGAACAAAGAACTAAAATAACAAGGCAAGTGTTTAAAATATCTTGGCCTGTGCTGAATGTTTCATACCTTTGACAACTGGTCTGGTCCAAAGAGTAATTTACTGCATGGGAAGCCAGCACAGCAAATGGAATAGAGAGTGTGATTGCTTGACACAGTGGGCAGCCTAACATCGGTATTGTGAACACCCTGTAATTTCATAATTAAAGTTTAAGGGTGAGAAAATAAACAGAATTACATTAATCCAGAGCTGCTAAAGTTTACTGGTTTACATCCTGTTTACCAGGGTGTAAACTAGTGTGTCTTACATTTCAGGGGAAACTGCAAAACCTTCAGAATGGTGAGTAATATTGGGTGACTGAGAATATATTGAGTTTCAACTGTGCAATTAATAGGAGTGTCAAATGATGACTATGACTCCACTAGCAAGCACATTTGTAATGATCATGGGAATGTTACTAAGAGACATCTAAGTGTCTCCCATGGGTTGCTATACACTTTCCAAGACTTGTGCTCTGCAAATATCAACCTAAAATGTTAAACATTGAAAAGCCAATGGCCAACTGTAAGTAAGAAGGTATTTAAATTGAAGTAGGTAATGGGACCGAATCAATTCTGGTGAGAGATGCACTGAAGCTTAGTCTCAATGGACATTAACTCAGGCCTAGTACCGGTTGATGAGGCCTCCATGTATTGACTTCATGCATCTTCTTAGGCCCTGGCTAAGGAATCTTCTAAACTCCTCTTCAGAATTTAGTTTACACTTTTGAGGTCATACTCTGTTTCTGTTAAAACACCCCACAATCCTGTTTGCTTTCCTGTCAGGGATTGTAGCCTCTTCCTTCAGCCCAGGGAGCTGTGCTACCCATGCAAGCTTGTTCTCTTGACAGGCTAGTTTGTTTCCAGCTGCCATGGTGAGAAAGAACTGTCAGGGCCTCACTGGGTGTTTTTACACACACATTTCTCCTGCATGTTTGCTGTTACATCTTGAACTTTCTGTGTGTCTAAATCACTCACTCAGATCTTAAACATCTGGTTCTTTGAACCTCTGCTTAGAACTCCCAGAACATTTGTGTGTAAAAGGTTCTCCTAGTAAACTGCTTTGTTCTAGGCAGCTGTGGTCACTTGGTTTCCATGGCAGCCCCTCACGTCTACAGCTGTGACTATTTTAGGCTGCCTCAGGGCAGTGTGTGTGAGTGAAAAATGCATCCAGAACTTACTTGTGGACTTGTAAACCCAGAAGATTGAAAGACCAGCACTTTAAGGTGTGTGTTAAAATGCCCATTATTTCTGAGGCTGTGGCTCCCTTCTCCACACTAGCTGTATAGCATTAATAGCAGCAAGTCATCTCAACTGAGCCTCCTAAGGTTCTCCAGCTACCTGCCCTCTGATTGGGTGACTGTTACTCTCAGCTGCCTACAAGAGCCTGGCTGAGTTTCAAGCTTTCTTAGAACAGCTCAACTCTACTACTGGCTCTACACTCTTTTCCTCTGCTCCAGTGCCTCCTTTCCATGTCTCCCTCTCCTCCAGCCTGGATCTCCTCCAGCCTGCATCCTGACTAGGGTGGCTATGCCTCCCCTTTAAAAGGATGCTTATGAAAAATGCATGCTGCAGGGCTGCATTGCTTCCAGTGCAGCCCTGCACAATGTATTTTTCATAAGCGTCCTTTTAAAGGGGAGGCATAGCCACCCTAATCCTGACACAGCACCTCTGCTCCTCCGTCCCAGTGCTGCTGTTACGGGGGCTTTTAAGTTTCCCGGGTGACTCCTAGATGCTGCTCACGCTAGCCCAGCACTATGGAGGCGGTCCTTGGAAGGTGCAGCCTGATGATGTAGCCAGTCTGTATCAGCTGCTGAACTCGGGCTGCGCTGCCACGGCACTCAGATGCTTCCCCCTATCTTCTGGTGAATCTCAGGGTGTGATAGCTCCAAAGCCCACCCGGGCCACAGAGAGGCAGACCAATGGGCCGCACAACACAGACAACTTAGAAGTAGGGTGGAAGGGTGGTGGGCCAGAGAAAAATCACCCTGCGGGCCAGAAATGGCCCACAGGCCTGGGGGTTCCCCACCCCTGCTCTACACCTTCCCAAATCTGAATTGAACTTAATATTGTGTTATATTGTTTCATCAAGCTACTGTACTAAGCTGCTTTTATTCTGCATCGGCCTGATAGCAGATCTTAAGGTGGGGAAGGCCCCGGGGGTGGATCTGATTATGCCTGAGATCATCAAATGTGCCCCAGATTGGTGGGCAGGGGTGCTTACTCCCCTATTCACCCAGATAAATTTAACTGGTCGGATCCCTGGTGCAAGGCTTAAAAGCATAATCGTGCCTATTTTCAAGAAAGGGGATTCTACTTTACCTTCTAACCACCGGCCTATAAGATTATTGAGCCTAGTGGGCAAATTATACTCCAAATATCTGTTGGTTAGATTGCGCGTTTCGTTGGACCTTCATGGGATTCTTGAGCCAGAACAGGCGGGATTTATTCAGGGATCAAATTGGGATTCTGACTGCCCTGTTGGGGAAATTTTGTGAGAAGGGTAGAAAAATGTATCTCTGCTTCATTGACTTGTGTGCCGCTTTCGATCTGGTTAGCAGGGAACGCCTATGGATTAAATTGGAAGTTTTATCTATTGATCCTAGGCTGTTGTTTCTAATGATGGCACTCCATACTGACACCCCCCTGCAGGTTCGTTTTACCCCACAAAACCATTTAACAGATAGTGTGCCAGTTCAAAGAGGTGTTCGGCAAGGGTGTATCCTCGCCCCTACTCTCTTTAACCTGTATTTAAATGGGGTGATAGCTTATCTGAACCAGTTCAATGTGCATGCCCCCAGACTGGTTTCGCGTAAGATCGCCACTCTCTTATATGCAGATGATACCGTTCTCCTGTTCCAAACAAGGGTTGGTCTATTGAGATCTATGACCCATTTTAAAGAATTTTGCTGTCAGGAGAACCTGCATATAAATTATGGGAAAACTAAAACCATGATTGTGGGCTCCAGTCCTAGAGCCGGGTGTCAGGATCACCCCCACCCACCCACGACGGGACCTTTGGACAGGGGGCTCAAGGGGGGGGTACACTGTCAGGATCGCCCCCCCTGGGGAGGATACCTCAGGCAGCCCTCCCTTCCCGGAAGCACAGTGCCTGAAGCCCGGGTCGCCCAGCAACCATCCCAGGCAGGTGCAGGGGATCTGCCAGCCCCGCTTGCTGCTCAAGATGCAGGGGCGGGCCAGGCACGCTTCGCCGCTCCACGCGGCTCCTGGAGCGTCGGGGGGGGGCATGGCTCAAGTACAAAAGCCGGTGCTGTGAGGCACACAGCACCGGTTACCTGTTAGACTGGCCCCTTGGCGTGGAGAGAGAGAGAGAGACTGACCGCTGGAGAAAGCATTGCCCTGCCCTTGTCTTGACCCTTCCTGGACTCCTGAGTGATTGTGGACCCCTGCAGAGAGAGAGAGTGTGGTGAGTGGTTCCCTTCGCCCCTGTGATTCCTCGAGAGAGTGTTGGGTGTGAGCCGTGCGAGACTGCCCCTTGTTCCTCTCCTGGTATTGATCCTTCCTGCCTGTGCTTGTGGGATCCTACCTCCCTTCCCCCTTGTTCCTATGGGACCCTGACCCTGTTCTACCTCACATGTTACACTTCTCTCCCATTACCCCCATCTGTGGTGATTGAGGGTTGTGTGTGGTGGGTGGTAGAGCAGGGGAAAAAGTCCTGCACAGGTTACCTGGTACCCAATGATGATAGTGGCTTGATCCCTTGTGGATTTAAAGGGCCAACACACTATCCTGACGGGCATTCCCAACCTCACAAGTTTGCCTCGTGCCCGGAGCCAGATTCTTTTCCCAGGGAAGAGCGAGTGTGGACAAGCAAGTGGCCCTTGTTTCCCGGGTACCTTGTCCTAGACACACACACACACACCCTCCATGACACTGGGGTGCTGCACTGGCACATTGGGGAAAATGAAATTGAGCAGGTAAAAACTTATAAATATCTGGGGGTTATAATTTCTTATAACCTTAAATGGCGAGCCCGCTATGAGGCAGTCTTGGAAGCAGCTCTGAGAACAGTCTCTGTGTTAATCAAGCTGTTCTATGGCAAGGGGGGGGGAAATGGTGTCTCCAGTGCTAAAATTATTCCAGGCAAAGATCCTGGGTTCTATCTCATATGCATTCCCAGTGTGGGGTCTGGAGTTTTTGACTAAATTGGAAGTGGTACAGGCTAGGTTTTTGAAAACTATCCTGGCAGTCCCCCGGGGTACCTCTCTAGTACTTTTACATGCTGAAACTTGCTGTCCACCCATTTATGTAGTACTGTTGACATGTGCAATCAATCTTTGGCTTAAGCTAATGGTTTTTTCTACGACTACCAACACTTTGTTATCTATGGCAATTCAAGAGGGTCTATTTGAATCTTGGGATAAGAGGATATCCCTGGAAGTAACTAAGTTAGGCCTTTCTAAACATTATTTAAGGTCCAAGGGTTTGGAGGCTGCAATCTCTTTGTTTAAGCAGCGAATTTTGGATCAATCCAAGCAAATGGATCATTCTTTGCTAGAGTCACAAGGTGTTACCCCCCTCTATAAAGACCTGATCCCAGTTACTTTTCCAAAGGGATATTTGTTTGTGTGGCCTTACTCACATGCTCGAATGGCCTTTACTAAGTTTAGATTAAATGTTCATCCCTCAGCAATCCTTGAGGGGCGCTACCAGGGGGTTCCGAGGGGGGAGAGGGTCTGCTGTTTGTGTAACTCAGGACAACAGGAGACCAGTGAGCACGTTTTTTTACATTGTGCGGCTACTGAGCTCCCAAGGAGCCACTTTTTACTGAAGTATAGGGAGGAGGAAAAGTTGCCTGGCCACGCGTTCTTAATAAAATTTCTTAGCCCTGTGGACTCACCAAAAGCAAGGGACATTGCACGCTTCTGCAGTTGTGCTATCCAGATACGTTTAGGGCATACGAGCATGACAAGTAGTGCCCTTGGTAAAGTTTAGGGGATGCAGAACTAAGTTCTCTAAGGTCGAAGTGAAAGTTTGACTTGATATAATTTATTTTAATGGAGCATTGGGTTATATGTTTCTGAGTAAGCTTCCCCATGCTATTTGTTTAAAGGTATTATGTTGTATTTATAAGGGTTTTTTTCTAATCATGTTTTGTATATGTAATTGTATCTTGTTGTTTTATATTTGGAACGTGTTCTGTTGAAAACCTACGGGTTAATAATAAACTAAAACTAAAAAAAACACAACTTTTATTCTGCATTTTATAAAGCTCTCTTGTCATGACCTTCAGCCTAGTGAAAGCTGTGGACTAATTTGGTCTAGTCTTACCCATCCAGTAGCTGAAAGAAGTTGGATGTATTAATGGATTTTATGCGGCTGATAGGGGGACAGGTGATTGGCAAGTAAATGGAGCTAATGTGTTTAGCTGGAGCTGAAACATCTAGAATGTTGTCTGGCAACCACTTAATTATGTTTAAGCACATAGTGATGGCAGATACGTACTGATGGGACAACACATGAGCTGGGGTTTAACAAAACTGATATGTATAGAGGAATAAAGTTTGATGCCCATTTGCCTTCTGTAAGTTTGCTTACAGCTTCTTAGAACCATCACAACTGCCCTCATCTCCTATTTCCACCTGCTCTCCCAGTAAAACTTGGCTAGATGCCCCTTCTGGTTCCTTGTCCCACTTCCATGCATTTTAACACATTCTTCAGCACATATGCATGGAAGAGTCATCTCACCTCAGTTGTCATTCACTTTGTCTTTACTTTGGGTGATTTCAGATGTTACGCGTTCTGGAGTCACCACAGTGGATTCCCAGTGGTGGTGAACCGAACAACCACCCCCTGTGGTCAATAAAAGCCCTGAACAGATGTGATGGGAGCGGGACTATGTCAGAGAACCGGGTCGCCAGATCACGGGCCAGGGCAGCGCAACAGACGTGACGCCGATTCCCAGCCATGGTCAAAACATGCAAAACGAGCCAGGGAGCGGTGGGACACAGACATGGCTGCCTGAGGGCAAAGGAAGCCAAAAGGGACACAAGGGAACGCCCACACAAGGGAAACGGGAAGGGAGGGGGGAGAGGGAGAAGAGCCGCCCAGGTAGCACACACAACAGGCACACAGACAGCGAGGGCACAGTGGAACACACAGCACAAACACACATGCCCAGGCGCACACACACCTGGACAGGAAAGGGAGGGGGGGAGGCATAGCGGGACAGACACAACACAAGGCACAACGGGCATGGGGAAGGGGGGGCAAGGGACAAGGAAGAGGGGGGGAAATGGCACAGCGGGACACAGGCAACGGCAACCAGAACCCCCAAAACAGAACAGCCCATACATGCACCCCCACAGCAACACAGGTAGTCCCGGAATGGGGGGCCCCAGGCAGTCCAGGTACAGGCACAGGCATGGCAGGAGCACACACGGAACAGGAAGCGGGCTGGGAACAGTCCAGGAGGCACACTCGGAACCCAAGCACCGGCGAGGGGGCAATGGAGGGGAGACAGGAGGTTCAGGGCAGTGCCGCAGGTCCAAAGTCACACAACCCCCCCCATGGAGGAAGCCGGGGGGGGCAGTTCAGGGACCCCCGAATGCCAAGATCACACAGGCACCCAGGAGGGGGGGGCAGGGTGGGGCGCAGAAGGGGGCACAGGCGAACGAGGACAGTCAGCAGCACCCTGGGGAGTCGGGGGGGGCGGTCAGGGTGCCGGAGGCAGACAATGGAGACGGCGGCCACAGAGGGGAACACCAGGGGCAGAGGCATACAGGGGGGCCCCCAGAGGGGGCCCGGAGCCACAATCAGGGGCAGTGACACCCCAGGAAGAAGGCAGCACAGCAGCACAGCCGGGGCAGCAAGGAGGGAGCAGGCAGCGGGCCACGACAGCAGGGCAGAGCCAGGAGCGCACATGGGGGCCAGGAACAGGGGTCTGGGAGGCAGAGGGGGACTCACAGCCAGCTGCTGGGGGCCACAAAGGGCCCAGGGGCTGGGTGCCCCACCTGGTGAACGAGGTGGGGGCCAATGAAGCATGCCCCGGTGGTACCCCTGCATGGACATGTGGTGGGCGATCAGGTAGTATGCCTCAAAGGGATCCTGCATGGAGAGACCCAGATGCACATTGGAACGGGACCACACACCGGAAAGCACCACCAGCTCTGCCGCGGTAGACTCAGACACGCAGTAGTCAGCAGCAGGGGGCCACGGAAGCTGACCCAGCTCCAACAGTCAGTGATACACCGCCCCACGGGAGCACTGGTACCCACAGGAATGCTCCTTATGCTCTGTGCTGAGTGGTACTGCACCCACACCGATCAGCTGCGCATCCAGACCACCGAGGTGCACCTGCAGTAAGCCTGCGGGTTACTGCAGCCTGGAGTGCTGCAGGGGCCCGCAGGGCTCACCAAGCCCACAGGCACTTCCTAGCCTGGCTCTGGGCGCAGTGGGTGTCTGGGGCAGACTTACAGGCCGTGAGCCGCAGCTGGACCAGGCCTGCGGCAATCCGCGAGGCGGCCAGGCACCTCCAATGGAGGAGGGAGTGCATACTCATTATGCCCATTGCCTGGCAGGTATGGGTCACGGAGCAGGCACAGGGGTGGTGGTCCCGGGCGCTGGCTCAGTGGGATGAGGCAGCCTGGGGGGCACATTTCCGGATGGACAAGCTCACCCTACTGTGGCTCGCGAAGATGCTCATGCCCTGGCTGGAGCGACAGCACACACCCATGAGGAACCACATCCCCGTGGTCCAGCGGGTGGCCATCGGGGTCTGGGCCCTGGCAACGCCCAACTCCTGCCAGTCCATCTCCCAGTACTTCGGTGTTGGGGTGAGCACCATGGCTTGTATCCTCCGGGATGTCTGTGAGGATGTGGAGGGCGTACTCCTGGACAGGGCGATTCAGCTGGTGGATCAGGGGCCCATGATGGCCGGCTTCATGGCTGGTGGGTTCCCCAACTGCATGGGCACCGTAGATGGCACCCACATCGTGATCCTCTGCCCCTCCGCGGGGGAGGCCGCAAAGTATATCAACAGGCACAGGTATCATTCCCTGAAGCTGCAGGTGGTTCGTGGACCACCGGGGGAGGTTCATACCTCTTCACAGGCAACTCCAGGTGCAGCCACGATGCCCGGATCATGACCATCTCCCCCTTTTATGCCTGGATGTACCGGGGGGACTTTGCAGACATGGGGATGGCCAGGATCAAGGGGGTGCTGATGCCCCCTTGTATCCTGGAGGACCCGGCCTACCCGCTGATGAAGATATACCCAGTCGCCTGGACCCTGGCAGAGGCGCTCTACAATACCCGCCTGTGTGCCAGCAGGACCGTGGTTGAGCGGGCATTTGGGGCTCTCAAGCAGTGCTAGAGGAGCCTCACCGGCCAACTCAACTACACGGTGGAGACCTCGGCCCTGGTGATCGGTGCCTGCTGTGTGCTGCACAATGTGTGTGAGACCAATGGGGCTGCCCTGGAATACCCCATGCCTACCCGCCCTCCCAGCCCCATGCCTCTGTACGTGAACGCGGACAACTCGAGGGAGTACCGTTATGCCAAACGCATTCGTGCTGCCCTAGCCAGGCACATCAGCCGGGAGGTCCAGGTGTGAGGGTGCCCACCCCCCCACAGGCCTGGGGGATTACCCTGGCAAGCCCCTATATGGGCATGGCCACCCCCCACCTCTGGGCCCCTGAACTGACCACAGGAGGCGTCTGTGTCATCCGTGCATTTATTATATCACCCGCTTACCTGTGCCGCCACCACCACCACCACCGCCCCCCACTCAGACCGCCATTCCCCTTCCATTTCCCGCACTATCTCCCAGAACACATGCTCGTTTCTCTGATTGAGCTCTACCTCCAGCTGATGCTCCAGGGTCCCCCAGATGCAGATAAAGTCCCGGGTCTCCTGGAGCCCTCACTGGCCCCCTCGGTGGTAGGGCCTTCTCCCCTCCAGTTCCTCCTCCTCCACCACCTTCTGATCCTTCTCCTCCTCCTCCACCTGGGCAGGGCCCATGTCCTCTGGGGGCTTGGACTCCAGGGCCCGTTTGCGTGTCTGCGGAACAGAAGCGGGGGGAGGTGCGTGGGTGTTCGGGTGCTGGTATGCCCCGGTTCCACATTCCTGACCCTCCCCTCATGCCAGCCAGCCAGCCACCCGGCCACTCCACACACACATCCCTGGTGTCCCTGTGGTGCCAGGTCCACTCCCCATCATTCCCCTTACCCGTTTCCGGGGTGCCTCCTCCCCCAGTCCGGTTGATGTCCCCGGGGCTGCCTGTCCTGGCTGTTGCTGCTGCTGCTGCTGCCCCTCCACCTCCTGCATGTGCAGCACGACCACCTCCTCCCCTGCCTGCGCCTCCTCCACCACTTCCTCCTCCTCCTCCCTCGCTCTCTCACCCTCCTCTCTCCTCTGCCTGCCGCCTCGCTCCCCCTCGCCATGTGTGCCCTTTAAATCTCCCTCCGTGGCTTGTGTTGTTGCTAGTTGCCTTGCAGAAATGCTGCGTGCTTTGTCCCTGGCTGGAAATCATTTTGATTGATTCCGGCCAGTGATTGCCGTCCAGACGTTACTTTTTTTTTGTTTCCCGTTGGGAATCTCTTTGACCACGCTTTTGGAGATGGTCCAGGCCGGAGGTTCGGAAGCGTGGTTGATTTTGACCCCATGTGGGTATTGACTGTGGTGGACATCTGGTGGCCGTCGAACAGACGTTCAGGGCACTTTGGCCCCACCACGGGATTGACCGTGGTTCACTGTGGTTGAACGTGATCTCGTAACGTCTGAAAATACCCTTTGACATTTCCTGTGAAGCCTTAAAAATGTGAAGTTAATACAAGAATGGCAAGATTGAAAACTCAGAGCCAGGGTAGTCTAATGGATAAGGTGTTGGACTTTGACTTGAGAGACCAAGGTTCAAACTCCTGTCTTAATGGGGGAAGAGAAAAATAACACTAAAATTCCTGTGCCCACGACTGGGAGTTTTACGTGACCAGACTGACATGAGTTAAACTCATGTTAGTCCCTGCCCCTTTCTTAATATGGGCAAGCAGCCTCAGTCTCTTGCACATCTGTATCTTGTGATTCATCTGGATCTGCTTCCAACCTGCTTTGGCCATCAAACAGAGGAACATAAACAGGCTTTCAGGAACACAAGATATCATCTCCTCTTCACTGATGACAAATCCGTTGTAGGCAGGCTGTGCCAGGATGTCAGATCTCAGTTTCAAAGCTAGTGCACCATCTGCAACTGCTGGTGAGGCAGCAAGCTTATTTATTATATGGTTATCCATACACGTCTGATCCTCAGCTTCTCTTTCTTCTGTGCCATCTTACTTCTGTTCCTACTGTTATGGCTGGGTCATGGGTGTCCCTGATGGGTGGAGCTATATAGCAGCAGTCAATAAGCGGGTAGGGGGAGGGGGTTTGAGGAAAAGAGGGGCCTCAACTGGGATCCAGAGCCTAGGTCCAAATGTGGTAGTGACTATGGATGGGACTCCAGGTGAATTATCGGTTACCAATTTTATCGGTATCAGATTAATCCGATATCAGATTTATCTGTATCACTATATCGGTTTTTTAACATTGCCAATTTTTTGGATTTTTAACATTGTGGCCATTGTTAAAATGACCGCAGTGTTAAAGAGCCGAAAAATCAGCAATGTTAAAAAAACGATATACCGATACCGATATTATCGGTATTATTGGATTAATCCGATATTGCCAATTATCGGCATTATCAGATTAATCCAATACCGATAGTCCCATCCCTAGTAGTGACTCTATAGGGCCAGCCAATGCCCGGAAACATCAGAGCTACCTGTTTAAGGCCCTTTCTCAACACAGGTAGGACCTGTGCCCCGTTGCACTAACCTGGCTAGTGTAAAGGAGCCATAGAGCAATGCTGTAGAGTGCCCATTGGGTTCAACTTCAGCCCTTAGCACCTTTGAGTGTAAGGAATGCAGCTAATCTTGACCTCTGCACAGACTGAACAAATGGACAGATTTGCCTTGTGTTCTCCCTTCCTCCATACCCTTCTGGCAGTCACAGAAGTGAGCCCAAACTACCATAGCTTTCTCCTTTATCTCAGCAGAGAGTGGTCTCACAGGGTACTTTCAGATGTTACGGGCAGCCGGTTCACCACAGCGAACCACCAGGGGGGGCGAACAGCGCAACCACGCCCGGGGGTTGGAAAACGACCCAAACAGACGTGCCGGGAACGGCACCACGGGCCGGANACGCGGACAACTCGAGGGAGTACCGTTATGCCAAACGCATTCGTGCTGCCCTAGCCAGGCACATCAGCCGGGAGGTCCAGGTGTGAGGGTGCCCACCCCCCCACAGGCCTGGGGGATTACCCTGGCAAGCCCCTATATGGGCATGGCCACCCCCCACCTCTGGGCCCCTGAACTGACCACAGGAGGCGTCTGTGTCATCCGTGCATTTATTATATCACCCGCTTACCTGTGCCGCCACCACCACCACCACCGCCCCCCACTCAGACCGCCATTCCCCTTCCATTTCCCGCACTATCTCCCAGAACACATGCTCGTTTCTCTGATTGAGCTCTACCTCCAGCTGATGCTCCAGGGTCCCCCAGATGCAGATAAAGTCCCGGGTCTCCTGGAGCCCTCACTGGCCCCCTCGGTGGTAGGGCCTTCTCCCCTCCAGTTCCTCCTCCTCCACCACCTTCTGATCCTTCTCCTCCTCCTCCACCTGGGCAGGGCCCATGTCCTCTGGGGGCTTGGACTCCAGGGCCCGTTTGCGTGTCTGCGGAACAGAAGCGGGGGGAGGTGCGTGGGTGTTCGGGTGCTGGTATGCCCCGGTTCCACATTCCTGACCCTCCCCTCATGCCAGCCAGCCAGCCACCCGGCCACTCCACACACACATCCCTGGTGTCCCTGTGGTGCCAGGTCCACTCCCCATCATTCCCCTTACCCGTTTCCGGGGTGCCTCCTCCCCCAGTCCGGTTGATGTCCCCGGGGCTGCCTGTCCTGGCTGTTGCTGCTGCTGCTGCTGCCCCTCCACCTCCTGCATGTGCAGCACGACCACCTCCTCCCCTGCCTGCGCCTCCTCCACCACTTCCTCCTCCTCCTCCCTCGCTCTCTCACCCTCCTCTCTCCTCTGCCTGCCGCCTCGCTCCCCCTCGCCATGTGTGCCCTTTAAATCTCCCTCCGTGGCTTGTGTTGTTGCTAGTTGCCTTGCAGAAATGCTGCGTGCTTTGTCCCTGGCTGGAAATCATTTTGATTGATTCCGGCCAGTGATTGCCGTCCAGACGTTACTTTTTTTTTGTTTCCCGTTGGGAATCTCTTTGACCACGCTTTTGGAGATGGTCCAGGCCGGAGGTTCGGAAGCGTGGTTGATTTTGACCCCATGTGGGTATTGACTGTGGTGGACATCTGGTGGCCGTCGAACAGACGTTCAGGGCACTTTGGCCCCACCACGGGATTGACCGTGGTTCACTGTGGTTGAACGTGATCTCGTAACGTCTGAAAATACCCTTTGACATTTCCTGTGAAGCCTTAAAAATGTGAAGTTAATACAAGAATGGAAAGATTGAAAACTCAGAGCCAGGGTAGTCTAATGGATAAGGTGTTGGACTTTGACTTGAGAGACCAAGGTTCAAACTCCTGTCTTAATGGGGGAAGAGAAAAATAACACTAAAATTCCTGTGCCCACGACTGGGAGTTTTACGTGACCAGACTGACATGAGTTAAACTCATGTTAGTCCCTGCCCCTTTCTTAATATGGGCAAGCAGCCTCAGTCTCTTGCACATCTGTATCTTGTGATTCATCTGGATCTGCTTCCAACCTGCTTTGGCCATCAAACAGAGGAACATAAACAGGCTTTCAGGAACACAAGATATCATCTCCTCTTCACTGATGACAAATCCGTTGTAGGCAGGCTGTGCCAGGATGTCAGATCTCAGTTTCAAAGCTAGTGCACCATCTGCAACTGCTGGTGAGGCAGCAAGCTTATTTATTATATGGTTATCCATACACGTCTGATCCTCAGCTTCTCTTTCTTCTGTGCCATCTTACTTCTGTTCCTACTGTTATGGCTGGGTCATGGGTGTCCCTGATGGGTGGAGCTATATAGCAGCAGTCAATAAGCGGGTAGGGGGAGGGGGTTTGAGGAAAAGAGGGGCCTCAACTGGGATCCAGAGCCTAGGTCCAAATGTGGTAGTGACTATGGATGGGACTCCAGGTGAATTATCGGTTACCAATTTTATCGGTATCAGATTAATCCGATATCAGATTTATCTGTATCACTATATCGGTTTTTTAACATTGCCAATTTTTTGGATTTTTAACATTGTGGCCATTGTTAAAATGACCGCAGTGTTAAAGAGCCGAAAAATCAGCAATGTTAAAAAAACGATATACCGATACCGATATTATCGGTATTATTGGATTAATCCGATATTGCCAATTATCGGCATTATCAGATTAATCCAATACCGATAGTCCCATCCCTAGTAGTGACTCTATAGGGCCAGCCAATGCCCGGAAACATCAGAGCTACCTGTTTAAGGCCCTTTCTCAACACAGGTAGGACCTGTGCCCCGTTGCACTAACCTGGCTAGTGTAAAGGAGCCATAGAGCAATGCTGTAGAGTGCCCATTGGGTTCAACTTCAGCCCTTAGCACCTTTGAGTGTAAGGAATGCAGCTAATCTTGACCTCTGCACAGACTGAACAAATGGACAGATTTGCCTTGTGTTCTCCCTTCCTCCATACCCTTCTGGCAGTCACAGAAGTGAGCCCAAACTACCATAGCTTTCTCCTTTATCTCAGCAGAGAGTGGTCTCACAGGGTACTTTCAGATGTTACGGGCAGCCGGTTCACCACAGCGAACCACCAGGGGGGGCGAACAGCGCAACCACGCCCGGGGGTTGGAAAACGACCCAAACAGACGTGCCGGGAACGGCACCACGGGCCGGAACCGGGCCGCACCATCACGGCCCGTGGCAGCACAACAGACGTGCAGCCGAACCCCCGGCGGGCGCTAAACCCCCACAAGGCACCGGGCAGGGGCGGGACACAGACATGGCTGCCTGAGGGCAAACGAAGCCACAAGGCACTCAAGGGAACGCCCACACAAGGGAAACGGGAAGGGAGGGGGGAAGAGCGAGAACAGGCTGACAGCCGGCTCACACAGCGGTCCCGCAGCAGGGCACAATGCACGGCCACACGCCCGGGCACACACACTCACACCAGGGAAAGGCCGGGAAGGGGGGAAGGGGCGCCCGGAACGCCCCACCCGGAACACCGGCAGGGAGGGGGGGGGCACCACCACGGGGCAAGGCACGGACAGCAGCAACCCCCACACCACCCCAGTCCAGTCCAGTCCAAGGAGGTGCCCCCACAGGAACAGAGGCAGTCTCGGAGGGGGGGGGGGACCCCCGGAGCAAGGCACGTTGGGGGCCCCCAAAGCACAGCGAGGCCGGCGGAGGGGCGCCAGGAGGAGGAGGAAGGGGGCCCCACAGTCAAAGGCTGGCACAGGCAGGGCAGCCGGGTCCAGCGGTGCTCCTCCGCAGCACCAGCGACGCTCAGGCAGCACCCACGGAGTCACGGGGATGGAGGGGGCCCAGGACCACGGCCAGGGGCAGCAGCAAGCAGCGAGGCGGGCGGGAGCTCACCGAGGTGGGGTCCGCAGGTCGGGAGCGGCCAGCGGGGACCAGGCCCCCCCCCCGGGCCGGGGCGGGAGCCCACACGGGGGCACCACGCCGGGGGGGGCAGGCCAGCGACGCGGGGCTCACGGGCCGCTGCCGGGGGCCCCGCTGGCCCGAGGGCCCGGGTGGCCCGCCCGGTGGACCAGGTGGGGCCAGTGCAGCATGCCCCGGCGGTACCCCTGCAAGGACATGTAGTGGGCGATCAGGTAGTAGGCCTCGAAGGGATCGGGCATGGTGAGGGCCAGCTGCACATCCACACGCGCCCACACCGCCAACAGGGATGACATCTCCACCGCGGAGGGCTCCGGCACACAGCAGGCAGCAGAAGGGGGCCACGGAAGATGCCCCAGCTCCAGAAGCCGCTGGAACGCCGCCCCACGGGTGCGCTGGTACCCACGGGCCCCGTGAACACAGGAGAAGTAGCTCACGGCCAAGGCAGGGCCACCCTCGGCCAGGCACTCCGAGTAGGCGCCCAGACCACACACCACCAGCGCTGACACGGTCTCAGAGGCGCTCCAGGGCACATGGGCGCACAGCACCTCCGGGATGCGCCCCTCGGGGAAACGAGCCAGCCCCAGGGCCTCCGCATGCAGCCGGCAATCACGGGCGCTCACCACATGGCCAAAGTAACGGAGCCCGGAGCTCAGGCTCTCGTAGGCACCTGCACGGCTCCCCGGCCCGGCCAGGAGCAGCTGCACGGCAGGGGTGTGCCACAGGTCGCACAGAGACATGGTCTCGCGGAAGGCCCAGATATGGGGGGCCCCTTGGGGGCCGGACAGCGGGAGCCCCATGGATGGGCAGCCAGCCATGGTCCAGCACAACAGGGAATGGGACACGGAGCCCGGAGGGCACACAGACTGCCCAGGGCCGGGAGAGGCTCGGCCCGGCCCCCGGGACAGGGAACACGGGCCCGCACCGCAACATTGTAGCACAACAGAGCGAGGCGTGGGGTGCGGGCCCGGCACAGCTGCAGAGAACAACAGCGAGCTCTCTGTCTGCCTAATCGCACCTTCAAGGCCATCCCGCTACAAACAGCGAGGGGAGGGGGCCCGGGGTGCTGGGGGCGGGAGCAGCCGGAATGCACCGGCACAGGGCGCGCGCAGGGCCGCGAGGCCGACCCCCGGGCGGGGCCACCAGCACCGGGCCGGCATAAGCGCTCCCAGCCCCCACCGGGGCCCCAGCACCATGGAGCGCGATAGGGCAGGTGGGAACTGGATGTTCCTCGCGCTCGCGGCTGAGTGGCACCGTGACCACACTGAGCAGCTGTGCCTCCTGACCGAGAGGGTGCACCTGGCCGTCCGCCTGCGCTATGTCCTGGCCCTGCGGGCTGGCGTGCGCCTCCGGGGCCAGCAGGCCCGCAGGAGAGTCCGTGGCCGGCTCAGGGCTCGGCGCCGGGCCTGGGGGGCGTGGCTGGCCGCCTGCCGGAGCCTCACCCGGCCCGCTGCGCTCCGAGGGGCCGCGAGGCGGTTCCGCTGGGCAACGCAGACCCTCCGCCGGGCAGCGCTGCTGGCTATGCCCATAGCGCGGAGCCTATGGGTCACGGAGCGGCCCCAGGCCTGGTGGGAGCGGGCCCAGGCCCACTGGGGGGAGGCCGAGTGGGGGTCCCACTTCCGGATGGGCAAGGCCACCCTGCTGCGCCTAGCGGAGCTCCTCACGCCCTGGCTGGAGCGGCAGCACACCTCCATGCGGGAGCCCATCCCCATGGTCCAGCGGGTGGCCATAGGGGTCTGGGCCCTCGCAACGCCCGACTCCTGCCGCTCCGTGTCCCAGCACTTCGGGGTGGGGCTCAGCACGGTCGCCTGCATCGTGCGGGATGTGTGCGAGGCTGTGGAGGGCGTGCTCCTCGACAGGACCATCCAGCTCCTGGACCAGGGCGCTGTGATGGCTGGCTTCGCGGCCGGGGGCTTCCCGAACTGCATCGGAGCCGTGGACGGCACACACATCGAGATCCTGCGCCCGGCCGCGGGGGAGGCCCTGGAGTATGTGAACCGGCACGGATACTACTCCCTGCACCTGCAGGGGGTGGTGGACCACCGGGCCCGCTTCATAGACATCTACACGGGCAACTCCGGCCGGAGTCACGACGCCAGGATCATGACCATCTCCCCCTTCTATGCCCGCATGTACCGGGGGGACTTCGCGGACATGGGCATGAGGTGGATCGAGGGTGTTCCCATGCCCCCCTGCATCCTGGGGGACCCCGCCTACCCCCTGACCCGCTGGCTGATGAAGGTCTACCCTGTCCCGAGCACCCCTGCGGAGCAGGTATACAATACCCGCCTGTGTGCGAGCCGGACCGTGGTGGAGCGTGCCTTCGGGGCCCTGAAGCAGCGCTGGAGGAGTCTAGCTGGCCGCCTGGACTTCACCGTCCCCACCTCCGCCCTGGTGATCGGTGCCTGCTGCGTTCTGCACAATGTGTGCGAGACCGAGGGGGCGGCCCTGGAGTACCCCGAGCCCCACCGGCCCCCCGGTCCTGTTCCCCTGTACGTGAACGCAGGGAACCCCCGGGAGTACCGGTATGCCAAAAGGATCCGGAACGCCCTTGCAACCCACATCGCCCGGGGGGGCCCGCTGTGAGGGCCTTCCCGCCCCTGGGGGCCCCACCCCCCGTTCCGTGCCCATGCCCCTGTACACGCGGTCCCACAGCCCTGTCCCCCCCACAAACGGGCCGGGGACAACTGTCTCTTTACAACACTTTATTGCCCACACAGTGCACACAATCACCCTGTGCCCCCTCCCCACCCCCGTCCCCGTGACCCCGTCCACCACCCGCCCTCATGTGGCCCTCCCCCTCCCCCCCCTTCCCACCATCCCCCCGCGTTTCCTGGGCCGACCCCTCGTGCGGCCGCTTGGGCCCACCGAGCTCTGGGAGCTCCCCTCCCCCCCACTGTCCGTGTCCCCTGCCGTGTCCTGGGCCGGTCCCGGCCCCGGCAGGGGGCCGGGCGGCGGATGGGCAGCTGTGCCCGGTGCCCCGGTCGCGCCCCGGGGGGGCTGGACCCTCCGGAGGCCCGGGGGCACTGGGAGGCGCATGCGAGGGCCCTGGGGCCGGGGGGGCGCCAGGGGCGGCAGGGCTGGGCCCGGGGGCGCCGAGGGGCCCGGCATGGGGACCTGGGCGGGCAGGGCGCCCGGAGGTGCGCCGGCCATCACGTAGGCACACATGGTGCCCGCATGCAGGAGCAGGGAGGTCCCAATGTCGTGGGACCTGTCCATCTTTGCGCTGTGCTCCCGCACCATGCCCTGTATGTCCTGCCGGAGGCCCCTGAGCAGCCCCTGCTGCCGCTGGTGCTCCCGGCGCTCCCGCCTCCGCTCCAGGCGCACCTCCGCCTCCAGCCGGCGGTCTGTCTCCAGGGCCTTCTCCATGGACCGCTCTATGGCCGCCTCCATGCGGTCCACGGAGGCGATCATGCGCTCCCCCTGTTCCTCCGCCCTGCGGACGATGTCCTCCGCTTGCTCCTCCCTGCGCCTGCGGACCCGCGCCCGGTACTCCCGCATCCGCTGGGCTGGGGCCGCGGCCGGCGGAGGCGCCGCGCGCGGGGGCTGCCCTGTGGAAATGGGCGGGTGGGTCAGTGCAGGGCCCTGTCCCCTAGCGGGGTCGGGTCCCGGGGCCCCCTGCCCCCCCTCCCCCACTGAGGCCAGAGGCCCCCCTGGGCTGGCGCCCGGGGGGCCCTCCCGCAATCCCAGCCCTCCCGCCTTACCTGGGTCCGGCACCTGCTCTCCTGTGCCCTCCGCGGGGGCCTGCACCGTCTCGCTGGCCCGGTCCTGGGGCTCCCCATGTCCTGCGGGCGGGAGAGGGGGGAGCGGGTGAAGGGGGCTGGTTGTGGCCCCTGCAGCAGGGCCCCCACCCCCGCCCCTGCCACCGGCCCCCTGGTCGTGCCCCCCCTTGCCCTGGGGGCCCGCTTACCCTCTATGTCCGTCTCCGAGCCTTCGGAGGCCGGCGCCTCACCCTGGGAGTGCTCCCCCTGGGACCACTGGCTGAGGGTGGTGAAGGTGCCGACCTCCGACTCCGCCTGGCCGGCCCGGCGTTGGGATGTCTCCGGGCTGCTGCTGGGGGGGGGCCTTGGGGCTTCTGCGGGTCCCGGGTGGTCCTCCTGGGGGTGGGGGTCCCCTGAGCTCGTGTCTACCGGGCGGGCGGCGAGGGGAGGGGGTACCTCGGCCCGCTCCCTGCCCTGGACCACAGCGCTGCCCACCAGGCGTGGGGCAACTATGGAGCCCTTCATGTGAAGGATGCGGTCCAGGGCATCGTAGTAGGGGGCGGTGCGGGCCCCGTGGCCGGAGCGGCTGTTATTGTCCTTGAGGGCCTTGTACCCCCTCTTGAGCTCCTTGGCCTTCGAGCGACACTGGTTGACAGTGCGCTCGTGCCCCGCCGCCTCCATGTCGCGCACGATGTCCCGGTAGACATGCTCGTTGCGCTGGTTTATTGCGAGCTCCACCTGGTACTCGAGGGTCCCCCAGATCCGTATGAAGTCCCGGGTCTCCTGGAGGCCCCACTGTCCCCCTCTGTGATAGGCCTTCCTCCGGCTGGGCCCCTGCTGTTCCTCCTCCCGGTGCAGCTCCTGCTGCACCTGCCTGTGCTCCTCCTCCACCTCCTCCTGGGGGTGCGCCTCCAGGGGCCGGGGGCCGGGCTCCTCCTGGGGCTCGTCCGCCCGGGCCGACTTTCGTGTCTGGGGGGGGGAAGGGGGGTGGTTGGTTGCTGGGTGAGGGTGTGGGCCCTCTCGGGGGCCCCCTGCCCCCCTGCCCTCCGCCCGGGGTCCCCCTGCCCCCCTGCCTTCCGCCCGGGGTCCCCCCGGCCCCCTCCACAGGGGGTTCCCCTGTGCCCCCTGTTCCCCTCCCAGTGGGTGCCCTTACCCGTTTCCTGGGTGCCTCCTGTGGGCCTGTTCCGGCCGCTGTCCCCGGGGCGGCGCGACCCGGCTGCAGCTGTGGTTGGTGTTCCCGGGGCGCCTCCCTGGTCGGGTGCTCCCGTGTGCCCCCTTCCTGCACCTGTGCCCCCTCCGCCTGCATCGCTGGGCCTGGCTGCACGTCCTCCGCCTCCTGTGCCGCCGCTGTCGCTGCTCGTGCCTCCGGTCTCTTCCGCTTCCCTCCTCGCTCCATCCCGCCACGCTTGCTTGCTGCTGCTCTCGCTTTAAATCTCCCTCCGGTGTTTGTGTTGGTGCTGGTTGCCTGGCAGCGACGCTGCGTGCCTCGTCCCCGGCCGGGGCTCCATTTTTTTGGTTCCGCTGGGGGATTGGCGTCCAGACGTTACTTTTGCTTGGTTCCCTGTGGGGGTTGGTTTGACCACGCTTCCCGAGACCTTCCCCCGGCTAGCCCGGGAAGCGTGGTTCAAACTGACCCCATGTGGGTATTGAGCGTGATGAACATCTGGCGCACGCCGTTCAGACGTTCCGGGCCCTTTGGCCCCGCGGGGGGGTTGAGCGTGGTTCAGTGTGGTTCACCGTGATCTCGTAACGTCTGAAATCACCCACAGATGCTTTCAGACCTTCTCTACTGTTACAGATCCAAATGTTTTTTTGTTTTTTTTTAATGGAGGAAATAGATATCAAAGGATTTACAGCCAGAAAAAAAAAAAAGCAACATCGGATGCCTGTAATCATAATAACAGCATGATGGGCAAACCTCATCAACTTTTTTCTCCCAGAAAAATATAATTACAACTTCTGCAAAACCCTCTTTTTAATGGGTTATTGCAGATAGCTATAAAATCAAGCCAGTAGGGTTATTTTATTTTATTTTTTAAAAAATCAACAAAAAAAATCATCACTCCAGACACTGGAACCCACTGTGAGCTATTGCATTTGTACGTAGTCTGAGAAGCTACTTTTGGTGTGCTTGTTCTTATGTATTTTACATATCTACCATCCAGCCTTTTGAGTCTGTGTTTCATTTCTCCTGCAATTAAATCTTTTTCAGGCAATACTACAGTAAAAAAAACAAAAAAAACAAGTCCTAGTAAAAAAAAAAATATCCACTTACTCATAGGTGATAAAAATTCACAGTAAAGCCACAGATGTAGCAGAGTGAGAATTACCGTAGCAGCAGGAACGGAAGATAAAAGAGGATTACACATGATGAAATGTAGTAATTGACTAGAAGTCACTGAAAAATACCAGATGGATGTCACTGTTCCACACAGCTCTAATATGCCTGTAAGACTTTATTGAGCTTCACTTTTAGTATTTTCCTGAGTGTAATTGAGGTTTATTGATATGCTATTATAGCCCAGTTTATATGTGACTGTTAAAAAATACAGTTTGAAGCCCTTGTATCTCCAGGAATACCACATTGCACTGCTTAGCTGAAGAGATTTCCATTAATGGCTGCAATAAGAGGAATTTCTGTTTCCTCCATTTTAAACTTTTGCATGCCAGTGACTGTTCCACATAGAATTCAAATTGCAGAAGGGTTTTCAAGGAGGGATTGCTGCATAAAAGATCAGGCATGCAATTTTAGGCGCTGCCAAAAGAGGCTTATGGAGGATTTTGATATTGCATTTGTGTAAAAAGAAAACAAATCTGCATACTGTAATGACTTGCCATGGAACATCAGGCTGCTCTCACATTTTATTTTTCCATTTATTTCTGTGGTAGGTGTGGTGGGGGCAAGACACACTGCAATTCATAGCATACAAAGTAATATTCATTCTTGAAATATACTAACTCTTTATCTCTTTCTTGTAAGTTCCAACCTCACCCAGACAAATTTGGGAGATAACATGGGTCACCCTCATCTGTCTACAATAGAGGGAGAGCACCCAACTACCTATCAAGCTTAGAAGAGCTCTCCTTTTCCTCAGTAGTGTAGCAAGACTGTTGTGGGCCTAGGCTCATGTCCCAATTATGCCCCCCCCCCTCCCAAGGAAGGAAGTACGGTCTCCCTAGGTGGCAGCACTACCAAGGAAGCTCCCAGGCAGCCTCAGCCTCCCCCTCTTCCCTCACAGAGGTGGTGGCACTGTCCTTTCTCTCGGTGAGTCTCCACATTTCTTGAAGCAGTAGCGACCCCACGTGCAAGGAAGTTTTAAGAAAGGGCCAGAGTAAGGCCAGCTGTGCCCACTCAGAACACTTTCTTCTTGGTGAGGCTCATTGCAAATGGCCTGAGCACTGCTAGGAATTTTCAGTGTATGTGGGGGCAGTGTTGGCTCCATTATCTCCCCTACCCACTCTAGTGCTGTTCAAGCCACTTGCAAAGGGCCCCCTTAGAGTTCAGGGCCCGAGCTCCATCTGTTGGGGTGCATGTGTTCAGCACCTTTGTTACGGGTGCCAGCCTAGAGCGTTGGGTGAGTGAGCGCAACTCTATGGGGAGGCAGTGCATAGGCAGACTGCAGCAGGGAGGAATGCTTGCCTGTTTGTTTTGGTCCTGTGTGAAACCTTGCAGGATCCAGGGGCCTCCCTTCTGTGTATTATAACCCTATAATACTGTTGGTATAGGATACATCCTGTCTTGGAGCTGGGAGATGGACTAGATAACATGCACATGAAGACCCCACCAACCATACAATTCCATGATTCTACTACTGCTCCTAATAGTAGTTATCATTTCTATAGCACTACTAGGCATATACAGCACTTTACAGTCACAGCTTTTCCAAGAGAGGTTCCTGCCCAGTGGGTTTACAATCTAAGGTAGATGCAGGTGAGGGGAACACAGGGAAAGACACACACACACACATTCCTATTTTACAGATGGGAAACTGAGGCTGAGACTTGCCCAAGGCCACTCAGTGAGTTCATGGCTAGGACAGAATTTGAACCCTGGCTTTCCAGGTCCAGGTCAAGCACCTTATCCACTACACCACAGCCTAGTTTCATTCTGTGTTAACTGGAAGCATGCACTGTGAGGATGGTATGGTATGGTTAGTAGTTATTCCATGACCTGGATTTTCATAGCTTCTTATGCTTTGAATTGTGGGCACCACATGAGACCAGCCTCATTCCCTTTTCAATGAAGCTCTTCATACAGAATATACCAATGATCCTGGACTTGGTTATTCCATCTGATTTGGCATTTGGGATGCCATCCCATTTTTGTAATCTGAGTCTATTTTTATAACAAAATATTTTTGCATATATAATATTTCCCATAATCTCCAATAGCCATTTTAACTGATACTTGGTATTTGATATACTTAAAATATATTTTATTTGCTTAAAAGGTAACTAGCTGCAGTATAATCAGTGCATGTATATATTTTAATATTGAGAGAGAAAAAAACATTTTTTAAAGTTCACAAGAATTGCCGGACACAACTACCTTTTACCTTCTTCCATCTGCAGAGAGCTAAACTACAACAGGTAGATCTCTCTCTCTCTCTCTCTCTCTCTTAGTTTATTCTTCTCCTCTTCATAGTCCCATGACTGTTGTTCTGCTCTTATGTCTTTTGTCTAACTTCAAATTGCATGAGTCTTAGGCTAGGGATCTTATCTTTCTATATCTTTGTAAAAACACCAAGCACACTTGTAGGAGTTTACAAATAATAATTAAATGTATAAACGTGTGTATGTTAACAATTTGTAAAGGAAACAACAATTACCAACAGATCCATCACTTTTTGATATCAGCTTGACAACTTGGCTTCCTTTACCTCTGCTAAAATACCTTATAGGAGCATTTTAGTCTAATTTTATTGTATCTATTCTGCCAGAAATAATCATCAGAGGGTTTGTAGTCGGTTATTAGGAGCAAACTGATATGATGGTTAGTAGATTGTAACGGCTGTAAGGCCTGATTGGGTCTGAATTAAGTTGACTTAGCATGAGTAATGCTAAGTTGAAGACAATGGGATATTAAGGAAAGACATCAGAAGCAAGCAACTTGTAACTAGCACAGGTCAATTTGAGGACAAGCTGCAGACCACACAACTCACTAGAACTGGCTTAGAAGTTACTAGGGATGGGGAACGCGGTTTGGAAGGTCAGAGTTCGGCCCAAACTCGGCCTGTTTGGACGACCGAACGCGAACCTGAACCTGAACATACCGAACAGAACAGAACACCGAACGGCAAAATGGCCGAACAGTTCGGATCGCGTTTGGGTGAGTTCGGGTGGCAAAAAAAGGTTCACTGTAAGATGACAGGGAGGGGTAGTACTAGTCGTCACTGAGGAGCAGACTTTAGACGCTTGCAAGAAATGAAACTATCTGCCTCCCCCTTCCCAACACCTTCTGAGTTAGTCACTGTTCCTGAACAGCAGGCGTTGAGTAGAATTATTAGATTGCTTTAAGTTTCATTTCAGTTTTGTACTGAAATGAAACTTAAACCTTAAACTGAAACCTTGTGTTTGTGATTCCCTCCCCCCATCCCATATA
>QEPC01012510.1:2983094-2995125 GCA_003113815.1 Sphenodon punctatus
GTGTGCCTGCTGTGTGTGGTACCTGTCCGACTCTTCTCCCTCTCCCCCCTCCCTTCCCGTTTCCCTTGTGTGGGCGTTCCCTTTTGTGCCTTTTGGCTTCGTTTGCCCTCAGGCGGCCATGTCTGTGTCCCGCCCCTGCCCGGTGGATTCTGGGTGTTTTGACCATGACTGGGAATCGGTGTCACGTCTATTGTGCTGCCCCAGGCCGTGATCTGGTGGCCCGATTCCCGGCCGTGGTCCCGGTCCCGTCACGTCTGTTTGGGGCTTTTATTTGCCCCAGGGGGTGGTTGTTCTGTTCACCCCCACTGGGAATCCACTGTGGTGAACCGCTCACCCATAATGTCTGAAAACACCCATTGTCTCAAATTAGAAGTGGGTTATATAATTAATTGGAGACATTACTGGAATACTGTACTGAAAATGAACTCAAGGTTAATTTTGGTAAATCCCATATAATGGCAATGGAAGAAAGAATTTTAAGCACTCCTGTAAAATAATGGGGAACTAATTTTGCCAGGTGGACTCCTATGTGTATCTTGGAATTACTTTTTCAAGTAAGGGAGGTTGGGAAAGGCTAAAAAGTAAATAATATTGAAGGCTAACACGGTTTTTAAAGGAATACTTAGGTTAGCTGCACGTTCTGAAGGAGTTAAAAATTCTGATGTTTTAAGTGTTTATAGAGCCAAGGTTCAGCAGTTACTGACCTATGGAGCAGAGGTGATACCTGTGTATAACTCTGACGCCCTCGAGGTGGTTCAAAATAAGTTTCTGAGAGGGGTATTGAGAACTCCCCAAGGTATTCCGACAGCGGTTCTTAGAGCAGAGACGGGCATATTTTCTATTGCTTGTGCTGGGAGGCAGGCTTCCTTGGGATTTTGGATAAGGGTAATTAATCGTAGCAGTACTGGCTTGCCTGCTATTTGTCTGGGAGAGGAATTGGAGCACAGTAGTGCACCTTACTATCCTTGGTTAACGCAAAGTATGCTCCATCTGAATCTGCTGAGTTTTTCATTTTCCTACCTTTTGGGGGGAAATGTGTTACAGCAGAAGAGCCTGCTATGTCTTAGAGCAATAGATATCACCAAGCAGGAGGACTCGGCTGCGCTGGCTTCCTGGAAAGCAGCCCCGTATTACCATCATTTTAAACAGTTGCATAAACTTGAGGTCTATCTGGACAATTTGCATAATCCTACACTCCGCCAAATATTTACACAATTGAGTTTTCAGAATTTCAGTTCAGCAGTTCTCACAGGTCGGTATAGTGGTGTTCCTTATCAGGAGCAAATTTGCCCCTGTGGGACTACAGAAATAGAAGATCTCCGTCACTTTTTACTCAATTGTCCGTTGTATGAAAATATAAGATATATTTGGTTAAATCCCTTATGGAAAGGGATGGATTTCATCCCTGTCCCTAGGAGGGTGGAGTTTTTGCTGGCTACATGCGATATGAATATTATTTATTTTTATTTATTTATTTCATGACATTTTTATGCCGCCCTCTCATGCCCATGGCATCTCAGGGCAGCTAACAACATGATAAAACAATAAAATACATTAAAACCAACATCTCTTTTTTTTAAAAAAATTAAAACCCCAACCCTAACCCCACCCTCCAATTCCCCAAATTCCCCACCCCACCAATCTCGCCAATTTACCCCTCCCTCCCCCCTCCCTTCCAAAGGCCTGGGAGAACAGACAAGTCTTGCATGCCCGCCAAAAGGCGAGCAGACCCGGTGCCAGGCGGGCTTCCTTCGGAAGGGAGTTCCACAACCATGGCCCGACCACCGAGAATGCCCTCTCCATGGTGGCCCCCCGCCTTACACGGGGGACCTCCAGATAGGCACACCCAGTGGATCGGAGGGTTCGTCCTGAGTCATGGAAGGCGAGACGGTCCCCGAGATAAGAGAGGCCGAGACCATATAGGGCTTTGTATACCAATACTAGCACCTTGAACTTGGCTCGGTACGCTATAGGCAGCCAGTGCAGAGAATGGAGCACTGGTGTAATGTGCTCATGGCGACTCATCCCCGTAAGGAGATGGGTCGTCGCATTCTGCACCAGCTGCAGCCTCTGAACCAATATCAAGGGAAGCCCCACGTAGAACGCGTTGCAGTAGTCAAGCCTCAAGGTAACGAAGGCATGGATGAGAGTGGCCAGGCATCTTTTGCGCTGTTGGCTATGAGGATACAAGATGAAGTATCGGTATAGTTTTAATTTATTTTTATGATTGTAATATTTAGTGTAATTTTTAATTTTTTGTGTAACCCCTAGTTGTATGAGTACATATTGTATTATGAGAATGATGAGTTTTTTGACCTTTTGGGATATTGTTTTATAAATGTATTATATGTCCATCTATTATGTTCTTGGTAGGCCATGGCGAAAGCTAGAGCCTTAATAAATAAACTGTGAACTGTCTCTCAAGTATATCTATAGATATGTGGGGGGGAGGGTGCCTTGTTACTAATAATGACCACAATCATCCTTCATAATCAGTTTGGTATTTTCCTACTCGCTCCTATTGGACTCCCTTTACTCCTTGGGCTTCCGTGACTCTGTCCTCGACTGGTTCTCCTCCTACCTCTCTGACCGCTCCTCGCTCCCCGAGTCGAGCTCCTCCTCCCTCCCCCTTTCGGTTGGGGTCCCCCAAGGCTCCGTCCTTGGCCCTCTCCTCTTCTCTATTTACACCCTGTCCCTTGGCAAAATTATTGCCTCCCACGGATTCCACTACCATCTGATGACACCCAACTCTATCTTTCTACCCCCTCTCTCTCCTCCTCTGTCCACTCACGCCTCGTCAACTGTCTCTCTGATACCTCCGCCTGGATGTCCCGACGTCAACTCAAGCTCAACATGGTCAAAACTGAACTCCTCATTTTTCCTCCCTCCTCTTCCTCTCCCTCTAACCTGCCCATCTGCATCAATGGAGTCACCATCCATCCTGTTCTCCAAGTCCATAGCTTGGGCTTCATCTTCGACACGCACCTCTCTTTTAAACCTTACATTGACTCTGTTGCCAAATCCTGCCAATTCACCCTCCATAACGTTGCTCGGATCCACCTCTTTCTCTCTATCTCCTCGGCCAAAACCCTTGTTCATGCCATGGTTATCTCTCGCCTTGATTACTGCAACCTCCTCCTTGCTGGCCTCCCTCGCTCTCACCTGTCCCCCCTTATTGCAATCCAAAACTCCGCTGCCAAGGTCATTCACTCTGCCCGTCGCTTCGACCATGTGCAGCCTCTCCTCTTCTCTCTTCACTGGCTCCCCCTTCCTGAACGTATCCTGTTTAAACTCCTGGTATTCACGTTCAAAACACTCCACAACCAAGCTCCCCCTTACCTCTCGGACCTAATCTCCCTACGCACTCCTGCACGCGCTCTCCGCTCTTCCTCTGTCCCCTCCCTCACTCTCCCTCGTTTCTCCTGCTCACCTAACCGCCTTCGACCCTTCTCCCTCGCTGCCCCCCATGCCTGGAACTCCCTCCCTACCCACATCTGCCTTGCCTCCTCCCTCTGCTCCTTCAAATCCCTCCTCAAGACCCACTTTTTCCTCCCCGCCTTTCCCAATGCCTGCTAGTCGTTTCCATATACCTACTGTCTGCCCTCCTCTGCAGACTGCTGCAACCAACCTGATTGTAACCAAGCCAAGCACACGCACCTGAGACTTCGCATCTACTTGAATGTTTGTTGTTTGTCTTCTCCCCTGTCTCTCCCACTGTCCCCTCTCCCTGTCTCCCCCTCCTTGTCTTTTAGATTGTAAGCCACAGGCAGGGACCGAGTCTATTTCTATGTTCTGTACAGCACCAGGTCACACTACTGGGGCTATATAAATGTTGTTATTATTAATAATAATAATAATAATAGTCTTTTTCCTATATGTTCAAGATCATCAAATCCACTCAAGTTATTTTAGTGTCTTTCTGTTGGAAGCAAAATTTGCCTCCCTTTTTTCCCACTTCAAAAAACTTGGGTAACAAGCAGATTGAAAATAAATCTATAAACTGCAAATATTGTAACATTTAACCATATTTCTTCTTATCGAGTTCACTATATCAGGGGTTCCCAACTGTTTGTGGGGGCTAAGACAAGCCTATGTTTCAGCAATGCTTTCATAGCATGACAATGCTTATCTATCAAAGATTCCATTAATTAAAAACCTCCAGTTTAAGATATCAGTTAAGACTTATAAATTCAACCACACTACACAACACCAGGAAATTATAAGTTAAGACGCATCAAACAAAGTAAACACTAGCAGAAAACTGGAGAAAAACCCAATCTATTTGGGAAAAGAAAGACGAAAACAAACAGAAAATCCTACTGTACAATAAGAACACCACAAAAATTAGATGCAATCACAACACTAGTAGTAGTAATTAGTTTGTGTGGGGCCATTGGCCTTGGCAAACATACAAACATGTAAACATACAGACAGACAGACAATCAAAGGAGAAAAATAACATAATATAAAACTAAAATGAAAAGGTTCTAGAGAAGGTGTTACAGTAACAGTCACAGTAATTCACAAAAGATCATAAAGATCCATCATAATCATGGCTCAAAACAACCTCCCAAAATAATTCCTCTTATGTACTAGTGGCAAAATCTCCCAACCAGAGGAATCTAATTTTCATTGCTTAGGTCAAATATTTGACCACAAACAATGTCATCTGTTTGTCTCTATTCCCCAGCAAAAAGCAAAGATGTTCCTGTGCTGATCTTTCAGGCAGAGCTTTCAACAAAGGGCGGATAAGCTCATCTCTCAAATGCACAAATAGTCTGCAATACAGCAAAAAATGCTTTACAGATTCAACTTCACCCGATCCACAGGGGCAAAGTCGTTCAAAAGCGGGGATTGTTCTATATCGTCCCTCAAGTACTGCAGTGGGAAGAGCATTCATACGAGCACAAAAAAACAAAACCCTTTGATTAGAGACAGTAAGATCCACTAGATATGAAGCAGCCGAAGCCTTAGATGATAATATGGAGGGGTATAGAGAAAGGAATGAAATGACATTTAATTTCGCCAAATCTTCCTGGCACTCCAAATCAGATAGTCTTTGTTTCAGTTCAAATTTAGCCTTAAGGTACCCATGTGCAGATAGATATGGAAGAAGAAAACGCCATGCGAATTACCCTGCATTGAACCTCAGCCATCCAGTGATTGCATCTAACATCGCTTGCCAGAAAAGAAAACAGACCAGGCAGAGTCAGAAAGATCAAGTGCAACCAAAATTTAATGGCTTCTTTCCACACCAAAAGAAATATTGAAGAGCTGCCAGATTCCAATCTCAGGGCAACATTAAGAGTCCCAGGAGGTGCTACCCAAAGCACCCTTAACATTTTTTGATTGCACTGCCTCAGTCTCCTTGCCTTTCCCTAGGGCCCAAAGATGACATCCATACAGAAGCTGGGCAAGTGATTTAGCTATAAACACACGCATGACCGGCAATATCAAATTACCCTTGCTTGATCTGGAAAAAGAAAGTATGGCTGTGGCACTCTTATTGGCCTGCTCAATTGCAGATCTACAGTGGATGGACCAGGTACCAGATGATTGGTAGACTATTCCAACATATCTGAATGAACTAACCTGCTGGATTACATTATTGTCCATTTCCCACCTATGTTGAAGCCAGAAAAACATAATCTTAGTCTTGTCATAGTTAATGATCAATTTTTCACTATAGCAGTGATCTGCAAACCCCCTCAATAGTCTTCTCATCCCTACCAGAGTTTGAGACATTAAAGCTGCATCGTCGACATAGTGTAAACAAGCCAACTGATTGGAACCAGGTCTGGATGGCTGATTCTCCTCTAAAGAGATGGCTGGAATCAGATCCTTTATAGAGAAATTAAATAAGGAAGGGGCCAAAATACAGCCCTGCTGTCCCCCAGATGTGACTTTGACCTGGTCCGATAAGTGACTTGCTCTAATAATCCAGATGCATACAGGTAACCAAACAAGGATTAGGTTGGGAGGAGGTGGGAATGTTTCTAACTCATTTGTAGTTACAAGGGGGGTTAGACAGACAAGGATGTGTTCTCGGCCCTTTACTTTTTAAATATTTACTTAAGTGATCTTCCTAGGGCTGTGATGACAGATAAGAGTTATGCCCCCAAAGTATAGGGCTATTGTCGCACTTTTGTATGCTGACGACAATGTCCTTATGTCCCAAACTAGAGGCGGGTTGTGCAATCAATTGGGGAATCTCTTGGAATATTGTACTGAAAATGAGCTCGAGGTCAACTTCGGCAAATCTCATATTATGGCGGTGGGGGAAAGAACTCGTAAGTATTCTTGGAAAATAAAGGGGAATAAGTTTTGCCAGGTGGACTCTTTTGTCTACCTTGGAATTACTTTTTCAAGTAAGGGAGGTTGGGAACAGCATAAAAAACAAATTAAATTGAAGGCTACTATGGTTTCTAAGGGTATACTTAGGTTAGCTGCACACTCTGAAGGAGTAAAAACTTCTGATGTTCTGAATGTTTATAGAGCCAAGGTCCAGCAGTTGTTAACCTATGGAGCAGAGATGATTCCTGTATATGACTATGATGCCCTCGAGGTTGTACAGAATAAATTTCTAAGAGGACTATTGAGAACTCCCCAAGGTATTCCGGCAGCGGTTGTTAGGTCAGAGATGGGCATGCTCTCTATCGCTTGTGCTGGGAGGCAGGCTTTATTACGATTTTGGATAAAGGTAATTAATCGTAGCAGCACTGATTTGTCTGCTATTTGCCTAAGTGAGGAATTAGAGAGAGGTAGTGCACCCTATTATCCTTGGTTAATACAAATTACAATTCAGTTGAATTTGCTGGGTTTCTCATTCTCTTACCTTTTGGGGAAGAATGTATTGCAGCAAAAGAACCTGGTACATCTTAGAGTAATAGATGTTGCCAAGCAGGAGAATCTGGCTGCTTTGGTTCCCTGGAAAGTGGCCCCGCTTTACCATTCATTCAAGCAGCTGCATGAATTCGAAGTTTATCTGGATAGGTTGAGTAATCCTATACTCTGTCAAATATTTACGCAATTGCGTTTTCAGAGTTTTAAGTCAGCAGTACTTATAGGTCAATACAGCGGTGTTCCTTATCAGGAACGAATTTGTCCCTGTAAAGTCGCAGTAGTAGAAGATCTTTATCATTTTTTACTTAATTGTCCATTATATGATAATATAAGATGTGTCTGGTTAAATCCCTTGTGGGAGGGAAGGAGTTTTCTCCCTGCCCCTCAGAGAATTGAGTTTTTGCTAGTTACCCATGATGTGAGTATTATGAGAACTGTGGCAACTATGAGGATCTGAGATGAAGTACTGGCATCATTTTATTTATTTATTTATTTTATGATTGTAATATTTTGTGAGCTTTTACGTCTTTTATTTCTGTGAACACATATAGTATAATGGGAACGATGTGTTCTCTTGCTTTATAAATGTATTGCATATTTTCTCTTATGTGTGTGTTTGGTAGGCCATGGCGAAAGCTAGAGCCTTAAATAAAATTAACTAGACTGGAGACCACTAAAATCCAATCTTGCTCATAACACTGTGTCTCTATAGAGTGAATGTATAAGAAAAGGTAGGCGACAATCCATGCTGGTAGCTGCTAATTTATACCATAGTCTCTCTCATAGGATAAGGCCAAAAGCAGACCTTAAATCCACGAAAGCCACATACAGCTTCCCATTTTTCACCATATATTTATCGATTAGGTGAGACAAAACGAAGCAGTGGTCCACTGTTTTTTCTGAATTCTGCCTGTTCACATGTAACACTTTGTCTTCAGCTATCCAAACTTCCAATTCCTTAACAAATATTTAGCATACAATTTCCCAATTACATGGAGAAGACTAATAGGCCTGTAATTACTAGGAAGGGTTTTAAGGCCCTTATAGATAGTAACTACAATAGCTCTATTCCAACCCTTTGGAAATTGGCCTGTCTATTGATATGAGTAAAGAGCACAGCCAACAGAGGGACCTACCAGTCCGAATAGAACTTGAGTAAATCAGGAGGCACAAAATCCTCACATGGGGCTTTCCCAGTTTTTAATTGGGCAATTAATTCTTCAACTTCTGCTGTAGACATGGGGGGCCAGTCAGGTAAATCCTACTCCATACAGGAGTTGTCTAAATCAGGAAGAGCACTAGCAATAGAGACCCATAATATAGCTCCCATTCATTCTGGGGAATATAGCAGGGAGAAGCACAGTTATATTGAAATAACAAGGCATTCACTATGCGCCAAAACCCAGCACTGTCATTATTCAGAGCCAATTATCCCAGAGGGTTCTATAATAGCTGAACTTCTTAGTCTTAAGAACAGTGGGCACTTAATGTCAAAACTGCGCCTTAATGTCCATGGGGTTTTGTTTGTTTGTTTGTTTTGGTGTGGTGCTCGGAGAATTCTTGCTCCGGTTGCAGCAGTGGTTTTGTAGAACCTACCCTTCATGCTTGCATATGAAGAATTGTTAATTTCTGTTAGCTGTGTTTTCATCTTTCTTTCAATTGTTTTTTTAAAATATATGTACTATTTAATTAGAATTAAATGATATAAGGAATAGCTTGTGCTGAGTAATTTCTAACATGATAGGGAGTTGCGTGACACTAGAGGGGTCTTTAAAATGTGTGTCAGTTGCAAGGCTTAAGTATTCATTTCTTACGTGGGTAGTTAGTATTTTGAAACTACCTTTTCCCATTTCTTCAGAGTTGCTGGAAATTCTGTTGGTGGTGTTAATTATGTCCTCACAACTAATCCTAGTCATGAGGAAACATTTTGTGTTTTTCTCTGTACCTATGAGTATTTTCAGACTTTACGAGATCATGCTCAACCACGGTGAATCCCCACATGGTGATCGTGATCCCATAACGTCTGTTGGGGGGAACGGAAGCTCCCCCCCAGATGTTCACCCCCATGAATCACAGGGGGGAATCACATTCAACACGCAAACGGAGGTCCTGACCGGACCATCTCCGTTTGCGTGTTGAATGTGATTTCCCCCCCGTGATCAAGGAGATCGTATCGTCTGTCCCCCTACCATGGCCCGGAATCAGTGGCAGGATTCCGGGCCGTGGTCAATGCGGGTGGGCGCTGCGACCGCATTGGCTGCGGCACCCGCCTGTCTCCCAAGAGGGCAGGCGGCCTAGGGAGCGTGGGGGGGCAGGGTCATGCGACCCCACATTGTGTCACGCGGCCCCTCCCCTCCCCGATTCCCCGCTGGGATCAGCCGGCACGTCTCTTGGACGTGCCGGTTTGATCCCGACGGGGGTTCAATGGGTGATTCCGTGACGGGGCCAATACAGGCCCCGTCACGTCTGAAAATACCCTATGTTTGGCTTCTCAAACTCACGGTAGTTGATTGGCATTTTGGTATTGAATATCTTTAAGACTATATATGACTATAGATGTAGCTTCCAAGAACCAGGTCATGTTATCTTTGTGTTGTATGCTGCATTATGGGCGTTAAAGCGCAGTTTTGACATCAATGTGTCCACTGTTGTGATTGCATCTAATTTTTGTGTTTTTCTTATTGTACAGTAGGATTTTTCTGTTTGCTTTTGTCTTTCTTTTTCTAGATAGATTGGGGTTTTTTCCAGCTTTCTGTTAGTGTTTACTTTGCTTGATGCATCTTAACTTATAATTTCCTGGTGTTCTGTAGTGTGGTTGAATTTATAACAGCCTTAACTAATATCTTAAACTAGAGGTTTTTAATTAATGGTATTTCCTTGTTTTTGTTGTTTCTCTAATCCAAAATTAATTTAACATTGGAAAATGTTAATAAAGTAATGTTTAAATGTAACATTTGTAAACATAATAAATTATATGCAGTAGTACCTACCAGCTGGTACCTACCAGTTGCAGAGATGAATGCAGGGGGCTAGGAACCTAGTTCCCCTGCACATACCGTTCTACTCTCCTTCAGTGATGTGCAAGTTACACATCCCACAGCTCAATACAGCAGTACAGCTTCAGAGTGCCTGCCTGGAGTGGAGGGGCATCACCTGGGTCCGGATCCCACCCAACATGCCTTGTGCTACCATCCAGGGAGCCACTCCAAGGGACTTTTAGCGGGGCCACCCATAGGATGCTCATGCTTTCTGAGACAGGCTGGCGCATCTGGGTGCCCAGCGTGCGTGCAAGCAAGGCTGACACAGTCTGTTCCTCAAGGGAGGGAGCATTGAAGGGAGGGGATGGAAGGGGTGTGTACGATTGGAGGAATAAATGGGGAGAGGGGTGTGTAAAGGGTCTGGGGTTGATTTGGGGAGGAAGTGCTTGGGGTTAATGAATGAGGAATGGATGTGTGGTGCAAACTGGAGTGGACGGGGGTAGGAGGTGTTGGTTGGTGGTTTAATGGCAATGTGAAGTGTCTGTGGAGGGGCTGATGGGTAACACTGCCAACCTCCTCTGGGGGTGGCCAGCCCCATAAGCACCAGGTTTAAATGGACCCAGTGCTGCTGCAGGTCACAGTCCACCCGCGTGGCACCCCCGACCCCCTCCTCTGCACCATAGAGCTGTGGGTGGATTGGCAGTCACTCTAGGTTGGTGCCTGCAGCTCTATGGCATTGCTGGGGCAACCCCCGGCCTAAAGCGAAGCAGCAGCAGCCTGTTCGCCAAGTAGATGGGCTGCTACTCTGGGTTTTGGAGGCCCACTCCGCTTGCAGTGCTCCAGGATGGTCCAGAGCACTGCCAGCAGAGCAGTCCCAGAACAGAGACAGCCTGCCCTGCATCTGGTCTGGCTCACCCCGGGGTGGACACCTTTTGAATGGAGAAGGAGAGTTGGGGCAGCAGAGAGACACACAAGCAGACACACCTGTCACACAAACAGGAAGACATACACACACACACCCCTCTCCATAGGTGACTGGTAACTGTCGACGGGGGGGGGGGGGACAGAAGTGGGGACTAGGCAGGGGGATGGGCAGAGGTTCTATAGGGATTCCAAGAATCTGGGGGGCCTATGCCACCCCATGCCACCGCTATGAGTCACCTATGCACCTCTCTCACACAGTCAGACTACTCTGGGTGTTTTCAGATGTTACAAGATCACGCTCAACCACAGTGAACCACGCTCAATCCCGCGGCGGGGCCAAAGAGCCCTGAACATTTGTTAGGCGGCTGCCAGATGTTCACCATGCTCAATACCCACATGGGGTCAATTTCAACCACGGGCTACCCGACGCAAAATCTCGGAAAGCATGGTCAAAGAGATTCCCACCGGGAACCAACAAAAAGTAACATCTGGACACCAATCCCCGGGTGGAACCAAAGGAAATGATCCCCAGCCATGGACAACGCACGCAGCGTCGCTGCCAGGCAACCAACAACAACACAAGCACCGGAGGGAGATTTAAAGGGAAATCTGCAGCAGGGAAGCGTTGCGGGATGGAGCGAGGAGGGAGGCGGAAGACAGCGGTGGGTGAGAGAGCGACGGAGGCAGAGGAGGAGGAGGAGGCAGGGGCAGCAGTGGAGGGAGCGCAGGCAGAGGAGGGGGAGCCGGGGGTCGTGCTGACCATGGAGGAGGTGCAGGGACAACACCCGCAGCAGCAGGCGGGACACGATGCCCCGGGGACAGCAGTCGGAACAGGGCTGGAGGAGGCACCCAGGAAATGGGTAAGGGGAAACAAGGGCAGGGGAGCCGGGGCACCGGGGGGGCACGGGGTAAGTCCAGGCTCCCACCAGGGAGGAGGAGGAAGGGGGCAACACGCGAGGAGCCAGGACATGCACCAAATCCTAACCCCCTACCCCCTGCCTCCCACAGACACGGAAGAGCGCCCGGGTGGACAAGCTCTCGGAGGACACCGGACCAGCCCGGGTGGAGGTGCAGGAGGAGGAGGACGAACCACAGTGGAGAAGAGGGAGGAAGGCGTACCACAGAGGGGGCCAGTGGGGCCTCCAGGAGACCCAGGACTTCATAGGGATATGGGGGACCCTGGAGTACCAGCTGGAGCTCGTGCTCAAGCAGCGCAATGAGCATGTCTACCAGGACATAGTGCGGGACATGGAGGTGGCGGGGCATCAGCGCACAGCGGCACAGTG
>QEPC01012510.1:2995225-3010332 GCA_003113815.1 Sphenodon punctatus
CGGGAGCTCCGCTAGGCGCAGCAGGGTGAGCTTGTCCATCCTGAGGTGGGCCCTTCAGGCTTCCTCGTCCCACTGGGCCAGTGCCCTCGCCCACCCAAGGGCTCTCCTGCAGCCATGGTGTGCCCTGTGGGCCCTTGCAGGTCTCCAGGCCAGGGAAACCTGCAGCTGGATGGCCAGGTGCACCTCCGCACCAAGGAGGTGCAGCTGCTCGGTGTGGTCACGGTACCACTAGGCTGTGAGCACGAGATGCATTCAGTAGGTGGCTGCCCTGTCCCGCTCCATGGTGGTGGGGGCCCTGGGGGCTGGGGGATGCCTATTATGGCCCTCCGCTGGGCGGCCGTGCCGGGTCCCAGCCCCCAGTCGGGTGGGCCCCCCAATGGAGTGCTTGGGTCTGTGGGTGTGCCCATGGTTACATGTGCTGGCTGTGCATGGGTCCTCATGCCTGCATGGGCGCGCAGTTCCATGCGCTCCTTGTGCAGCTGCATGCCTTCACCCATCAACCCCCCACACCCATGGCTATTTTCAACACCGTGGCCTTGACTTCCTGATTATCTGTTATGTGAGTGCTATTGTGCTCGGCAGCTGTGCCGGGTCCGCACCCCATGCCTCACTCTGTTGTGCTACAATGTTGCAGTCTGTGGCCGCTTTTCCTGGCCTTGGGACCCCTCGGAGGCCCTCCCGGTCCTGGAGGGTTTGTGTGCTCCCCTGTCCGTGGTGTTATTCTCCCTGTCTTTCAGGACCATGGCTGGTTGTCCGTCCACCGGGCTCCCGCTTCCTGGCCCCATGGGGCCCCCCATATCTGGACCTTCCGCGAGACCATGTCTCTTTGCGACCTGTGGCATACCCCAGCCATGCAGCTGCTCCTGGGCAGCCCGGCCAGCTGTGCGGGTGCCTTTGAGAGCTTGAGCTCCGGACTTCACTACTTCGGCTATGAGGTGAGCGCTTTTGACTGCCGGCTGCATACGGAGATCCTGGGACTGGTTCGCTTCCCTGATGGACGCATCCCGGACAAGCGGTGTTCTCATGTGCCCTGGTCTGGGGCTGAGACCGTTCTGCACTGGGTTTGTGCAGGCTGGGCACCTACATGGTGTGCCTTGCTGAGGGTGGCCCTGCTTTGGCCGTGTCCTACTTTGCCTGTGTTCACGGGGCACGTGGGTACCAGCGCACCCATGCGGCAGTGTACCACCAGCTGCTGGAGCTGGGACATCTTCCTTGGCCCCCTTCTGCTGCCTGCTGTGTGTCGGAGCCTTCCGCGGCAGAGATGTCGGCCCTGTTGGGGGTGTGGTCCCGTTTGGACGTCCAGCTGGGTCTCTCCATGCATGATCCCTTTGAGGCCTACTACCTGATCTCCCACCACATGTCCGTGCTGGGGTACCGCCGGGGCTTGATCCATTGGCCCCACCTGGTTCACCAGGCGGGGCACCCAGCCCCTGGGCCTGCGGTGGCCCTCATTGGCTGCCTGTGAGTCCTGGTGTTCCTCCCGGCCCCCCGTTCTTCTGCCCCCATGCCCTGCCCCTGTGTGGGCTCCCGCCCCTGTTCGAGGGGGAGGTCCCCACTGGCTGCTCCCTCCCTGATGTCTCTGCCGTGCTGTGGAGAAGCCTGCTTTGCGGGGTGCTGCTGCCCCTGCCTCTGGCCCCGGGCCCCCTCTGGGCCCCACTCCCCGGTCTGCCTGCACACCCGGGGTTCCCCTCTATGGTTGCCCTCCCTGGTGCCTGGGTGCAGCACTCTGCATGGCCTCACCAACCCGCTTGTGTCCAGCTACCTGTCCCCACCCGCCAGCGCTGCCACCTGCTGCCCGCCCCCCTCTTGGGTGCTTGGGTGACCTGGGGGTTTAGGGACCCCCGGACTGGCCCTCGGTGCTTCCTCTAGGGGTGTGTGTGCGTCCTTGGACCTGCAGTGCTGCACCGGCTGTCCTGGCTGCCCTCCATTGGTCCCTCTGCGGGTGTGGGGTCTCCGTGTGCCTCCTGGACCATTCCCACCCAGCTCGCAGTGCCTTGCGGGCCCCCACTGTGCCTTGGTCCTGAGATCCTGGGGCCCCCCCCTTTCCGAGACTGCTTGTGTTGCTGTGGTGGTGCCCGTGCAGACTGTGCTGCTGTTGGGGTGGGGGTTGCTGATGCCTGTGTCCTGCCCTGCCCCTTTGCGGTTTCCCCCCCTTCCGTGTCCCACCCCCTTCCTCCAGTTGTTCCTTGTGTGTTGTCCGGGCGCCCGTGCCCCCCTTCCCTTCCTTTCCCTTGTGTGTGTGTGTGTGTGTGTGTGTGTGCCCGGGCGTGTGCTCATGCTGTGGGTTCCACTGTGCCTCTGCTGGCTGTCTGCCTGCTGTGTGTGGTACCTGTCCATCTCTTCTCCCTCTCCCCCCTCCCTTCCCGTTTCCCTTGTGTGGGCATTCCCTTTTGTGCCTTTTGACTTCGTTTGCCCTCAGGTGGCCATGTCTGTGTCCCGCCCCTGCCCGGTGGGTTCTGGGTGTTTTGACCACAGCTGGGGATCGGCGTCACGTCTGTTGCGCTGCCCTGGGCCGTGATCTGGCGGCCCAATTCCCGGCCATGGTCCTGGTCCCATCACGTCTGTTCGGGGCTTTTATTCGCCCCGGGGGGTGGTTGTTTTGTTCACCCCCACCGGGAATCCACTGTGGTGAACCGGCCACCCATCACGTCTGAAAACACCCTCTGTCACTCCATTTCCCTTCCTATGCCATCTGCCTTTCCATTCATTCTGATAGACCCTATTTATTAGTTTTTCTTTTTCACATTGCACCCTATTTGTCATTCCACTTTGTTTCCCATTGTCACTTCATCAGCTTTTCATAGTGTTTGCCATTTCACCTGGTTTACTTAGCTCCTCCTTTCACCTAGTTTACTTTGCTCACCTGGTTTACTTGAATGAATAACTTTATTCAGTGTGGCAATATGCCATTGCTTTAAGATACTTAATACATAAAGGAACCATAAAATAAAATAAAATCCTTAAACAAAATCTGAAAGTACCATAAGCACTACACACTATATACAGCTACAAGGATACATAAATTTGTCTGTATTAGGGTAACATAACTCCTACACTACTTGATTTAGTAAAATAATACTAAAACAAGGATTATCCATTGCAGATGGGTAACCATCACTTTACTTGAGACTGAATCACCCCGAGCAGAAAAAATAATTATCATATACATCAATAGACTAAAGGTCTTGCTTCTGGACACATTCCACTAATTACAACATTATTCCATTATTCTAATAGAACCAATAACCTAAGGGACCGAACTTCCTCCAGACCCACCTGCCCATCTAATCGCAACCAGTATCACACACCCCCTTGAAGTCTAAAAAGTTCTTACGCAATTGGGAGGCATGAATCAGAAAACTGGCCACATCCCACCAGGTCTGCTCCTTCTCAGTTCCCAGAAGCCAGCAAAGCAGGATGGATTTTGATCTGCCTAGAAGTTCCTCCATGAGGGGGAACAAGAATTCCTCCCTCAGTTTATCATAAAGATGGCAACTCAACATAATGTGTCCAACTGTCTCCACCGCTACGTTATCAAATGGACAGAACCTTTCCAAAAAAGGAATTCTTTGCCCGTCCCTCTAATACTCTTGAGGACAGGGCATTAGCCCTGGAATAGAAGATGTTTACGTCTAACTGGCAATCCCAAGGTTAGGTAAGACGCCACCTGGCCCAACTCCAGCACCCACTGGAGATAAGTTTCCACGTGAGGGGATGCCCTTATCTTACTTAGTTCATTCTGCCTCTCGATGTCTCTAGCCCAAGAGGCAATCTCCTTGACAGCTGCAACCACTGGTTTATGAGATAGGCTACTGACATACCCAAAGTACTAAAATAGACCTCTAACCTTCTCTGCCAGGGATTGATGTAAGTATCCCCCATTGAGAACTGGAGTAATTCTGAACACTGGCCACCAAACAGTTTACACCAGAATTTTCTCGCCCGATCTAGGGCTTGTTGGTGCCAACTGCTCTGGCCCCATTCCAACCTAATCACCACATGTGGGGTGCCATTTGGAGCAGCCAAAAGGCCCTGTAAAAAACTGGCCACAAAAGGGGCCCCACAATTTGGCCCCGTAAAGCACCTGAGCCCTTGCCTTACTTTGAAATACTTGGAGGGCTAGGAGGTGGGCATTCCTACCTGTTTTCCTAAAAAAGGAAAGAATCAAGAGGGACAATTGCCCTCTGGACATGATTCCTCCAAGAACCAGTTTGATGAAAAAGTATCCCCAGGTACTTAAAGCTGCTAATTTGTTGGATAGGATTACCCTGAATATCCCATTTGTAAGTCCACCTGCAGTTAGAAAACACCATGACCTTTGATTTAGAGAAGTTTATATTCAATTTGTTATCTCCACAATAGGACGCGAAAGCCTGCATCTGCCTCCGCAAGCCCAAAGGAGTCTGTGAGAGCAGGACCACATCGTCCACAAAAAACAGGCACCCAATGGCCCTTAAGCCCAGTTTGGGAGAAAAAAAACTAGCATCTGCCGTTAGGGGGATGACATTATTGATAAAGATGTTTAAAAGAGTGGGGGCCAAAACGCACCCGTCTGACCCCAGTAGAGATCTTAATATAAGGCATCACATGTCCCATATCATCCACCCTAACAGCCATAGAGGAATCTGAATACAGGGCACCTATGAGATACAACAATCGCTTGTCCATAGATGTATTGGCAAGCTTTGCCCAGAGGGTAGGTCTATCAATCGAGTCGAACGCAGTCTTAAGGTTGAGGAACACCACAAAAAAGGACTGATTCCAAACCAAGTACTTATTGGCGAGATGGTATAAGATGTAACACAACTCGATTGTAGACCTACCCTTCTGGAATCCAGCCTGGTCCAGGCACAAAATCTTACAGCCCTGAACCCACTCCACCAATCTAGTCAAAAGAAGTTTGGCATATAGTTTAGCTACTGTACTTAAAAGACTAATGGGTCTATAGCCAGCTCATTCCTTGGGCCCTTCTTGTACACTGGAATCACAACTGCCTTTTTCCAGTCTACTGGAATTATTCCTGTGTTGTTGATAAGGCAGCCAGGAAAGGAATCCACCAATCCCTGGCCACCTTAATAAACTCTGCCTGTACTAAGTCCACCCTAGGCGCCTTGTGATTATTCAGTGTGTCAATCAGAGAATTCACTTCCATCTCGGATACCGGGGGCCATCCCAGAAGGTCCCCAACTCTAGGCAGGGCTTCCCCTCCTCTAAGCCCATCGGCATCAGAACTAAACATCTGACTGAAATACTCAGTCCAGGTTGCCGGGGATATCGGGAAAGTAGGAAGTCTGATTTCCCTCTGGACTGCTGGATTAACTAGTTGCCAGAACCGTCTAGAGTTACGTTGATCAGATGCCTCAAGCAGATCGATCCACCTATTCTCTAGATGCTGCTTCTTTTTCCCCTGAATCAAATCTCTATATGCCTTCCTTTCTGCATAATACGCCTGCGGGAGCCCTTTACTCTCACCCTTCCTATAGCGATAATATTGCACCTTAAGCATGCCTCTGGCCTTCTGGCACCCTTGATCAAACCAGGGTTGACTAAAATTGATAACACTCTTGCCTCTCTCCTTCTGTAGGGACAGCATGAACTGCTGCAGGCTCACACTAACCTGGTTAAACAGGTTTATCTTCTCCACATCCTCGATAGCTAATAGCATTTGGTCCTTAACCTGTGTAAAAGTTGCCCGAATATAGGCAGGTACAAGAGCAACCAACTCATATTCCATTTAGGAGCTCTATAGATCTCCAGTTGGCTATAGTTCAAATCAGTCTCTGTGCTCACCACCGTGTGGCCATCCCTGATACCCAGGGACAAGGTTAGAGGGAGATGATCACTCACCAACCTGGGGCATACCATGAAATCTACAATAACCGGTAGCACTGCAGCTGAGACCAGCACATAGTCAATGACACTGCCACCTGCTGGTCCCACATAAGTATACTCACCTTCGGGATCCCCAAATCCTGACCCATTAAGAAGGTATAAATTAAATCCAGCAGCAATATGACTAAGTCTAATCCCGTTGCATTTATCTGGCTATCTTTAGATACCCAAGAATTTAATATACCCATCGGCTCCTGGGGCAAGGGGTCGCAGGATTGCTCTAGGGGTTGGTCATTTGCTCCTAGCCGGGCATTAAAATCTCCTGCTAAGATTAAGAAACTCCCGGGGGAATCATTAATGACTTGCTGGATGGTATCCTCCAATCTAGCCCATACAATTTCCTTATAAGTTTCAACTTTTGTAGGAGGGATGTATACCGTGAGAATACTCAATTTCTGTCTACCCACGGTTACTACTACTCCCAACAAAAACAAGGGGGACCAAAATAACCGCCAAACCTTCAATAGCCATCTGCGATGAGACAAAACAAGCCAAGCCCCCACAAGGGCGCCCCCTGTTATGATAATTAACAGCTGGGAGGCTAACAGCCTGGAACCCATCCAGGTTCAGATCCTCCTTAGACCAGGTTTCTTGGACTACAATAATGTGAAAATTCCTTATAAAAGGGATAAAGTCTGGATCATTCAAGTGTCTGTTCCATCCTGCTACGTTCCACGAACAGATTTTAATCTCGCCTGACTGGAGGCTAAATCCGTCCCCTAGTCAAGGCAAGACTGGCACGTGGGGAGGCTGGCCTGTTCCTCCCAACTCCCAATCCTCCTGCCTCACTACCACCACCACCCCCGAGATTCCTGGGGGGAGGTAGACCTCCTCAATCCCTTGCTTTCCTGCCTGGGAGGGGAGCAGTCGGATGGTACCAATTGAAGGGCAGGGCAAACCCGAGGCCCCAGCGATCCATCTGCCTCCAGGGAACCCAGCTGGCAGTTCTCACTAGTCTCTAAGATGAGGCTTCCCATTTCTTCTGATAGTACCACCAGCTCCCTTGCGGACTTGGCCACAGCCTGCTCATGGGCTTCCAAGTCCTTTAACTGGCCAGGCAAATGCAAATCCCCCTCTAAAGCCAATTTAGACAATCTGTCTTTTATTGATGGTAAAATAGGGCTAGCAGCAATGACCCCTGGGTGCACTTTATCACTTCTCATCTTTCTGGGCACAGCTTTACAAGCAGAATCAACTCTTCCTTGCTGAGGGAGATGCCTAAGGGCACTCTCTGGGGGCACTAAGTCCCCCTCTAAATGCTCAAAAACATCCCCCAGCTGCACGCCCCAAGAGGGGCATGCCACAGGAGCTGCGAAACCAGCCTATCATTGCGAAAATGAATAATCAAACGCTGGATCCACCCTTGTACTGGGATGAAACAAACATTACCAATCTGGCTAGTTGGTATTGAATCCCCTAATAAAAAGGATAAGTGACGTTGAATATCCTTTTTAGTTCTCCATAAAGGGAAAACACCATTAGGCAGAGGCCTAATATGGAAGGAAAGAGCCGTCTGGACCAGGCTTGGACTCGCATGCCCAAGTCCTCTAGATTTCACTCCCAGGGCCCCCCTACACGTCCCAGCATGCTAGAGTAGGACACATGGCAGCAGTCATGTTTTCTGTCTGGCATGTTGTGATATGTAGTCCCAGCATGACAGATAGGGAACATAGTGGTGACCCCAGCATGCGCACAAGCACAGCCAGCAGCGCAGGGCCTTTAAAAGCTACAGTACCAGCAGCAACAGCATGTGGAAGCGGCGAGCGGAGCTGCAGGTAGGCGCCCACAGCAGGGTGATTGAGGAAGGGGAGGCACTAACAACCACAGGAGCTTCCAGCGAGACGCATCTCGCAACTTGAAGAGGCTACTCCTGCCCAAAGTTGAAGACACTTCTTCCAGTTGTGAGAAAAGTGTCTCACAGACAGAGAACAGGCAGCTGAGGGGTGCAAGAGGCAGACAGGCGTGACGGAAGTTCCTTCCCCCGTGCCCCCTGCACAGAATACTGCCAAGGTGGCTTGAGCAGGTGAAATGCAGAGCAGAACCTTAACCCTGACTTTGTTTCTGAACATTCTATTCATTGAATAAAATGGGCCATAAAACAACCAAAAAGGGGTTAATGATGTGGTCATATTTTGGACAAATACTGCAAAGGCACCCCTCAGCCACACACCTGAATTTTCTGTAATCACTGCAACTCCTTTCCCTGTACTATTAAACTGCTGCCCTCCCAGGATCCAAACAGTCACCTAAGATGAAAGATCAGCAAAACAGCCTCTGTTTTTGAAACGTTGTATCTCAGTCATTTCTCATTCGATCTGGCTGATTTGGGGACAGAAACAACCTCTCAAGGAACCCATCCTCACAACACAATTTCAGAGTGTTGGCATAACCCAACACCATTTTAAAGGGGATAGAATGTTCAGACCTTCTATAGAGGGGATAGAATGAACAGTGCCCTGCACCTTAACTATCCAGGCACCTCCTTGCCTGGATAATATACACCACAAAGCCAGATACTTAAAGTGAATATAACAATGAAAAACCTTCCTGCATGTAACCAAAGATAAAGTTAAGTGAATGTTAATTGGACTAGTAAGCTATCCATTACACCAATAGTATTCTATAAATATTATTTTAAACTGATATCTGTTATAACAGCTGGGGTATGGCCTTGAAAAGCCATGGTTCAGCAAGCAACTGTTGCCTAATTTTTCAGGGCACACCTGACAACCTGCAGAGCCACACCAGTGCACCCTGCCACACCATTTGGGAACTGCTGTGCTACCTTGGAAGAGAGAAGGAAATCAGAGATGAAAGTTATAGCATATTCATATCAAATAAATAGTTTGCTGCTGTCTTGTCTGTGGATAGGTGACTGACTTGTAATGTCAGACCTAGGATTTATGAAGCCTGACACAGAGACGCACATCTGAGAGGTTTTTTGATGTGTCAGCACAATTATTATTTTTTTCATTTTATTTTATTTTATTTTGCTGCTAAGACCTGGCAGAAGTTCAAGTTTGTGATTAATGGGAATTTATGTTGCAACCACAACACATGAAAAATTTTCCTTTTCCAACTTCCTAGTCTCACAGCTTTTGAGAGTTACAAGAAAACAACCACCCAGGAGAAATGGATTTCCTAGCAACAATGTCATTTTAACAAAGCAGCAGCAGCAGCATGGGTTAAAAGCAAATGTGCAGAGTCGAAGGCACAATATAAAAGGGGGCACAGCTTAGTCAACAAAGCCAGGAGACCTTCTTCTGGATTTTAATTGTATCACAATACACAATGACTTCTTTCTGCCTACATGCCTCTCTGTGGGCATAATACAGTGGCTGCTCCTTGATGGAATCCTCTGTGAGCAAATTTGTTTTTTTTATGTTGGCGAAGAAAAAAGGAATGGGGGGACTTAATGCCCCCAGTCTGGACCCCATCCTGAGATCAATGAAACTTTCTAGTCTACATCAGCAGCGTGCTGATGCTCTAGGGTTATTTACAGTAACCTAATCTTAAGTGGTTCATTCGACTGATGTATTTTGCCATTTCTCTGGTAAAGCACATCATTAGAGCATCGGAGCTCAGTTCTGTCAGTAACACAGTTGCTAGGACAGAACGGTTTGATTTTTCTGGTGGTACTAGAAACACCCAATTTAAGATATACTGGCATTTCTTCACTCTTGGTAATCAGTCAGGAATGCACCAATGACCGTATTGGAGCCTATATTATTTTAAAAAACCTGGGAGGAGGCAGCTTTAGCTCAGCAGAAGTGAATTCAGTTGATTAGCCATGAGCTAGAAAAACCTCAGGTGGAAGTGGCTCTTGGAAGGACTGTAGCAACAGTCAGATCAGATGTTCCAGTGTGAACCATGCTCATGGCATAGTAAAACTTTATTTGCTGCAAAGAGGTTGTCTATCTAGTATATATGTGGGGTTTTGAGATTAGAGAATAGTAAAAGAGCCTGTTGTGTGCTGTTTTCTCTCTTTTTGGTTCTTTTTAAATTGATACAGGTTTAGCGACCTGCAGGTTGTATTTCTATGTTCTGTACAGCACCAAGCACATGGCTGGTGCTATATAAATGTTTATTATAATAATAATAATTAATGATGGATGGGCTAGCCTTTCAGTTGTTTTTAAGATTACATATGTTATAGTGTATGTTAGTCATTTTGGCTGCTTGTCTAAATTCATCAAGTTTACATGCCCTCCCTTCATTAGAGAGTTTTACCATGATCTCCCTTTGCTAAGATATAACTCTGAGAGTCATTATAAGATGCAGCTTTTTCTTCTCTTCTTTTTCAATTTATAAAGGCTTTGGCTGTTTGTATTTTGCATTTTTTGATGGTTGGGCTAGCCTTTTAATTATTTTCAAGATATATGCTGCATTGGGGCTAGCTATTTTGGCTAGCTAATTAAATTAAATTTATTTAGTTTATATGTTTTTTTCGTTATTAGGGTATGATCTTAGAGTCAGCATAAGAGAAGAAGTCCATTTGGAGATGTGGAGTGAGTCAAGTAATAACTTTTAGGTTTTTTCAAAAGAGTGTGTGAACCATACAGTGTCCATAACCAAAATTTTGGTGTTTTTGTATTTACAGGTATTTTCATCTCCTTTTTTAAGAATATATAATGTTGTTGTTATGACCCATTGAGAAAGGGCTGGGCCCCAAAATGCATCTGGGTTGTTTTCCCTACGGGGACTTTTTGTATATTGTTTCTCATTTTGTGCTTATATTTCTATGGTCATATGTATGTTGGCTTCTGTATATCAATTATCATATAGACCTCCTGTTTTGGCAGGGAGTAACTTGTTGTATAATAAAGATATGTTGTTTGCATTACCCCTCACTTTTGTTTTGGTCAGCCTATATTATGGCCCTATATGCAGAGGGCCATAGTCTGCATTTCTTTGTGCTTCACTGCTTAGTCTGGTATCCGCAGGGGTCCTACCCAGACCTCAGGATAATAAGAGCAGCTTTAGGGTTACTCTAAATTGTGCTACCTTTAAACAAAGGTCTCCATCCCCAACATACACACTATTCCAGGAGCAGGGTGGGGAGAAACTTATTTTTGAAATGTATGTTTTTAGTAGGCTTTTGTGAGGTAACTGCCATGAGATAAATAACAGGAAGTCAGTAAAGCTACAGCTTGTTGGTGTTAATGAACTAATTCAGGTGACTGTACAGTTCTTTGGCTCTTCACTGTCAAACAACCCTTCATCATTACATCCCCTCCATGGTGAAGTTTGCACAGCACCTGTGCTAAGAGACTTAATCAGCTCTGACCAGTTGGATGTTAATGACAGGATGTTATTCAAAACATTATTATAAATTCTCACTCAGGTTTCAGTTTCTTCTGTCTCCCTCTGTTTATAGAGCTGATGTCTCCAGGTACAATTATGAGCCCAGTATTTATCAAACAAGCACATCTCAACTTACTATTCAAAACATTTCATATCCACTCACTCAGATTCATATTTGTTAAGGGCTGTTGAGCAAATCCTACCAACGTTCTTTGCTCTCTCCAGAATAATAATTACTGTGGTGCCTTTCTCCCTGAAGGATTCCACAAACACTTTAAAATGTTACATATATAATCCAGCAATCCCTTCACCTGAGGTGAAGTGCAGTCACTTATAAAAGAACTTCAATACAATATTGAAGAAAATCCTAGGTTTTCAAACATTTCTCTTGTAATTTCTAAGAAGCCATGCTGTTTTTATCCAAGGTTAAGCTCATTTTTGAGAAGCGCAGTTTCCATGATTAAAATAATATGTGATATGTGACGAGCACACCCACTTCTAGACACCAAGGTAGCATAAATGGGAGTCTGAATGCAGAATATCTATTTAGATGTGTTTATTCATATTTTTTTAACTATTATTTTTACTTTTAATTCCTCCTCTTCTTCTACGCTTTTCACCCAGCCTGCCACTGGGTTTTGTTCTTGTTTTTGTTTTTTTCCTCCATGTCCCTTTTTTAATAATAATAATAAATAATACATTTTCTTTATATAGCGCCCCCCCTGCTTTATATGGGCACTCGGAGCACTTCACAAGGGCAGACAAGACACTGCCCACCCACCTCCCACCCACTATACGTGTTACCGGGCACACACAGGGCAACATCACAGCCCTGCAACATGTGTAATGAGTGAGGAGGTGCTTGTCTGAAAATGCCCAAAGTATAAACAATATAAACAATAATAAAGTACTTTAAAATAGGGGAAGGAAAAAGGGAGGATGGAGGAAGGAACCAGCCAGTGGATTCTAAAAGCACCTAGAAAATACGTTTCAGGTGCCTTTTAAAGGTAAGGAGGGTGGACCTGAGACAAACATTTGGAGGGAGCGAGTTCCACACTGAGGGGCTCGCCACAGCAAAAGCCTGATCACCCGCTGATTTAAGGTGGGATAATGAAACCCCCGAACAGCAGGGGTGGGGCTAGGTTTGGTCAGCGATGGGAGAGGTTAAAGCCCATAGTCCGCAGGAAGTGATTCTCTGATGGCAGGGTGAAGTGAGCTAATTTTAACAGCACTTAGTTTAAAAAACTTTAAATTAGGTTTTTCTAGGCTTGGCTGGGAGCTCTCTGACAGTGAGGGAGTTTCCCTTCCACCATGTTTCTGTTGGAGAAACAGCTCCAGATGACATCAACCTTTTGCACCAACAAACCTTAATGACCACTAGGGGCAGTGGGAGTAGAGATAGTGAGTTCGTGTGTGTGTGTGTGTCACTTTAACCTTTCTGATCTCTGCTTCTAAGCCCCCCTTCCTCCTCTCAGGTGGGACATGCCCAGGAAGCTCCTATTGGACTTTCTCCTTCTTCCTGACCTTTCTCCATTCCTCTCTTCTCTCTCTAACCTTCAACATGTCTGGCCACCATGCTGGTGGCAGCTAGCTAGTAAGATCTAGGGATAGGCCTTTCCTATCACAATGTATTTCTCAATAAAGTAGATTATTTTAATCTAGAGACAATCTCCAAAGTGTTGATTACTTCTAAACTGTTGCTGCTGAGAATTCAAGCTATTTTCTTTTGCTGTGTGTAAACTCTGCTGATGCCTAGCCAGAGCTCTAAAAGGTCCTGGCACAGTAGGCAGTGAAACTTTGGGTTTTTGTTTTTTGACCACTAATAAAATCCCAACAGTTTCCAGTGGAAGAGGGTTCCTTACTTCCTTCAGAACTACCCAAGTGAACTAATTTAAGGTGGGTTGGGTGATTCAGGATGATCCTGTTTTCACTTGGTCACTCCATTACATGAATGATCCTTGAGTTTAGGGCCAGTCTCTGTCCACAGGGATCAATGCTAAGCATGGTGGGGAAGAGCCACTTACTGGAGAAACATTATGGAGAAGAATGAATGGTACCCTCATCCCAAGAATTATATTTCCGATGTGGTACAGTGCCTCCTCTTCCTGCTCAGTGAACTAGAGAGTTGAGATTAATCATGCAGACTAGTCATTTTATTCTAATTGATTGTGCAGAAAAGCAGACCTAAAATGCCAGAAGGTTTTTTTGGGGGGGGGGAGGGGGATTCCATTTTCTGACCATTCCTACTTTTATCTGCCTTAAGAGGACCACTAACCCAAATAATTTCCAAGTTCAAGACGAGCTATAGAGTCAGTGCTGCCTGAGTGCTGTCAAAATTAGCTCACTCCACCCTACCGTCAGAGAGTCCCTTCCTTCAGAATATGGCCTTTAACCTCTCCCATCACTGACCAAACCTAGCCATAGATAGCTAGTAAAATCTCATATGATCACATCCTTTGGTTACAATGGGTAAAAATCAAACTCGACGCGGCCTACTATGGGCCGCTGCAGCCAGCTGTGGCCCTGCACTCGCCACATGTGTGGTCCCATGCCACCAGATGTTGGAGTGGGACTGCCCAGTGGGTAGGCATCTGGCCCAGGATACATCCTGGGCTCTATCTCAGGTGCTCATTCTGGGCCAAGTGCCACCCACACGGACCAACGTAGGCCAAAGCAGGCCAACGTGTCCGTTTGGCTCTGCCATCCCCAACACAGGGTAGGGAAAACCACTACCAGGTGCCATGGGCCGTCGTCATGGTTGCCCATCATGGTGGGAGGCAAAGCGCTGGGGGCAGGGTGGGGTTAGTTACTTACACATCTGTTCTGGCCACACCCCTACCCGGGTCATGCAGGCAGTGGGACGGCTCTCCCAGCAGCAGGCACATTTGTTCAGTGCTGCCTGCTGACCCAGAGAGTTGCCGCCGCAGTTTTCCTCCCTGGGCCAGACCAGGGAGCCACCCTACCACCTGCACATTTGTTTTTACCCAATGACAATTCTCAGTCCCCTTTTAGGTTTCTTTCCTGCCTTATCCCAGGACTTGGCAAACATTTCCTTTTCTCTCTTATTAGGGAGTGGGTCACTACTTATAACCCTATGATGGTTGGGGCCAGATGGTTGGAACTGGTGAGTTTGCAGTTCATGTGCATACTCTCTCAGCTGCCTCGGCTGTCCACACCTGAGAACACTGCAACCCTCCTGGAGCTTGGCTTTTCTGCTGCCCGAGTTCCAGCGACCAGTGAGCCAGGAGCTGGTGAGGTTGAAGTTCATCTGCATACTCTCCCAGCTGCCTTGGCTGTCAACACCTGAGGACGCCGTGACGCTCCTGGAACTAGGTTTTTCTGCCGCCTGAGTTCCAATGACCAATGAGCCAAAAGATCACTCACCAGCAGAATACTACAACAACAGCTAAGGATAAGCTTAAGGGTACTTCTACCACCTGGTGACTCCTCAGTGGCCTGTAGGTCAGTCACTCTCTGCTTCGTTCTTCTCTGTCTCTTCTCTATTACCTATCTTCCCCACCATCATGCCTACCCTAATCTCTCGCCTTCCCTCTCCCTCCTTCTCCCCTTTTCCCCTCTCCCCTCACCTCTTCCTTTCTCTACTTCTTTTCCCCCTGCTCCTTCCTCCCTCCCAGCCCATCATTTCTCTCCAACCTCCTCACACTTCCTCCTCCCCCTTGACTACCTTCCCCTCCTGTTCCTTCCCCACCCTCCCTATCTCTCGCCTGCCCCGCTGCCCCCTTTCTCCCAATCTTATCCCCATTCCCTGCCTTCCCCCTGATCAGCTCCCATTCTCCTGCTCTCTTTGGAACTGTCGTTCCTCTGCCAATAAAGCACCCTACATCCATGATCTCTTCCTCTCCCACTCCCTCCAGCTCCTTGCCCTTACTGAAACTTGGATCTCCCCCTCC
>QEPC01012510.1:3010432-3021640 GCA_003113815.1 Sphenodon punctatus
GCTAAAACTGAACTCCTTATCTTCCCCCCTCATCCTTCCTCTCCCTCTTCCCTGTCCATCCTCATTGATGGGGTCACCATCCTTCCCATCCCCCAAGCCCATAGCTTAGGCTTCATCTTTGACTCACCCCTTTCTTTTAAACCCTACCTCGACTCTGTTGCCAAATCCTGTCGCTTCTCCCTCCATAACATTGCTAAGTTTTGCCCTTTTCTGTCTCCTCTGCCAAAACCCTTGTTCATGCCCTGGTCATCTCTCACCTCGATTACTGTAACCTCCTTCTCACTGGCCTCCGCCACTCTCACCTTTCTCCCCATATCTCCATCCAAAACTCTGCTGCCAGGGTCATCCACCTTGCCCGTCATTTTGACCACGTGCAGCCCCTCCTCTCCTCTCTTCACTGGCTCCCCCTTCCTGAAGGAATCCTGCACAAGCTCCTAGTCTTCACCTATAAAGCTCTTCACAACCTTGCTCCCCCCTATCTCTCTGCGCTAATTTCCCGCCGTACTCCAGTCCGTGAACTCCGCTCCTCCTCTGTCCCCTCTCTCACCCTCCCATACCTCCCCTGCTCCCCTAACCACCTTCATCTCTTCTCCCTAGCTGCCCCCCATGCCTGGAACTCCCTCCCTGCCCACATCCACCTCGCCCCCTCCCTTCATACCTTCAAATCCCTCCTCAAGACCCACCTCTTCCACTCTGCCCTTCCCGACTCCTCACCTAACTCCTGCTGATACCCTCCATCAAGTACAATCTGTTACCTAAGGTCTGTGTATTCATATCCTCACCACATGGACCAGCCATCATTCTCGATGTAACCAAGCCAAGCACATGCATCTGGGACCTCGCATCCTCGTGAATGTTACACTCCTTGTCTCTTCCTCTGTTCCCCTTCTTTCATCTCCCCCTCCACCCCGTCTCTCAGATTGTAAGCCCTAGGGCAGGGATTGTGTCTATTCAATTACTTTGTAAAGCGTCAGGTACATTGCTTGCACTATATAAATGTTTGCTAATAATAATAATAATAATAATATATCAGAAGATTCACTCTCAGGGAGGTTTTGGAAGGAGTATAACAAGAAGGAGACCCCCCCCTGCTTAAAATTTGTGGCTGTTCCCCTCCCCTGACTCTGTGTCACCCCCTCAGTTTACTGCTGCTGCCTCTAGCTGCAGCTCCACCTCCAATGGGGGAGAAGCAGCTGCAGCAGTCACAGCAGTAGCATGGTGAGGGAGGAGATCCCAGAACCAGAGGAAATACACAATTGGGTAGAAGGCAATGCCCAAAAGAGAAGGGGGAGTAAAGGGGAGACCTGGTAGTGAGGGCAAGAGAAAAAGAGAGCACAGCTTGGGTTTAGGGAGCTAGTCATGTTGGGTCAGTGCCAATGGGGTCAGTAGAAGGGGTCTCTGTTAGTCCAAGGGTGGTGCCCATCAGTGATCAGGACCTTTATATCCCTTGATGGTTTCCCTGAAACTGCAAAGTCATTTACTTGTTCTTTAACTACTGAGAGAAAACTTGGAACAGGTTTAGCTGACATTGATTTTTCTCACACTGCACCTCCCTACACTAAAGTTAGCCATGGCCGGTTTTTGACTGGCTGGACCTTACTTGATTTTCACCCTTTACAAAGAATACCAAAACATCATAGCAAGTGGTTGAGGAAGAGAAAAGAAGGGACAATACAATGTTGAATTCCCACACTTAACTGAATTCCCTACTATGAATTCCAAGCATTCAGTGGAGTCCAAATTTTATAATGGGAAAGAGTGACTTTTTTCCCAACCTCCCTTTAGAAGAGCAATAGTCTGAGTCATTGTTCTGATGATATTTTCATACATGACACCACCACCAATGGCCACGCTTACCCCAACATGATCACGGGGGTGGTGTCATGTCTGCTCCCATCCGCCAGATGTTCACCATGGGTGGGAGCAGAGGTAACCCTGGGCCATGACAGGGCTTAACCTGGGATGTGTGCTGGGCTCCCTGCGCAGCCCATGGTTGGAGCACTTCCAGGCAGGTGGAGCAGCCTCATAGGCTCCCGCACCCATTCATCAGGGAGGAGACGGGGCCACACTGAGGAGTGTGGGGCTGTGAGGCCGCACATCCCCTGCCCTCTTCCTGCCCCCTCCCCAGCCCCGGCCACCTAAATGTTTGTTTGGCCGCTGGGCAGGCCGCTGGCCGGGGTGAGGGCTCTCATCCCAGGCAGGGTTTAAGCGTGGTGGCTCACTGAGCCGTCATGTGTGAAAATACCCAGAGTCTGACCTGCAGCACTGAAGGTCTGAGGTTCTAGCCCATTGGTAATAGTAACCTGACTGTTACTGTGGTAACAAGAGAACTTATGACATGCTCAAATCCATTGTGCCCTGCCCCCTGACCTTTAGTGCGTTTCTTCCCACTGGCTTCACCAACAGTGAGTGGCAAAGGAATTGGTGACCCACAGGAATGGAAAGTGTCCCATCCTGTAAGCTAAGAAGTGGATGTCCCTTTTAAACGAAATGCTTCCCCATGCCTCCAGTGGTCATGCAGCATTAGTCTTGCTGATTCCACACCTCAATTGACATTTACTCTGTTGTGGCTGTATATTCATAACCAGCATTTCTTCAGCTGTTTCTAGATAACATAGAGTTTCTCCTTAGGTTTTTCCAGGCTTTTCTACCGCACCTCTAATGATGGAACAATCTGGAGCTGGTGAGACAATGTTTTTCATTAAATGTATAATGGGCATCTGTTTTCATCTGAGTCCTATAATGACCTCTGATAATATTCTTGGATAAAGCTCCAGGAAGATATTATAGCTGTTTCACCTAATTGCAAAGCACACCATATAAGAGGACTAGTGAGGGGACTGGAAGTTTAGTCAGATGGAGAGCACTGTGTCCAGACACGCGCAAGAGCTAAACATCAAAAATGCCCTGCAGAACTTTTCCCCTTTGTCCATTGATTTTGTTAGGGAATTGGCTCCTAACTAACCCTTCCCAGGCAAAGCAAGGTAGAGACTTGTGTTTTTAATGGCTTGTAAGGTGTACGAACTTTAGAAAGCTGTTTCATCATTTTCTGTATTGTTTGGGCTTTCTGAAGGGAGTAAGGGAAAAGCAAACTAAGGCCACTTTTAGACGTGCAGCTGGGATCAGGCACGGGACCGGCAAAACAGCTGCGGCGCTGTTTTAGACGAACCGGAAGCGGAAGTTGTGCGCGTGATCCGGGGCCGCGCATTCTTTGCCGACCGCGAGTGAACCGCCCTGATCTCTCTGGGGTGACATACGCAGCCGGAAAATAATGCGCGGCGCCGGATCATGCGCACAACTTCCATTTTCGGTTCGTCTAAAACAGCGCCGCAGCTGTTTCGCCGCTCCCGCGCCTGATCCAGCTGCACGTCTAAAAGCGGCCTAAGACCACTCCTTTCTCATGTGTGTACTTGCCAGCAGTGTTCAGCACCTTCCAAGCACCTGAGCCTTCTGGGATACCAGACTCTCTCAAGTAGTTCTCCCCTTCCTCACAGAGACACAGAAGTTGAAGTTAATTATCACAGGAGATGCTAGTAGGAAGACTGTTCACCTGGACGTACCTAATATTTGAGAGAGCAGAGCAGTATGCATCTGCCCAAACATAGTAGTGAAGACACATTAAACTTTGAACCTTAGAGTTTCAATCATTATATTTTGGGAGAGTAGTGAGAGACTTAAAGTTTTGTGCAGCAGCTGCATTAAACAAATATCTGTGAATTCAAGTCTTTAAAAGGAAAAATGAAAAGATACTTGCACATAAAGGGCACAAACCATTCCCCCCTCCAGAATAAGTAGTTTATGGATTGTGGCCATATTATGTTTGGCAATCCCAGTGCAATCTCATCTTCATATTAGCTAGCCTAGCCCTCAGTAAAATATAAAATAAAATACAGTAAAATGTAAACCAGGAAAATATGGTATGCTTTAGGTCATGATTTTCCCTGTATGTCCATTTTTAATTGTAAAAACGTAAATTTGTATTTGAAGGGAGTAAGGGAAAAGCAAACTAAGACCACTCCTTTCTCATGTGTGTGCTTGCCAGCAGTGTTCAGCACCTTCCAAGCACCTTCCAAGAATTCTTCTTGATTAACCTCTCCCAGTAACCGCCGGTATCAAAATGTAGATTACCAACATATATGCAAATAAAATGAAAACGGTTTGAAGTATTAATATTGAACACACAGCTTTTAAGCTTCAATTAATGAACCTTCACAACACCTCAGGAGGGAGATTGGTAAGAATTAATGTCCTGATCTTGCAGAGGAGAAACCAATGCACTGGGTTTTAAAGTCAGCATTTTTAAACTTAAAAAGTCTGAAGTCAGTCACACACAAAGCTGAAAAACATGTCCTAACAGGCTGCTCCAGAATGAGATAGCAGCAGAAATAGATTCAGAATTTAGGAGTTTCTGTTTCAGTTTCACAAGAGAACACAGGCTCTCTATCATAAGAATAAAATGGACATCTTCTCTTCCTGTCTTGTTCATAGGATGGCTTTAGCTGTAAGGGGAAGCACAAAAACAATCTACAAGATTTGTTTGGAGCTGGAGAAGGCCTCCACCACAGCAGCAGATGTGATCTTTGTGGGTGAGATTATCCAACCCTGCTTGGGGAATCAAGCAATGGATGTGGCCCAGCAGGCAACTTCAGGTACAGCTCATCTCACTGTCCAACACAAGGAAAGGCATCATGAGTGGGAAAAGAAAATCAAATGCATGACAGTGCTGAGGAAAGCGCCAACTAGCGATCCAGAGTTTAAGCCTATTGTTATGATCCAGGAGGCAGAGGACATAATGCTGCCGCAAGAGAAAAAATGGGATGCCTGTGCTGCAGAGAAGACAGCAGAGAGACATCTGAGGCTTCACCAAGACGTCTCCCTTTGGGAGGAGGAGAAAGGCAATGATGAGGTACAAGCTAGGGCTGAAGCAAGCAGCAAAATCTTTACTCACAAGTAATTTTGCCAAATTGGGAGCTGGGTTCAATTTCCTGAAGATTTCCCAATACTGATGCAATTTCTTGATTCTCACGATACTGCAAGATACCATCCTGAGTTACTGAGAATGTTCATTTACTGCTTGTGCTTGCTTAAGGTACCATTTTACTTCCAGGCTTGTTTTTTCTGCATTTCTGAGCCAATCGCTGAGCAAATAGTCCATCCCTTAACCTCCCCCCATCAGTCCTTAACTTCCACTCTAGTGCCTCCAATAGGGGTGGGACTTGGTGGGAGATACCAAATAGCGGTTTTACCGGATATCGGATCTCGTATTACTGGATTATCAGATTAAAACCGGTATACCAGTACCAAAATTTTTTCCCATTGAAATCAGTGGGAGAAAAAAGTAAACTGAAAGTACCTGTTTAAAGACAACAATTTTAAACATTCAGTGACAGATTCATTTACTTAACTGCTAACCACCAGACTACACTTTGTGCCCAGTAGCCCCAACGGCCCCCAGTAGCGCCCCCAGCCACCACTCATTTTTTTTTCTTTAAAAATAGGGGGGGTTTCCACAGCAATGGTCATCAATTTTATCAAATCAATCAGAAGTCAGATCACGACACACACTATGATGTCAGTCAAGCACAGTTTACTTTGCTACTAGCAGAAAGAGGCAGAACTGCGTAGAGAGTGTCAGCTCTTGTCATAACACTTTGTGATACTAAACCCAAATTTAATTGACCATCCTAGTTGACAACCACATATTCAATTGGCAATGCCAGACAACAACCGTTCCAAGGCCTACACAATGAACACAAGTAACACACACACTGTCAGTAAATCCCAAATTTAATTGACCATCCTGTTGACATTGATAACCACATATTCAATTGGCAATGCTTTGCAATCAAACAGTTCCAATGCCAACACAATGAACACAACACATAACAGTGTCAATTAATCCCAAATTAATCCCCACAATTAAACCCTCTCTCCGCCAATTTGACCATAGCCCCATGGGGACAGGCAGTGGATGGGACCCCCAGTAAGAGGCTCTCCATCTCCCCTGAGGCAGGGCCTAAACCAGCAGCGTAGGAAGTGGGACAGGGACATTAACCCTGAGTACTCCCTTGCAGCTGTCTACTGGGGGGATAGAGAGTGCTGTGGTCCTGTGTGCAGCACTTTATTTCCCCCAACCAGACAGACCCCCAAAATAGACCACGTTGCCATCGCCTACCTTTATCCTGAGCTTCCGAATCCTCGATTTTCATGCCCTCCTTGGCCATTAGTCTTCTGAAGGTGTAGGCTTCGGGACACAAGCCTAATCTTCAGACTTGGAGAACTGGGAGGACTGAGTTAGCTCCCAGTCCTGTGACAAGCTGAATCAGAAGAGATGAAAGGGAAGGGAAGGACAGGACAGAGGAGAAGTAGGAGGTTTTTGTTTGGGTGCATGAGAAGAGAAAGGGGAAGAGATGTGTTCAGTGGGGAACAGGGAAAAGGGACTCCATTGTCTGCTCTGTTGTCTCCGTTGTCTGCTGCAGCTCTCTCTTCTGCCTGGCTTGGAATTCCACTGCGAGGCTGGGGTGTCTTGAGGGGTGCCCCTACCCCCAGGAAGACTTTCCTCCCTCCCAGTGCACCTCTTCCTGGGGGTGGGGGTGGGCAAAGTATTACTGTGGGCAACTGCATATGGGATGGGGGGCTGCTGGGGTGGAAAGGGCCCTGCTGGGGCTTTCCACTCCAGTGTGTGTGTGTGTGTATGCCGGGCTGGGGTGACTTGTCCCCCAGGAAGAGGTTCCACCCTCCCAGTGCCCTCTGCACCTCTTCCTGGGGTCCTACCCATGAGACAGGTGTGGGAATGTGTATGGGGGGCTGCTGGGGTGGAAAGGGCCCTGCTGGGACTTTCCACTCCAGTATGTGTGTGTGTGTGTGTGTGTGTATGCTGGGCTGGGGTGACTTGGGGTGTGTGTGTCCCCCACCCCCAGGAAGATGTTCCGCCCTCTCAATGCCCACTGCACCTCTTCCTGGGGAGGGCAAATTTTCAGTGTGTGCACTGTGCATATGAGATGGGGGGCTGATGGGGTGGAAAGGACCCTGCTGGGGCTTTCCACTCCATCATGTGTGTGTGTGTATGGGATGGGGGGCAGGGGTGTCTCATGGGGGGTAGACCCCACCCCCAGGAAGAGGTTCCGCCCTCCCAATGCCCTCTGCACCTCTTCCTGGGGGTGCCCACCCACCCACGAGACAGGTGTGGGAATGGAAAGGGCCCTGCTGGGGTGCTCCACTCCAGTGTGTGTGTGTTGGGGGGCTGCTGGGGTGGAAAGGGCCCTGCTGGGGTGCTCCATTCCACTCAGTTATGGGAAATGGAAAGGGCCCTGCTGGGGCGTTCCACTCCAGTATGTGACGCTCCTCCCAAGAGTCTGCGTTGAAACCCCTAGCCTCTCCTGAGCCCCAGTCTTGGCCTCACACTGGTGTCCTGTCAGGAGAACCCACCTTCACCATCTTGTGCTCCGAGGAGGAGGATGGGGTGGTGGTGATTGGTGATTGACTCACCATGAGCCTTCCAATCATCACCCTCCTGCTCACACACACAGCCCCCATCCAAAGAGATTTGGGTGGTGTGGGAGAAAGCACATGACAGTGAAGTGGCCCTGCATCACCTCTACCCCCGAGGGGGCCGGTGAGCTGTAGTGCAGAGCTATGCTCTAATGCCCACAGCCCGCTCAACAGCAGGGGCTTCAAAGTGTGAGGAGGAGACTGGGGTTCAGGGGAGGCTAGGGGTTTCCAACACAGACTCTTGGGAGGAGCGCAAGAGGGTGAAGGAGTGTGTGTGTGACTGTGTGCGCGTGCACACACACTGTGCACGCCGCACGCCCCACAGGAATATGATGGGGTTCCCAAAGAGGAACCCCACTGGGGCTCTGAAAAAGTTCCTACAAGAGCTCTGTATAATATCACCAAAAAAATACCTCCTTGCCTTTCCTGGTGGAATGGAGTCGAAGGAGGTAATAAATCATCGTTGGCCGGCAGACATCGGACATATACATTTGCATGGGACTGAAGTAGTAGAATCTCTACTACTTTTCCCTGGTGGAGTGGTTGGACTGGGAAGTTGCCATGCTGCGGTTGCCTATGCTGCGCAAACCAAGGGCTGGTGCTGCAGGCTCATCAATGCCACCACTGACCGAATTGCAGGCTGATGTAATTGCCTGAATCTTGTCAGGATGTACAGAGGTGCAGGGATGTGAAGGTAGCAGGAGATGATATCCAGGGGCTGGGCAATCATACATCATCAGACCCCACGTCAAGGGTACCGCCCTCCATGAACCCAAGAAGGGGAAGGTTAGTCTTGACAAAGACCAACTCTTCCACAGTCCTCGGGTCCATCTTGGCACGATGTGGGCTGATGATGTCTCCCGCCACACTGAATACCCGCTCCGACGATACACTCGTGGAAGGACACGAGATGTATCACAATGCTACCTTTGCAAGCGGGGACCACAAGTGCATTTTCTGTGACCAGTAGGCCAAGGGGTTGTTGTCAGCAGGGCAGGTGGGCTCGGCAAGATATTGAGAGACATATGTGTCTGCCATATCCTGTTACTCCGGTTCACCACCAGCACCTCCCTCCTCTGCCGCCAAGTCCACCAGCCCAGTAAACAACAAGGTGAATCGGCCTCCACTTGCAACCCCTGTAGAAACAGTAGTTGCCCCTTGCAGCAGGGGCGCCTGCACTGGGCAATACTGTCACACCTCATTGATGAGCTCAACCCTGTTGCTCTTGAAGGATTCGATGAACGCGGCCATGTTCTTCTTGACCCGTGGGTTGAGTAGCGCAGCAAGGAAATGTGGCCGACTCACTTTCAAGGTGTTGAAATACATATTCAGCTCATCTACCAATTTCTTTGCCAGCGCCCTCACAGGCCCACGCAAGTCAGTTCAAGAGAGCATGGCTCGCATCCATCGAAGCAGGATCATGAAGAGCGTCATCACCTGGCTCCGAGTGGAGAGGTCCAGGCTAACCTCCACAGTAGCCTGGTAAAATTATTCCAGAACCTGCATCAGCTGCTCCACCACTGATCACTCCTCCCCGATCAATGGTATTGCTCCAATGTTCCGCGTCAAGCAAAGGGCATGCAGCACCTCCTTCTGCTCCAGGAGATGTTGCAGCATCAAGAAGGTGGAGTTCCACCTTGTGGCCACATCCTGTACCAGCCGGTGAAGCAGGGAGCCCAACTCCTCCTGCTTCTCCCGCAGCGCCCAGCTGGCTGAAACTGACTGATGAAAGTGTCCGGCAATCTTCTGGGCAGTTTCAAGGAGGTCATCCAAGCCCTCGGTTCCACCTAAGGCACCCTGACCCACAAGGTTCAGGAGGTGTGCACCGCAGCGAACATGAGTGTAGCCACCAAGAGTAATGGCTGCAATTATGTTTGCGGAATTAACGGTAACAAAGTAACCAACCTCGATGTTTGAACCTTGGCATTGGACTCACTGATCCAGCATGCCGTTCACCGCATCGAGGATTTTATCAGCCGTGTGCTGACTGCGCATGTAACAATGCCCAACGATGCTTTCCAGTCGACACCGCTCCCCCAGTGCTGCTGCTGCTGCACTGGTGACAGCAACTGGTGACATCTGCCACCAGCGTGCGGTCAATGACAAATAGGCGTGGACCGCACTGTGGCTAGTCCACAGGTCAGTGGTAAAATGTACCACTGCCCCCTCCGGACGGGAGAACTCTGCAAGGAGCTGGGACCTCACCCTCCCGTACAGTGATGAGATAACCTTCGAGTGGAAGGTTTTGTGACAAGGGACTGTAACAGGGCTCAAGAAAATGAAGCAGCCGTTTGAATCCTACACCCTCAACAAGGTTGAACGGCCTCTCATCCAGGGCAATCACTTCCCCAATTGCCTTGGTGATGGTTGCAGCCCGGGAATGGCTGGATGCAAATGGCATCTTCCTTTCCCAGAGTGCAGTTACAGTGGCCTGGAACAAGGACTGGGAAGGGGTGGGCTGGGTGGAGCAGCTAGCACTCCTCCACTGTGGGGGCTGGGTGGTGGTGGTGGAACTGTCACCAGATGGCCCAGCGGTGGCAGTTGCAGCGGGAGTGGAAGAGGGTTCCTCCTCCTCTTAACTATATCCACACCCTCTGCAACTGTCACCTCCCCATGCCGTCACTTGGAACAGCGCTCCGTAGGATCACGTATGATCCTGTGGTGCTGTCTCAAGTGAGCACGAAGGCCAGAGGTGCCATATCTCTTGGGATCTGTGCCACCACGACTAACCTTCGAGTTGCAGTGCACGCAAACTACCTTTGAGATATCATCCTCCCAGATGTGAAAATGAGACCACACCCAGGATGTGATCTTCTTCATGCTGGTTCCTGGGAGGGCAGGAGCAGCACAACTGGTGGTTGACCTCTCAAAGGTAGTGCTCAGCGTAACACTTGCGGAAGGGGCGGTGGTAGCTGGTGCAGCATGTGTGGATGTGGTGGGCAGGGCCTGAGCTGGCGCGGGCATGCTAGGATATGTGTCGGCAAGGGGAGAGGGTGGTGAAGCAGGTGCACTAGAATGTGTGAGGGCAGGGGGAGAGGGCAGGGAAGTAGGTGTCTGAATGAAAGACAGTGCTTGCACAAAGGAGAGCTGAGCGCTAGTAGCAACAGCAGTGGAGGTAGCCAGCAGATGGACCACTGCGTTAGCAGAGGAAGAAGGAGCTCTCTTCTTACTGCTAGTCAGCGCCAGGGAGGAGGAGGCACCCTCCAGCCATCCCAGCCTTTTTGGGGGTTTCAAGAGACATCCAGAGCCCATTTGCTTGGACGTACTTGAAGCTTGTGTGCAGGAGGAAGAGACCACAGGTGGCCCTACCTCAGGTGTCTCCTCCGTGCCAGACTGAGTTGGCTGCCTAGGAAGAGGCTGGCCTTTCCCAGCACTCCCACTCATGGTCTGTTTCTTCATTCCACGACCGCTCATAATTAAGTTGTGAAAATTAAGAAAGGACCACCAGCAACAGAGGATGCAGTGTGATGTGTGTGAGTGTGTGTGTCTGTGTGGGGTGGTACTAGTACCTAGTAGTGGCACTGGGAACTGGCTAAGAATGGGGAAACTAGGGGTGGTGGGAACTAGTTTAGGGGTGGACTAACTAAGGGGTGGGGAAACTAACTAGGGGTGGTGGAAACTAGCTAAGGGATGGAGTGTGGAGCTAGTGGAGTGTGGGGCTAGCAGAGTGGGTGAAGTAGTGTGGGGGTAGAGATGGGGGTGAAGGGTGTGGGATAG
>QEPC01012510.1:3031758-3061874 GCA_003113815.1 Sphenodon punctatus
ATACTTACCGGCGGCTGCGGGGACGCCGCGGCCGCTGGTGCTGGGGGGTGGGCTCGCCTCTCAGTCTGTTTTTAAACAAAAATCCAGGCTGGGCAGGGTGGGTGGGGGGTGTCCCCCCTTCCACCCGCGCAGCCTGGGAGGGGGAGGGGGAAGGAATTCATTTATTTCATTGAGTTCAATGGGGACACAGCACCCCATTGAACTCAATGAAATAAAACCGGTACCGGTATACCGGATTTAATCCGGGAATCCGGTTTTTACAGAACAGGTAACCGGTAAATCCGGTAGCCGGTAATGGGCCCGGGGTCCCACCTCTAATATTTTCAGTTTTATTCATTATCCACACCAAGCTGAGGATTTCAGTGTATTGTTCACAGTGGTAACTCCTAATTTAGAATCCAGCATTGTGTACATATAGTTCAGATTATTTTTCTCTATGTGCACCACTTTTCACTTGTCAACATTTTTATCTTCCATTTAGATACCCACTCTCACAAGATCCTCCAGCAATTCCTCATAGTCTGCTCGTGTTTTAACTACCTTGAATAACTTTGTGTCACCTGCTAACTAGATCACCTCACTCTTTTTTATTCCCTTTTCCAGATTATTAATGAATACATTAAACTACACCGGTCCCAGCAGAGATCCCTGATGCACGCCCATTGTGTGTCATCCATTCTGCTTACCACTCTCGATTGTGAAAACTGACCATTTAGTCCTACTCTTTGTTTCCTATCCTTTAACCAGTTACCAGTCCACAGTAGGACACTGTCTCTTATCCCATGACTTTTTAATTTCCTCAAGACTCTCTCATGAGGGACCTTATCAAACGCTTTCTGAAAATCCAGACACATTATAGCTCACCCCTATCCACATGCTTATTTACTCCCTCAAAAAATCTCAATAGTTTGGTGAGACACGACTTCCCTCTGCTAAAGAGATGAGATTCTTTCAAGTGTCCAAAGGCAAGTACAGGACACAACGAAATGAGATGCAAAGTTGCTTAGCACAAAAGTGCTAATTCTGATGTATGTTAAACTGAAAACAAACAGTATTATCAATACAAAAAAAGCTTGAATATCCCTAATTCTCTTGCTATGGGCCAGACTCAGACTGCTGTCTGCTGTAGGTGTGTTACTCCAAGGCACCTATTTTAGATGAAAGGAAGCATAGGACACATATATGGCTAAAAGGGAACAACTCTTATTTAAAACGCATGAGGGCATGCACACAAAGATAGGGACAGATCCATGGCACAGATGCATGATCTGGACTCTCCTTCTCTGGAGCATATCCCTATTATACTCCCAACACTGAAGTTCAAACATAGATCAAAAAACCCACACAGCCCCCATGAAAGCAGGGGTGAGGAACCGAACCTCAGGTCCAGGGGGCAAACGCAGCCCTCAGCAAGATTTTATGTGGCCCCTTTCCAGTTCCTGGATTTAGGTCTGGATCTCAAACAACAAAGCACTAAAAAACTGAGCTCAAGGGAAGTGAACAGAGATGAGGGCATGCACACAAGGATGGGGGCAGATTCATTGGACAGATCCATGATCTGGACCCTCCTTCTCTTGAGCATATCCCTATTGCACCCCAACACAGAGGTTCAAACATAGATCCAACTGATCAAACATAGATGAAACAACCACCACACTGCCACAGCGCACACACACACACACCACTCCCCCATGAAAGCGGAGGTGAGGAAGCAAAGTGAACCAAACCTCAGGCCCAGGGGCCAAACGTAGCCCTCAGCAAGATTTTATATGGCCCCTTTCCAGTTCCTCAATTTGGGCTTGGATCTGAAACACCAAAGCACTACAAAACTGATCAAACATATTGAAGCATATACACAGAGCTCCTTCCCAAATACTCCCCCAGATAACACCAGTCCACTCCCAAAGCCTCCCATCACCACCAAGGGGTGCAACAGTGCAAGTGAGTTCAGATCGGGGGTGGAGGGGGAAAGATATTTTCTTGGCTGGGTGGTCCTTTACCTCAGATGTTGCTGGGCCTGGGTCTTCTGGGAGGGCTGGTGGTCAGGCAGGCAGGCAGCTGGAACATTCCAGTGGGTCTCTCCTTGAACTGGATGGTGGTTCCCTCCTCTCCTCTCCTCCAGGAGCCATGGGGGAGCAGAGGGAGAGGGACAGCCATGGGGAGAGGTGGGGGGCATAGAGAGAGAGGGGACAACCATGGGGGAAACATGGGGGGAGAGGAAGCAACCTCCTCTCACACAGACATACACACACACACACACCACACACACAGGACATTTTCAGACAAGACGCTCTCCACCCACTACCTACCCACCTCCCTCCATGTTACAGGGCACCCATAAGGCAACGCTACAGCCTTGCAACATGTATAGTGGTTTGTTAGGTAGTGGGTGGAGAGTGTCTTGTCTGAAAACGCCCATAGACTCACCTCTCTCACTCACACACACGCATTTCTCTCTCTTTTACTCACACACACACCAGTGGCTAAATATGCAGATTTTAGATGACACTTATGAGAAATACAGGTTGCAGGACTGCATTGGCTTCATAACATACTGTTGCATTAGCTAACATACACACTCTCAACTTTCTCACACCCCCACTCTCACCTCTCTCACACACACACTTGCCTCTCTCATACATACACACACACATGCACTCACCTCTCTCACATACACGCACTCACCTCTCTCTCTCTGTCACACACACACACCTCTCACACGCACACATTAATTCTCTCTCTCAACACACACAATTGGGAAGGAATTGTCACTGCCTCTGCCCATTCACCTCTTGCTGCCGCTGTTTAAAGGATTACATTTCCCAGCATGCCAGACTAGGAAACACGATGACCCCAGCATGCACATGCATGGGACACAGGAAAGCACAGGGCCTTTGGAATTGTCAGTTGTGGTGATGGTGGTGGTGGTCGTGGCAACAGCTGCATCGGGCCAGGGGGCAATAATTCCCCACTCCCCCAATCCCCAGTCTGCTGCTGAGGGGGCTTGAGCAGGCTAGTGGGTATGGGGTCGGTGCTGGTTTGCTTTGGATGGAACGAAGGTATGCAGGTGTGGAGGGGATCCCCTGCGGCCAGTCATTGAATCCCCTGAGCAGAAGTCAGTGGCGGAGGTAGCACATGGGGCCCCCTGGAGGGCAGAGCCCGAGGTGGCCATCCCAATCCGCTCCATGGTAAGGCTGGCCCTGAGTGCATGGTGTAAGTAGGGGTGGTCCTTTGGATGCAAATTCATTTTGGTTCATTTTAATTTCATTTCCCAAAGTTAATTGGATTTAAATGGAGATTAGATTCGTATTATGGATCCCAATTTAAATCAATTAAAAAATTAAAAAATAAAATAAAAAAATTATTGCACACATGAAAATGACCATCAGACCATTTTGTGCATGCATGACCTTTTTCAAAATGGCGGCGGCAGTGTTGCTGCCATTTTGGAAAAGCGCAGTTCGTCTGTGCATATGCAAAATGGTCACTGTACAAGTGACTTGGGGAATTGTCATGTTTGGGCTTTGTTCTATCCCTTTTGGGGATCGACGTGAATTTACCTTGTGAGGTGGTTCTTGATTTATATATATTATTATATTATATTTGTTAATTGGAAATATATAGTTGTATTATTGGGTATTTGGTATTTATGTTGTATGATGTATTGTATTTCCCTGTGTGTTTGTTTGTTGTTTTACGATGGCCTTGGCCAGGTAATAAATTTATTGACTTGACTTGAAGTGCAGACTATCTGCCCTTTCCCAAAATGACAGCAACACTGCTGCTGCCATTTTTTGAAAGGGTGCACATGCACAGTAGGGTCTGGTGGCCATTTGCACATGCGCAGTAAAAAAAAATATTTTTAATTTTAGAACCGAACTGAAACAGACTTGGTGTTGTCACGCTGTTCTGGTTCAGTTAGGATGAATCGTAATGGCTCATTTCATCCACTGAATCTGAATCTGAATTCCCACTCCTAGTGTTTAGGCAGTATCCCTTCCCACACCAGTGCCTGTACCCCCATTAACACCCTCTGTGGCATGGTCCTCTTCTATTCATAACACCAGCACCTCCTCTCCCTGGTGCTATCTCTCAAAAGGGAAATACTGATATGTTATGGAAATGACACAGTTAGGCATACAAGGTGGCACATATACTGTGAATATAAGCATCACCATATATGTTCCAGTGCGACACTATCTGCTTAAAAGGTAAGTGGTCTACAAACACAGCTATTCTGCCCCTGTTATATCTATGCTGTCGTACCTCTCTGTACCACTGAAGAACAGGGTTGACACCTTCCCGGATGTTTTGAACCAAAAAGAGGCAGGACCACAGCAAAGGGAATGGGATAAGGGGACTCTCCCACTCCTTTCTGACATGGCCATACCCTCTTCAGAGCATTGTGACATCATGATGTCCACTGGGGCACAGCCACATCAGGCATCTTTACCCTGTTCCCTTTCTGGCATGGCTCCATCTCCCACCCCCTCTGAAAAAATTCTAGCCATGCTGGGGATAACCTGGTGAAATAGGAGCTTCATACATAACCCAGAGGTGGTGTGTGAAAACCTGGATAATCCAGGTCAAACCAAGAGAGGTGGTAACTCTGCTAAAGAACTAAAGGTCTTGTTGCATGTAGCAGAGTGGTGGAGATCTGGCTCGCTCCACTCAAGACTCTTGGGATGGTTAAGCCTCAAGTACTAGAGGGAGAGAGAGATCTTTGCAGACACGGTGCACCTCCCAGGGCGTATGGGGCAACACCCTTCCTCGCCCCCAGCTCCCCCTCTGTACCTCCGACTGTCCCATATTCACTCGAAGCAGAGCTAATGCTGCGGCTGCTATGGCTGCCGCCACTTTAAAACAGCTAACCAGTCCCGGCCTCCCCACTCTCCTAGGTCTCCATGGGATGGTCAGCTAGCAAGCACAAGTGCTGAGCATTCGCATCCTCAACCTAGTGCACATGTGCTCTTATTGCTGAGCAATGTGCTTGGCTGCAGCTGCGCAATTGCGGCTTTGGGCTGGGAGGGACCATGCTGCAGCGCTCACTGAGTCCAGAAGCGGGGGCAGACTGGAGAGGGTAGGACAGACGTGCGTCTGACTCCTCCTCCAAGAGTAAGGAAAGGCACTAGGGACACACTAGTTATTTTGTAGTATGGGCAGCTGAGGATGCTGTCCATACCATGGCTATGGTGAATTGCTGTATTTATCTTTGCCCGTTAGGGGCAGTGTAACAGAGCCCTAATAGGGAGTGGGAAACAGAGCTCTTTTGAGGGTGCCTTTGCTTATGATTTGGTCCAGGGCCAAGGCAGTAGGGAAATGAGTGCATTCTCCATCTTGTGAACTAGAAAGGGAATGCTTCTATCCTGAGAGTTTGGCATTGTGAAAGCTGCATTGCTTGTTATCAAAGAGCATTAACAAACAGCTTTCTGTTTGATTTGAAAGTAATTGTGTTTCCAAAGAATTTATTTAGTGACAAAGTTGTTTGGTTGTGACTAAGGACACTTAAAAAGCACTTGCTGATTTTGCACGCAGCCTCATGTGTGTGGTTTTAGTCTTTTTGGAGAAGGAAATAGCTGTGTTAGCCACTTTGAATTTTACACCCCACTCTAATTCAAATTTGGGATCTTAGGGATTTTTCTTTTGTTCACTGATCTTCTGGGAACGTTCGGTTTTTCAGGAAGGACTTAAAGTGTTATATCAGAGGTGGGGAATCTTTTCCCTCCCAGGGACCAGTTGCAGCATTTATGGTGTGCATGTTAGGATTCCACATAATCCTGTTTTCCTGCATTTTGGTATGTCTTTTAATGTCACGTGATGGACGTTTCCTGCCTGCCATCTCCTGAACTGCTACCCTTGTGTGCATGTTCTATTCCATTGATCATGATCATGATCATGTAGGTGTGCAATTTTAGGCTTGGCTCTGCCTACCGTTGGCTCCGCCTACTGTTGGCCAGGCCCAGCCCACCTCTGGCTCCACCCTCTTCCCCACCAGCCTTAGAACTCACCTGCCGCCACTGGATATTTACTCACCAGGGGTCAGACTAAGACAATAAAAGTCTTTATTTATATTTAACAACATAACCAATAAGGGCAATAAGGGCAATAAGGGAAAGACAAACAGGGAATCATGGAATCAGAGACAGAATAATAAAACTACTGCCCCTCTATAACTTTCTAAGTTCCACACAATTAGACTTATTTCTCACAGGTTCATATCAAATTGGAAAGTCTTTTCCTCAGGCTTCAAGAGGCTTGCAGATCACTGAGGAAGACACTATGGCTGCTTTCCCAAAGGGCTGCTTGCACAGCCTTTGGCGCCATGGGAGCATGCACTATTCAGATGTAGTGTAGCTTAGGGCTGTAGCGGAATATCGCAGCGGTAGCTATTTCCGGCGGAAACAGTGTTTCCGCAATTAGTGGAACGGCATGGCAGAGGCTTTCATTCCGCGGTTTCGTTCCGCGGTTCCGCTTATTTAATTCCGCAACTTAGTGGAATCGTGGAAACATGACATTTTCGCTATTTCCGCAATTCCGCCAGCGCCAAAAAATAGCAGAATAGCGGTTTTCAGCGATTTCTGCAATTTTTCTGCAATTTTTCCGCAATTCCGCGATTTGCAGAATTCAGGCGGAATTAGCGGAATATCAGCAGAAAAGTCGCGGTGTGGCGCGGGCAGTTCCGAAATGGCTGAACGGAATCGCGGCGCGGTAAAAACTGCTGCCGCATCAGCCCTAGTGTAGCTCTCGTCTCATGCGAAAGGAGGACGTACAGCTCTTCCAGCGGCAAGCTCACACATCAGACAGGTCTACCCTGTCCAATGCACGAGTTTGCCAGTGGTAGACCCGCACTTCCTCCTTTCCCACGAAACGGGAGCTGTGCTGCATTTGAATAGCACATGCTCCTGAAGTGCCAAAGGCTGCTTGTAGGAATGGAGCTTACATTAAAAGGCTGCTCATGGGAAAGCAGCCTATATCAACCCTTGTTCCTGGATCTGTATCCCTGTCACCCTGTGGCCTGTATGCTGTAGGAAAGTACTCCCTCCAGATGCCAAGGACTTCCTTTCCTGACAACCTGCTCCTTTTGCCTTTTTCCCTCAGAGGCTTTGTTTATCACTCATGACCAGCTGTCACCTCCAACTGACATCAACTGTCAGCTCCACCTGACATTCCATAACTGCCACTCCCCAAGTGTCAGTGAGCAATAGTAGAATCCTCCCCTCTGGGGGGTAGATAGTAGTGACTCCCATTATTATTTATCAGGTTAGGTGATAAATAATAATGTATTTTACTATTTTAAACACAATATACAGGTTAATAAAGCACTTAATTTTAATTCCAAACAGAATCTGGAACTATTTACAATATTCTGTCACATAGCTCCTTCCCTGAGCTCTCTTCATGAGTTTGTAATTCCACTTGAGAGCACATGGAATTAGGCTGGAAAGAGACTGGAAAATACTTCTATGTGTGTGTTTGGTTTTGTATTTCAGGCATGTCACTCAAATCTGGGAGGCCCTGGGCAGAGCTAAACGGCCTATCCGACTCCAGGTCCTCCCAAAACTCCTTGAAATGCTCAAAAGGCAACCTTGCCTCAAGAGTGGGCCCTCTGATTAAAGCAGTAACTTGGAGGACAGTATCTTCCTTCTGCCTTTAGCGGTAAGTAATCGCAAAGATTATACTGTCCTATTCCCAAGAGCAACAGAGCATACAGTGCTGGACTGTGGGCTTATATAGGAAGGTCTGTTATCCAGCACTTCCTTGTTTCATGTACAATTTCTTCAGGATCTTCCTTAGAAGGTTACTTACTTGTACTGCACTTGTAAAGGATGATGGTTGACAGACAGACAATGGGTAAGAAGCTGGCCTAGGTGTGCAGACAGCTGCCATCCCTAGAAGAAAGTGAGAGAAGAATAGGTCTGCTGCTAGTCTTTCCAGGAAAGGCCTTGGTTATAGGCCTGCATAGTTGAACAACAGGTGAAGAGGAACCCTGAGTATTGTAGACTGAATTTTGGTCCTGGGGAAATCGTGAAGGCTCTTATTACTTTGGTTCTCCACTAGGAGAGAAACCCTTTTCTTACCAAATTGCAATAAAATCAAAGACTCAAATCTTAGTTACTTAGCTTTACTTAATAAGATGTAGAAGTATGTTACAATAAAGATACAGAGTTTCAAAACAGACTTAAAATATTAAGTACAAAAGAAGACAGTTCTTAGATCAAGATAGAAAAGTAGTTCTTTGCAAAAAACAATGGATCAGAAGCAGGGTCCAAGAAGGACACTACTTAACTGAACGAAGAACTAACACTCTAGCCAGCCTTTTATATGACTTCTGGCATTATAAGAATATATGACATAACGCAGTTGGATAACATCCAACTATACCAGTTCTGTTTTGGTGCGTCATGATCTCCAGATATACCAAGACCTCTGACTTAGATCTCTTATCTAAAATAAAACAATCCTCACTGTACATAGTTAATGAACTAGGGCAAAGGCATCAAAGATGATCTAAGCAGACTACAGTAGGGAAAATCACTCTATTTTGGGTTGAGGGTGATGTTTGGAAATCCTTTGGGGTAAAAGAAGAGGTCCTGGGTAGAGAAGTCATACAAGCTGGAAGTGGAGAGTGAACATCTGCTGACATATATGGTCTCAAGATGAGAGCTTCTACCCTCCATCCTCTTCTCTAGAGTTGCCAGATCAAAGTTTCAAAAATAAAGAGCACTACAGGGTGTTCAAAATAAGGGATATCCTTATGTTATCCCTTAAGTGATAAAGTTCAGTGTAAATCAGAAGAGTGACAAAACATATTTGTGGCAGATATGAAAGTGTGGGAGGGAGACAGAAGATTCCAAGGACTAAAATTGATGTGTAATTTCATTCTGTTTCAGGCAACAAAGGCCCTGTGCATCATATTTAGGAATAAAAAATGTGTAGTGCCTATGAATTGCTTTTATGTATCAGTGTTAATATTTCTGGTTATTCAACTGCATTACCTGATGAAGCTCTCAGATGCTGAATATGGCCAAGAGGACAGGCTCAAAGCACCAAGTTATGTGAGGTAATTATTGGCAGGATGCTAATTAAAAGGTAATGCTATTTATAGAAAGGCTCTATAGTTGTCCATGGACCTCAGTTTGAGAACTTCTAAAAGGTCTTAGGGTGCAAACTTCCGCCATTAAAGTCAATGGGAGCTGACCAGAGTCACTGACTTCAAAGTATGCAGGACTGCAACCTTAACAGCATAGAAACTCTCCTAGGCCGCTTTTAGACGAGCGGCGCATGATTCCGCATCGCAATTGCGCATAATTTGAAACATCCACATGTTGTAATTACACGAGACGAAAGTGGGGTATTATGCGCATATTATGGCGGTTGCGCATTTTTAAAGTCCGCAAATTAAATAGCTCACAATCGAGGTGAATTTACTTATATATCCTCAAGGGGCTCTAGTTCTATTGACTTCTGCCTGATCTCCGCCAACCTTATCCCTTTAGTCGAATCCTTTAAAGTTAGTCCTCGTTGGGAAACGGACCACCAACCTTTAAGACTAGCTCTGCAGTTTAGATCTAACTATGAGGTGATAGACTTAGACCCCCCACTTAAAATAAAGGAGTCAAGGATGTGCAGACATTAGTGTGAGGGTTTAGAGGTGGAGCTAAAGGCTTTTGTCACCTCTGAAGCCGGGCAGCTTATGGCTTCCAGGGTGACAGATGCTAGATCCCAAGCTAGTTTGCTCGATGGATTTCATGAGTTGATAGTGGGGAGCTCCCCTCTTCTAACGAAACAGAGAGTTGCTCCTCATACCCAGGGCCCCCTCATCCCTGGGTGGTATGATAACGAATGTAAAAAGATGAGAGGTGCCCTTAGAAGAGTCTATCATAGCTGCAGGATCACCCAGGATGCTGCTTTGTTTGTTGAATTGAGAAGGTTACGATCAGCCTACAAGCACCTGCTGAAATCTAAGAGGGACCGGTACTACCCCTTTCAGTGGGAAGTGCTGGATAATGCAGCCCGGGCTAAGGATGCCAGAAAATTCTGGGGGCTGGTGAGGGGAATAGGACAGGCAAGTCGCACTGAGAGGAAAGTACAAATAGAGGCCCATGCCTGGGAGAAGCATTTTTCGGTTCTTTTTTCTCCCAAATCAAGAGCAGAAGGCCTGATGGATCTTCAGTGCCTTTCACCTGAATGGGATCCTGTTGACCTCACCCAGATCATGGATCTTATTGGGGGGCTGACTAGAGGGAATGCGGCAGGGATTGATAATATCTCCCCGGATTTCTTGATGGCGATATCTGAATGGTGGGCCCCGATTTGGCCGCCCTTTTTACGGACATCAATATTACCGGACACCTTCCCCAGCTATGGTCTCAGGCCATACTGGTCCCCATGTTCAAAAAGGGTAACCTAAGCCCAAGGATCCAGGGAACTATCGGCCCATAAGTCGCCTCTCTGTAATCAGCAAATTGTACTCCAAGTGCTTGCTGAAGAGATGTGAAGTCTGGTTGAATAAATCTCCAATGAACAAGAGCAGGAATGTCTACCTTTAGAGCAGGAATGTCTACCGGTGACCATTGCTTCGTTTTGACCCATTTGGTACAGAAACATACTGCTTTCCGGGAGACATTATTTGCCGCCTTTATTGATTTAAAGGCGGCCTTCGATTCCATCCCACGTGAGAGGCTCTGGCAGAAGCTGAGAGGCCTCCAGATGGAAGACAGACTACTCTATTTAATTCGACAGCTGTATACCGGCACTTTTGCCAGGGTGAGGATTGATCGGTCAGGGGTATTGACAGACCCCATTCCCACTGGGCGGGGTGTAAAGCAGGGTTGCACCCTCGCCCCCACTCTTTTTAACATCTATTTAAATGATCTGGTAGGAGCTCTGTCGGGTCCCCAGTTTCATGCCCCCTATATAGGGGATGCTAGTATTTCCTGCTTACTCTACGCCGACGACATGGTCCTACTGTCTCGCACTACGGTAGGTCTTCGTCGTCTTCTATCTGCATTGGGGAGTTATTGCCAATCCAATTTATTAGATATCAACTATGAAAAGACCAAAGTTCTGGTTTTTTCTAGGAGGAGAATCAAACATAAATGGTTTGTAGATGGGGTGATCATTGACCAGGTTAAAGCTTTTAAATACCTGGGCCTGGTGTTTCAGGCAAACTGGACCCTTCAATCACAGGCTGCTCAAGACAAAGCGAAAAGCCTGATTCGTGCACTTCTGTCATTTTTTAGATCTAGAGGGGGGCAGCTGGTAACACCAGCTATTACAATCTTTATACAGCGGTGTCTTTCGCAGCTACTATACAACTCCCATCTTTGGGCCCTGGATAGACTAAAGGTGATGGAGCAGCTCCAGGCTTACTTTCTTAGGTCCTTGTTGGCCGCTCCCCCTGGCACTCCGGCAGTTGTTTTGCAAGTGGAAAGTGGGCTTCCTCCGGTCAGGCAGAGAATCTGGCAAGGTGCCTTTACCTACTGGCTCTGTTTAATTTTCAAGACAGCAGCTCCCCTGTCATTTAAAGTTTGGGAAGACAAGCCCAGTAACAGGTGGATTTCTCAGGTGGAGGCCAGATTAAGAATCATGGGAATTGACCTCCAAGCGGTAGAGGCATTGGCTTTCAAGGGCGCCAGAAAGTTGCTATTAACCAGGCTCCTAGATATTACTAGCCAGGAGGAGAGGGCTGCCCTAGGAGAGGTCAGAATAACAGGTCCTTATGGACTGTTGGCCAACAACCCAGGTGCCCCTATGCTGTACCTGGATCGTGGTTTCCCTGGCAAGTTCAGGAGGCCATTTATGCTTGCAAGACTCAATGCCTTCCCATCTGCCATTACAGAGGGTCGGTATAGGGGCATTCCATTAGTGGAACGTTTATGCTCCTGCAGGCCAAGTGCCATTGAATCTCTGGAGCATATTCTTTTGGACTGTTCCCACTATACCTTGCTCTGGGATAAATATGTGCACCCCCTGATTGCGGGCCTACCAGGGAGAACGCCCAGAGTCTTAGTTAAGTTTTTACTCGAAGACCGTTCTCCGGAGATATCTATTACCATTGCTAAATTTCTCTGGAGAATTTTGTGGACAAACTTAGTGCAAAGCCTCTGGTTAGCCCCCCAGTTGCCACTCGCCAGGTGACATCAAGACATCTGAAATAACTAGGCTGAATAAGCCCTGTGATGTCTGTTGGGAACTAGCACTAATGGCGCCAATATGGCGGATTTGCGCTGGTCATGCCATATCTCCTTCCCTCGGCTTACGGGCTAGGTTCTCAGCTGCCCCCCAATATTGCACAGGTTACTATGTGTAGGACGGTGGCTTGTTATGCTGCTGCTTTTGGTCTCCCCCACACACCCCGGTAGGGTGGTTATATATACTCTTGGTATGATATTCCATAATGCACCATTTATTATAAAACTGAGATTGTTTTTATTATTCTTGTTGCTTTGTTATGTATTTTGAGGTATTTTATTTATTTTTATTGTATTCATATTAGATTCTGTGTACTCTTCTGTTCATTTGCAATGACTTTTTGTCACGCAGTAAATAATATTATTATTAATAATAATAATAATTAATAAATAAAATTATAAAAATAAAATGTAAAATTTTAAATGGCAAAAATAGTAAATTGTACAAAGTTAAATTTTAAAAGTTAAATAAAAGTTAATGTTTTTATTATTTGAATAGAGTTGATATACTTTTCTCAATCCATGTTTTCTGTGCTTATTCTGTGAAAGGTGAGAAGTTTGGGGGAGTGGGGCAGTATGGCGGTATGGCATAGCAATAATCTGCTTTGGGGGCTCAGATGTAGGAAAGGAAAGGGGGGTGTCAGGTGCACTGAAAACAGGAGGGTGGGGAGGCCACTAGCCATGCACTTTTGCTGTGTTATGTGCTGCTCCGTTCTGTTCATTTGACCCCAGAATGAGCCCTGGCTCGCCGGAGCTAACTGGGGGTGGGGGTCTCCCTTGTGGCCTCATTGGTCTCGCATGTTGTGGAGGACGTAAGTGGCGGTGGTTAGCGCCTTCATGGAAACAAGTGACTTGGGGTCTAGGCAGGGGCAGTGTGAGCATTTTTGCCACCCCAATTGGCCCCAGGCTGCTGAGGCCCCTGCCCCATCCAGTCACGTAGTTTGACAGTGGCGGCTTGATCAGGAGTGGAGGGGGAATCTGCAAACAGAAATTGTTTCAACATTTGGAGAGCTGCTTCTATTTCTTTTCTATTACTACGTTTTTACTATTATCATTTCATTACTACCACTAATTTGCACACATTTCTTTCATTTCAATGCTAATGGTAATTTAAATTCACACACCGACTGTCTTTAGACGGACTACAATGGGGTGGGCAGCTGCGCATCCCCTGTGCATAACCCCAAAAGCACCAGGTTTAAATGGCCCCAGCAGCTGCTGCAGTGCAGCCTGCAGTCTGCCCACGCAGCACCCCCCTTCCCCCACATCATAGAACTGCAGGCAGTTCACCTGACACTTTGACTGCCGTCCTCAGCTCTATGGCACTGCAGGGTAACCTCGAGCCTGAAGCAGAACTGCAGCATCCATCCAAGTAGATAGACCACTGCTCCGCCCCCGGCCAGTGCTCCAGGTTTGGGCAGTCCACTCTGCTTGTGGTGCTCCGGAATGTTCTGGAGCACCGCAAGTGGAGCTGGCCCAGAGCAGGCAGCACCTACTCAGCCTCTATTCCTCCTCACACCTGGGCAGGCCATCTTTAAATGGACACCTACCCAGAGGTGTGGGTGCAGTCTATGTAAAAGGACCCATTTGTTACCATGTCACTTCTATGTATTTATTGGCAGAGCTTCTTTGGTCTCTTCCCTGTATGTTTCCGTGCTATCCAGCTGTAAAGGTGTAAGGAAGATTTACAGTACACACATTTATCATATCGAGTTCACTTTAGCACAATAAAATTCTATAACTCGAAAAAGACTTGTATGGGGTGTGACGGGGAGTGAGTTTTAAGGGAAACACAGACCCAGCCAATCCCACACTCTGCACTTGCGTTGAATGAGACTCCCGGGGGAGAACGGTGCACACAGACTTGCACGTGGAAAAAGTACCCCTCAGGTCTCGGTGTGGCCAATATCCTATTAAGGAAAGGGACCGTATCATCACAGGGGTAAGGCACGTCGCAAGCTGTGTGTGCAGCCCTTCTATAAGCCCCCCAAGGGGGCACTGCCCCTGCTTGTTCTCACTCGCGTCTCCACTCAGTCGTGCAGGGGTCAACACACCACGTGATAGGGAGGTAGTGGTAGGTAAGGGGAAAGCACCCAAGGACAGTTGTGTGGCCAGGGGGAGAACTCCACGCATACACAAGGGGGCAGGAGATGAAGTGCTGCTAGGGCGGGAGACCCGCAGACAACAAGGACTAGTGCCCACACCCACTCCCCGACCCCTCCCACGCTCCAACCCCCCACTGGTCCACTCACTCACTCAGCCTCGCACCAAGCACTCTCCTTTCACTCTCCAGTCGCTCGTAATACTCCTTGCTCCAGAACACTCTGCACACGCCTTCGCTCCCAGGGCCAGCCTCACAGTTGCACTGATCGCCGGCACTGAAGAGCTACGCCGGCGGCCTGATATACGCTAAGCCCCACTCCCTCTACGTGCCTGCAAGCGCGCAGAGCGGCGTGGTGCTTGTTCTAGCCCCGCCCCCTGTCCCGGCGTGGGACTCGGCGCTTCTACGCGGGCGGGGCTTGCTCTGGGCTCGGTCTCTGTCTCTGGGGCTTCTGGCCCCTTCGGGGAAGGCTGTTTGGTGTTTTCTGTTACTGGGGCGCTTGACTGCCCTTCGGCCTCTACTGGCGGCGGGCGGCCGCCCCTCCTCGCTCTTCGTACCCCAGCCCTGATATGGGGGAATATGTTACACAGTCAAATTCAGACCATGGTGGGAGCTCTTTCTAGGACTGTATCTGTATTACAATTTGAGCATAGTACTCCTTTAGACTACTTTGTAATTTGCATACCAGTAGATGCGAGGCATTCCAAAGCAAAATTTTCCAAACTGGCATTTTTCAAAGTAGAAGTATAAAAACATGCTCGGTGCTGTCCCCAAACCAATTACATAGAAAATTGAAGCTCTCAAGCTTTTAATCTCTTAAAATCCTAAATTCCACTTAAAGTCATGAGATTGACAAGGGAATTGTAATAAAAATAGAAACGTTTCCAACATAGTATCATAGTACTAGCCAAAACCTAATCTAAGTAGTGGAGGTGAGATGAAGTAGGATGTGTGTGTGTCTGTGTCTGACATTACTTCCTCTGATGCCAAATAAAAATCCATTTCCAACTCCCCTTCCCCTGGTCTAATAGAGAGGGGAAAAGCTGACTTTTTTGCCCCAAGGTGCAAAGTGCTGTGGAAGGAGAAATAGTACAATCATGCCACTCCTTCCTTTCCTGTAGAAGTAACTATTTAATCAGAACCACAGCTGCTATTTAACTGAATTGCAGGTGGTGTGATTTCTCCCAAAAACCAAGGCTGAAATTCTGATTCCACGTCCTCCAGTGTATTCTCATTGAAGCCATTGCGATTACTCTGGAGTAAATGGAGTTAGGATTGCTGCCAATGGCTTTTGCCCACAGTGACTTCCCCAAGGTGACCTCCTTAGCTTTTTTCTAGGGATCTCTATCTTGCCTATGAACACAAGATTTTACAATGAAATATTTCCAGCCTGATGTGGGTGGTTTATGAGAGTCTTTAATAATTTCTCATAATAATGGTAATGTTTTAGGCCAGGGTCTACACACCACCTGCGTCTGAGTAAGTTGTTCATGGATCATGACCTTACAGTCTATACAGGCACTAAGACTGATGTTAATGTTGATTGTTAATCCTTCTTTTGCCCTGAGTTTAGCAGTGCAGTGGAGGCTCTGAAAGCTGTCATTAAAAGGGAAAAATCTTTGTGGATGTGCTTTGTGAATCTGGCAGAAAGCTGGGATCTTTTGTCATCACCAGAGAAATACCTGGAAGGGGTGGTTCAGTTGGCAAGGTAAGTGACTAAGGATTTCAGTTTGTGGCTGTGCTAATCAGCCTGATTTGATTTCTATAGTTTTGGGGTATGAGCTCTATGAACCAAACAGACCAGAGCAGGGGTGTGTTCGGGATGGGGGAAGGAAGGGAACTAGGAAGTTCCTTCTGGCAATCATGAGTCTATGCCATGAATCCATCCCCTTTCCTTGGGTGCATGTCCTCACTTTTGCTCCCTTCCCCTGAGCTAATTTATTCAGTGTATAAGTGTAGATGTGGGACCAGATCCAGGAATTTGAAAGGAGACAAGTTAAAAACAGTGGGTGCTGTCAAATGTGACGGTGGTCTGCTTTGCCACACTTTACTCTGCTTTGACATGAGAGTCACTGTCATGTTAGTTCGCGGCCAAGAAGCAGCCACCAGATGTTTGCACGGGATAGATCCCGGCTATTGTGGCATCTAGCCTGGCCTGTGACTCCAGAGAAATCCCCAAGTCACAGCCCAGGCTAACCACCACCACAGCCAGGATCTAGCCGTCCAACTAGGAGTAAAGCAGGCTTTCACGTCTGAAAACCCTCTTTACTTACCCCAGTCCGGAGTCCCTGCTGGTGCCAGACCCCATGGCAGCCATCATTAGCTGCTATAGCTTCTCATCAGGCTGGATGTAGCGTAGGGGGGCGGGATGGTGGGACGCATGTCCATGCTTCTCTCAGCCCTACATGGTGGCCGGGCTCCCATCACATTAGTTTGGGGCCCTAGCTGATTCCCAGCCGTGATGGTGGTCCAAACCCGAAGAGCGAAAGTCTGTGGCAACGCCATTGCACCATCCAGTCACGGGCCAGCAGTTCCCCACCCCTATAATATAGATGAGAAGTGAGCAAACTGGCTCTAGAGCCATTTGCGGCTTTTTAGCCCCATGTTGGTAAGGGGATGCTATTCTTGGGATTAGGAAACTTTGCCCACCTCTGAAATAGACAGTGTTGCATAGATCTGGGTTTGCTTTTTCTCTTGTCTCTCCAATCATAGAAGTATTTATACTTGCTTTACAGAACCACAATTGCACACGATCGGGGCCTTGATTTTGCTGTGTTTACCAAGGTGATCCCACTTCTCCATTATGGGGATGACAAACAGAAGAAGACAGCAATGGCCTTCTTCACTACAGTAAGAACCATATGCTGTTTTGAATGGCTAGCACTCCTGGGAGCTGCACACTCTCAGACTAGTTCAGTGAAGTAATTAATGGGGCAGTTGCATTAGCTCACTATGCACAATGGAGGAACACTGAGTATATGTATCAACACTGTAGATAAACACTGTATCAATACTAATGCCAACATATATGTCTAGTACCATGTGGAAGACTATAGCTATAGGAGAAGTGTCTTGGACCAGGGTAACAGTTCTTACATTCTAAGTATGGAAGCCCTAGCAAGCCCCAGATGTGATGACTAGCCTCTAATCAAAACTTCCCCCCAACAGAAAAGCTTTATGAAGATAGAGGCAAGTCACTAAGGATGGATTTTGCTCAGTGTTCCTTGGCTGAGCCTATATATCAATTCTCACATTCCCTTTATAATTCTGGGTTGGGGGATTTGAGCTGCTGGGCCACATGGAAAGTGCTCTATTTTTGCCAATAATTTCACTTTTGTGTTGTCTGTTTAGCTTCTTTCTTCTGAATCTACATATCGGACACTCAAAAAGGAGTACATCCTTAGACTGCTGAAGGGCTGGCACTCTGATTCGAGTCCTACTGTCCGCTGGCTCAGTCTTCTTGGACTTGGAAACGTTGCCCTTCACCTGCAGAATGTTAGTGGAGACTGTTTAATTGTGAAACTTTGCAAACCCTTGTGGGATATCAGGCCTATTGAAATCTCATGCTGGTGGCATTGAAGTAAATGGCATCTGTGCCCAAGCAATGAATAACATTCTGGACTCGATCAGGACTCAATTATTTATTTATTTATTTATTTACACCATTTATATCCCACCTCTCCTGCCTAGGCAGTTCAAGGCGGCTTACAAAAATTAAAATATTTTAAAATATTCATAAAATATATAAAAGGGAGGCATAAAAGAAAATTTAAAACCCATCGTCCCCATCAAGAACGGTTCCACCCACCCCAGCATAGTCACGCAGGTGAGTCACCAGCATCTCATGATCAATGGTATCAAACACAGCTGACAGATCTAGAGCCACAGTGAAGGTCGTTGACCAAAGCCACTAATGCAATCTCAGTGCCATAACCTGAATGAAAGCTGGACTGTGAGGGATCAAGAAAACCAGTACAGTTCAGATGCTCCTGCAGCTGCTGAGCCACCACCCACTCAATAACCTTCCCTAAAAAGGGAAGGTTAGAGAGTGGCTGATAGCTAGCGGGGGAGTCAACGTCAAGTGATGGTTTTTTGAGCAAGGGCCGCACCACTGCCTGCCAGTCCAGCACCCTACCCTCCCACAGGGAGGCATTGACAACACCCACCAGCAACGGCCCCAACGTCTCCCGGCTGGCCTTGACCAGCCAGGACAGGAATGGGTCTAGTTCACAAAATGTGACTCTACCAGTCCCCAGAACATCCGCTGCAGTGGCAGGCATTACCCACTGAAACAGATCCCACAAAACCAGACAAAATGGAGCTTCCATAACCTCTGGTTCTCCTATTCTCATAAATGCAGAGATGAAGTCATGGTGAATTCGAGCAATTTTCTTTGTGAAGTACTCAACAAACATGTTACAGCAGGCACTTGAAGACTCCAGTTCCAGGCGGAGGGAGACTGGACTGACCAACCCCCTTACCACCCGGACAAGACTTCGCAGACACTATCAGGGTAGTGAAGGACTCTTCTTCGTTGCCCTGACAGCCATGGCATAGGCCCATAAACGGGCTCTATGCCACAATTGATCAGCTTCAGCAGGAGACCCATGCCACCGTCATGCCAACCGCCGCCCTTCCTGCTTCAGCTTCCACAGGCCCTCCACAAACCATGGCAGCCTATGGTGCCGATGCCGAAGGAGCGGGCGCCTAGGAGCCATCTGGTTGATGGCCTCAGTCAGCAGAGTATTCCACAAAACCACAAGGTCATCAAGTGGACAGCCATCAAGATCAGAAGGTAACTCCCCTAGTGCATTCTGGAACCTCTCAATTAGAGGTGATTAGCTCTGTCTTACCAATGATGCCACATAGAGGAGAAAAATGACTATTCTCATCTCCAGCTAAAATAGGGCAGGAAGCAATGGGCTTAAAATTTTTGCAAGATAGATTTCAGGTAAATATTAGGAAAGATTTCTTATTTCTAAGAGCAGATGAGCAATGTAATTGGCTGCTTACCGACTGAGGTTGTGGAATCTCCTTCCTTGAATTTTTTTTCTAGAGCAAGCAGCACACACCTTTTTGTGAAGCTCTAAGCATAGACATCCTACCATGTGGAGCAAGGAGTTGAATTAGATGATCTTTGAGGTCCTTTCCAATCCTACAACTGTAAGAGAGAAAGAGTCTTGAGATGACTGGATTGCCTGTGCTCTGAGCTGTCTCTTCTTTTTCCAGATTATAACAAGAACTGAGAGATTGTGGAGACACTACTACAATACACAGGATTGTAATTAAATTATGTCTTGCAGGGGAAAGAGCTCATGGCCCTGCTTCCAGACATCCTTGATAGTGTTAATGACCCTGATGAGAAAGTGACCTTGACAGCTTTTGAGGCGGTTACCAAAACTGTCACTCATCACAAGGACATGGTCACAGAATTTGAGAAGATTGCCAGAAAGCTGCACCCATTCTTATCTGATGTAAGTAGAATTACTGAAGTGTGGGGGGTTAGACTTTAAGAGGGTAGTTAAAGGTGTGTGTGTGTGTGTGTGTGTGTGTACAAGATAATAAAACGGTGATATTTAGATTGTATAAAAGATACTAAAGGACATATTTAAAATGTTTTAATAAAGTGTCAATTATTATTAGTTGTTAGAGTCCAACAGGTCATCAGATTACTTTTTAATCTTCAGACAACTGGAAAATGCACTGTATTAATCTGAAATGAGGGTAAAATAGACCCCCAATGAAGTCACAATTGGGGGGGAAATAAATATGATTGATTTGAAAATGATTCCAGTTTATCATAAAAAAATTAAATCATGTTACAGAAACAATACTAACACAAAAGGTATTTGGGATCAACAGTACTCAAATATTAACAGTAACATCCCACAATTATGGGACTGGGGGTTGAATTGACCCCTCATTTTTGGAATCTAATTTGTACAGAAACTGCAAAGTGATAACTGCTGCATACACACAACACTTTAACGGTTGTTATGGGTAATTGCAGACCTTGACAGGGTCAAAAGCCCGAGGGCATAGAAAAATTGGAGGGGTGGAGATGACCCCATATACCTAAGTGGTGCATTTTATTCAACACAAAACTGCACGTGGGTATGTTGACAATAACAGTATTGAAGGTTCATACTATGAAGGTGTTAATTGCTGTGTAAATATAAATCAAAATGGCAATTGTTAAGTGAAATTTTTACCCTCGTAAAGGGTGTAATTGATCCCAATGCCCTTATAGTGATAGTTTTTTGTGCATTTATGAAAACAGACATTTATGAAAACAGACAAATGCTAAATTGCTGTTCTTATCCTACTTTGAGAACACTTAATGGAAAGAACAGGTTCTGGTTTGCATGGTTTTTTTAATACGAAAAACTGTTTTTACTGTATACTTGGGGTGAATATGACCCCCAATACCATAGGCGTGTAGTGTTTTTCATTTTCATTTATTACAATTGCAGTCAAATTTAACCCCAATACCTCACCCTCCATGCCCCAGAATGACCCCTGCAGTCCGCCGGGGGCGCCTTCTTGGAGGTCCCTGTTTAAAACGGGGGGCCAAAATGGAAAGGTTGTTCTTGGTGGCCGTACCGCGATTGTGGAACTCCCTCCTGGAGGAAGCCCATCTGGTCCCAAGTTTGTTGGCCTTCCACCAGGCCTGTAAGACTTGGCTTTTCTCCCAGGCCTTTGGAGGGGGGAGGAGGGTTGAGATAATTAAAACGTGGGGGATAGTGGGGGGGTTTAGATGGGTTTTAAAATGTTTTTATTTATTGTGTTTTATTGTTGTTTTATTTATTGCTTTTATGTTGTATGCCGCCCCGAGATGCCATGGGCATGAGGGGGCGGCTAATAAATATAAACAAACAAACAAATAAATAAATATTAGTGAAATTCTCAATTTTAAAAAATTTACATCTGGGGGCGGGTGGGGAATGTACAAACACGGGACAATTGACCACATTAGTTTTGAGGAATACATGGAGTATGAATTGGAACAGGTTTGCTAACAAGTTTTAGTAATTTTTTTGTACCCCTTTCAGGCCCAATTGACCCCCAAATCCATCTGAGGGTTAACCTTTGCTTTTAATTATAAGACCTTTGCTGGTATGATTATAACTATCTATAATGCATGCTGCTTGTGTCCATGGAATGCTTATTAACTGTATTTATCTCTTACAATGCCTTTAAAAACATTTCTGAAATGTAGCCTTACCATATAACCTAACAAAATAAATACGAAGCAAAATCCGACTCTGTAGCCAGTATAACTTTTAAGATACTCAGTTTACACTCCAATCATTGATTGCACCATCATGCTTCTCTCTGCCACACTAAAGTCACTGCAGCCACACACACTTGTTGATTTCTGCTCTGACAGAAGTGGACACTTTGACTTTCTCCAGCCATTTCTAGTGAAAAGAGTGAAACTGAGAGAGATGGAAAACTGAGGATGTTTTTACATGAGACCTATCTCCTGTTAGCAGGCAATTCAACACACAAATCAAGTTCACATGTGAACAATTCTGCCGCATTTCATGTGGAAATTTCCACATCTTAATTCAGGTTTTTAAAACATCAGCATTGGTCATTTAATGCACTTTCCAAAATCCACACCGTAAATCCGCAAAATAACATCTAAATACAATTCACATGAGATTGTGCAAGGTGGCATTTCCTCCAGTTACCATTTTGAAACCATACACTGGTGACTGGAGAAGTACTTCTCTCTTCACACCACGTTTATGGTTTCTCCAATATCGCTATCTCTCTCTGAGACCAGCAAGCAGCAAGGATGGGGTAAATGCGGCTGAACAGGTACCATGTGACCTTTTTTCACACACAACATGGGCAGTCATATAAACAACACTCACAGAAATTTTGCTGCATCCTTGTGATCATGGCATATTGCTATAACCCGTGAATTTCATGCTTGTGTAAAAACTCCCTGAGGCTTATCTGTTGATAGGGTAAATGCTTGCCTGGCTGGACTCAGGCATTAGAGGAGGCCAGAGTCTGTTTTCTCACTGGTGCAGTTCAGGAGTATCTCCAGTTGCACCACTCTAAAATCAGTGTGAGAGCAGAGTCAATCAGAAAGTGTGACAGCAGTAATATACTACAGGCTATGTGACTATGTTGTAACATTTTAATCACAGGACCACAGAAACAGGGCATAGTGTACAGATACACACACTGGGTAAAAATAAATGTAACGCAGTCCCACATTGGCCTGCTGTGGCCCAGACTCACCCACACACGTGGTCTCATGCCACCAGATGTTAGCCTGGGACTGCCCTGGGGAGGATAGGCAGCTAGCCCAGGCTGCATTCTCAGAAAATCTCAGAGGACACAGCCCAGGCCAAGGGCCACCCACAGAGGCCAGGCCAGGCCAGCATGTTGGGGTTTTTTCCCCACCAGGGGCTACTATGGCCGATCGGCATGGCTGATTTCCATGCCGGGGGTCAGGGTGCTGGGAATGAGGTGGGGCGGCCACCTGCATGTTTGTTGAGCTCCCTGCCCTACCCAGGGTGTGCAGGTGGCGGGACGGCTCTCCAGCCACAGTCACGTTAATTCAGTGCCCCACCCTGATGTGGGAAGGGGTGGCTGCTGTTTCCTGCCCCGGGCCAAGGAGCCTCCACCTACACTTGTTTTTACCCATACTCAATGCAGTAACACTTGACCAAAGATTAAAACTTGCTTCCACTGATGTCAGTGGCAAAATTCCTCTGGAAGTCAGTAGGGCCAGGATTTCATTCAAAACATATGAAAACTTATACTAAATGTATAAAAAAATATGTATAACCTCTCCTTAGGTTAAAAGGAGAGTGCGTGCATGCATGCATTCATCTGTCACTGCATGTGCTAGAGATATGATCATTGCCTTAATTCAAAAGCGTAGCATTTAGGGCGGTTTGAGATGATCCCGCTCACAAGTAGGATCATTCAGTGCCGGCATCGGGCACCTGCCTTCCTCTCAACGCCATGTCTGATGTTCAGAAGAACATCAGACAAGGCGTGGAGTGTTTGTGCGCATGCGCGCCCTTCTGCGCATGCGCACTCGGGCAAAGAACCCAGAAGTGCGGCGTGAAGCCGGCACAGCGGCGATCCGCCTTGACAGGGGCAGGATCGCCGGGCCGGCTTCACGTGGTAGAGATCCGGTGTTCGTGTGCGCCGGGGTATTAGACGAGCAGCAACAATGGCGGCTAATACAGGGTTCAGCCGCCATTTGCGTCTCATCTAAAACTGCCTTTAGGATATATACAGATTTCCATCTTCAGTGTACTTTACAACATTTAGCTAATTAAACCTTGAAGGACCCCCTAGGAAGGAGGTAAATGTTATTTTCCCCATTTTTATAGAAGGTGAAACATAGACACATGTTCAATAACTTGCCCCACCAAAGTCACACTTAGAATCACAAATCCCTTCGCATAAAAGCCAAACCCTAGAAGAGTGGCAGACTTTTAATTAGGGTTCTTATGCTAGATTAGGGTTTAATTAGGGTTCTTATATTTTTATGCTTCTCTTACTTTACTGTTTTTCAGTGGCTAAGTACACTGATGGTTAGTGCTCTGTAAAGATGATGGAATGAAACAGACTTTAGAGTCCTTGGTTCTCATTTTAGGGTTTGCTAGAAAATACCTCTCCTTCACCCACTTTTGCTACAGAAATGCTTATTAGAATCTACATTTGAGAACGTTTGCAATTCTTCCTCTCCAGAGTTGGCACCGAGCTGCAATTACACTACAAAGTTCAGGGCCGGCCCCAGGATTTGCGGGACCATGTGCAAAGTTTTGGTGCGGGGCCTAATTTGCATAATTAAAATAATTGGCGGTGCTGCCACCCCCAGGCACGGAGCCCAGGCTGGTGTGGGACCGTATGCAACCACACATATTGCACATGCCTAGGGCCGACCCTGACAATGTTCCCCAGTGAAGCCATTCTTTTTGTATGCCATTCACAGGAGAGGGACAAGGTATGCTGTGCTGCAGCTGAGCTATTTGGGAACCTGCTCAGGGCCCTGGATGTGAAAGATCAATCCCTCTTGCAGGAGCAGATCCTCACCAGTCTAATCCCACTATTACTGAATACGCAGGACCAACATTTTGATGTGATGAAGGTAACCACCACCAGTGTTGTTTGAAAACTTCTGAAGAGCCTGAAATTACAAAAGCTTCACTTCCCCAGGTTGAATCTTCTCACTTTTTTGCACTTATAAGAACATAAGAAGCACCCTATTGGGTCAGACCAATGGTCCACCTAACCCAGCATCCTTTCTCCAAGAGTAGCTAGCTTTGGTTGCTACAGAGAAATGCACAAAAGGTCATAAAGGAGTGATCCATTTCCTGCTGTTCACTCCCAGCTCCCAACTCTCAGAGGTCTCATTCCCTGACAAACTTGAGGAACAACCATTTATTGAAGTAACCACCATTTATAGACCTAGTATCCTCTAATAATTTATCCTTTTTTGAACCCAGTTATGCTATTGGCCTTCACAACGTCCTCTGGCAATCAGTTCTACAGGTTATTGGATGTTGAATGAAGAATTACTTCCTTTTTCAAATGAACCTTTGTCCTTGCATGAATGGACACTGCTCCATATTACTATTTCCTATGTCCCCCTAGCACAGCCCATTAGAAACCATCTCCAGAAAACTCCCAAGATAGTCGGAATGCGGTGTGAAATAATAGGTGTCATTGCAGATTGTTCAAGGCTTCCCCTAGAATATTACAGATCAGGAGGGTCACCAGTGAGTCCTTTTCACATTCCTTTCTGCTGATTTTTTTTTTTACCATCCTCATGTCTTGCAGAGCAGTACAGAGAGCCTACAATTATGTAAAATCTTCTTGGGATGGTCCAGAAATGATGGCGAGGAGTCTTTGAAGACTATCTGCAAACACCTTGTAAGGGCATCTGGGCTTTTCTTCACTACTCTCTGTTGATGTCAAGTGGTACAGGAAAGCAAGCTTAATAAAAAGTGTAACTTGCATCTTCAAATAGGGAGGAACTTGCATAACTCCGAAAGTATCGTTTGTAAAGTCATAAAAACCCTTCCCAGTTTTTGTATTTCCTGTGAGGCCAGGGGGAAATCCAGGGATTGGATTTGAAAGTTCTAAAATCACTCTCTGTTGTAATCCAAGATGCTATCATGTTTACTGTCCAGGTTGAGATGTACCCAGACAGAGTACGAGGTTTCTTATACCAGGCTCAGGACTATCTAAGTAGTCCACGGACTTCCTCAAGAGGAGCAGCCAAAAAGTTTATAGGTAAACAAAATGATTTATCCTCTATCAAGAGCTTCCTAAAAAGACTTCAGGAGTGTTCCCCTTAGCAACAGCAAAACCTGATCCCTTAGTGCCAAGAGTTCATATTTGATCACTTATGCCACAATCCACAAACCACTCACTCCAGAATAGTCACACTGAAGCCTGGAGGAGCATTCTGGGCTGGAGCACGTGGTTTGTGGTTCGCTGCCCTTAGAGAGCATAGCAATGAAGTTTACAAAAGCTAGAGGAAACAAGCTGCACAGCTTCTGCCTCCTGGCCCACTTGTTCCCACGACACTCACCCAGCACTCTCTCCACAGGCCTTCTAAGCATACCAGGATGCTCTTGCAGGAATCCTTTTCATCCTCACTTTGCATACCCAGACAAACCTACTTCTAGCTCAAATCTCTTGTAGGACATGACAAAATTGCTTCAACAATCCCAAACTGGTATATGCTTACCAGGACATCAGCCTAGTTCTTTAGAAGCTTGGTGACAAAACAAATTATTGTTATCACTGCAAGACATTACAAATTATGAGTTGTTTTATTATTCATCTAGGTTTCATGTTCCAGCATATGGAAGCTGGTTTAGGGCAAAAGGAAGAAGTGGATTTGTTATGCCAAGGTAAGCAATGTATTCAGATTTGAGCCTATATGTGTTTCCTCATGCATGAGTGTTAATACTCTGTAATAGAGTAGGCACTGGCCCTTTAAGAATAGCCTGCCCATCACTCCTGACTCTATTCCTTTCTAGGGCTATACAACTAGCAGGCTTAGGAATCTTGGTGCTCTGCTAGAGGCTGCAAGTCTGTAAGGAGCTCTAGCAGAGCAGGCTTGTGCTGGAAGCTGTCCCCAGAATTGAAGGGGGGAGTCTGTGGAGGTGGCTCTAGCCCAGAGACAGGGCTAATTCCCTAAGGGAAGTGATGTCAAAGAGGCAACCAAATGGCAGCCCCACTCAGGTATGAGGGCCTACCTATTACCTACTCCCCATCTGAGTGCAAATGCTCACACAAAGGGTCCGGGGGGAGGGGCGGAGGGTAGCTTTAAGTTCATAATGATGACCACCAAAAAATCAAGGAACCAAAATTCCATGTTCCATGGAGGATTCTATGTCACTCACTCAAACTGTGCAAATGATGTGTAGCGCACTCTGGGTCTCCTTGATCTCGTGGACCAGGCTACCTTACAGGCTAGCTTGTAAGGTACCTTACCTGGTGCCAGAACAGATAATCAAGGAAGCTCAATCTCAACTTCTATTCTTCTTTCTCATGCTGCGGTGACTGGCCATGTTGAGGAGACATCTCCTGAGGTTCTGCTTATAAACTGCTGCAAGGAAAAGATAACATCAGAGCTGCTCCTGGTGCTGTACCAGCAGTAGCACGGTTCACTGGGAAGCGAGGCTGTGCTCCCTTCTTTTTCCCTTTAGTGATGGGCCTGATATTGGACACTTCTACTTTAAAACTGCATTTTCATGCATAATGCAGTCCCTTGCGCAACTGCAGTCTCTCTCAGTGCCCTGCCTTTATGTTTCAACAAAACCTCCTCAGGGCAAAGCAGTTCTCTTTACAGTCTTTGGTAAGCCCGAAGAGGGCTGTTTTTCTGTGGTCGTAGGCAACCCCCAGACTTGCATTGTGGATGCTCTCAAAATGTTAATATTGAAGTCAAAAGTGTTTGGCTGGCTTCTGGTTTACCTTTGTGCAGTACCTTTCCAGACTACAAAAAGTGCTACCAACAAGGTGCTCATTTGTGTTCCCAAACAATTTTGAAGGGCATTCTTTCCCAACCGCCCCCCTACCCTGGTACTCTCATTGTTTAGGTAGATATAAGGAGGTAACTGAATTTTCATTCGTGTGTGAACTCATCTCAGACATATCTTACTGCCTATAAAAGAGGTTTGATGGTGCAATGATGTGTCAGCCCCTCATACGGGGCTCTCATACAGGGTCAAAATGCCTGAGGTGGGTAATAGGGAGAAGATCCAGGCTACTTCTGTAACTGATTCCAGTCTCTTTGCTATGGTGCTAACCTGCCCTTGGATCTTTGTTTCAGCTTTCACAGCATTCCCATCAGGACTAGAATGCTCTAACCCAGTTGTTACCACTGAGGAGGTAGAGAAAGCACACAAGTATTGTCCATGCAGCTTTTCCTGCTACTTCCCATGGTGAGCCTTGTTTTCGGTAAAATTTTGTCCCTACTGAAACACTGATAGCTTTTCCATTTCTTACTGGTTTTCTCCCTTACAGAACCCGTATCTGAAGCCAATATCCTTCTGAATAAAGAGGACCAAATGAGACACATTAGCAATTATTGCACCTCCTTGATTAGCCTGAGAGGTCACTGTGTAATCCCTATGATATCAGTACCCCAAGCAGAGTTCCCCACTAGAGTTCGATAGAGTTCTCTGTAGGGTGATAGCTCAGATCCTCCAGTAGGCAGAAGTGGCCAACACCCCAGAAAGAGCTATCGAAGAACTGCAGCTCAGGCATTTCAGACAGAAAGGGAAGTGTCCACCTTTAACAAGTTTAGAAGACAATATGGAGCATATTCCTTTCCATGGGGGTCACCTCTGTTGACCAAGGCAAAGATGTGGACAGGGCTGCAGCTTCACCCATCCTTCCTCCTTTTTTGAGTTGCAGAGACCATTTTAATGCTTGCAAAGACCACAATGCCAGCAGGGGATATACCTGTGTCCACTCACCTATATCCAGGCTCAGGCACTGGGCACAAATTGCCATGCTGCTTCTTTTAGGACAGAATACTCTGCTACTGTCCAGTTATTTTATGGTATTAATAGCAGCGACTCTGTAGTCAGAGTTGCCTCTATAGAGACTTTTACCATTTTTCTTCCCATCATTTTGTTCTTCTCAAACAGCTTCTTGCGCTCCAGTCACCCACTGATAAAACACTAAGGCCATTTTTACATGGCCGCCATCACCAGCCCGGTGGGTGGAGATGGGTGGGTGAGTACACCCAGCAAACACCTGGCGGCGCCAAGCCAAGAGACATTTACACAGACGGCGCCGTGGGGAGTTGTGGAATGGAAGAGGAGGGGCCAGCACCAACCCAGTGGCCAAACACCCACCCCGGGAAACACTGAGCAAACACCCATGACATTTACACAGACAGCCGAGACACCGAACGGCAGGGAAACTCCACCCAGCACACCGGCAGGACAACATGACAGACTGAGGGCAAATGAAGTCACAGCACGCAGCCCCGCCCCCAAACCGCCAGACCCTGTGCAGGCGGGGTAGGAGGAAACAGGTATGACAGGAGACACAAAGTAGTGGCCCCCAGCCAACCCCGTAACAGAGGCCAGACAACCAGGTACCACGGACCCCCCCACAAACCAGAACCCGACCACACACAATTGTGAACACAACCACATAGGGAAGGGCTGCATGACCAAGAAGGCAGGGGAACACCAGGTAGTGGGGCAGGAAGGGGCACAGGGGAGAAGGTCAGAGGCCAGAAGCAACAGGGGACCCCAATACAAACATCCAACACACAACCCCCCGGCAGAGCCCACACACACACAATTCCAAGGCCCCATAAAACGAGTCGGGAACAGAACACAGGCGGGCATGGCGACAGAGACAGAAGCGCACACCACAGCTGGGCTGGCAGGGAATGGCAGGGGGGAGGACCACAGAACACATCAACCACCAGCAAAGCCGCAGCAGCCCTCCAAACACCAACAACGGATGCATGTGGGTGACGGGGGGGAACACCACACAGGCAGGGAGGTGGCAAGACACCAGAACAACAGCCAAGGGAATGGACACACACACACACCCGGCCCAAAGGACCACAGGAAAAAGGGGGCATCGAGACGGGGCCAGAGGGGAACATAAGGAAGGCAAGAGAGTCAGCCAAGTGGCCACAACCCCCAGGACAGGGAACCCAGGGTCAACCGCAAAGGATCCGACAGAGCTGAAGCATAACCATGGGGGGGGGGGAGCTCGAGATACCCAGGTCCTGCCAGTCAACCGTGGCACAACCACCATAAGACACCCACCCAATAGACCAGCTCAAGGGGGAAAAGGGGAAACACAACCAGAAAAGGGAGCAAAACCACTTCAATAACAAGAGGACACGGAACAGGGACAAGGGAGCTGGGGCGGCAGCACAGAGGGGGTCAATGGGGGTGGACCCCCATCCTCAATAGGGACGCCGACCCCATACCCGGCTCCAGCGACCCACCTGGGCGCAGTCGAGCTGGTGCACCCTCTGTAGGAGGTGTAGTAGCAGCTGCAGAACCTCCTGCTTCCTGGTCAGCTCTGCAATCATCGCCAGGGCCCCGATTCTTCTGCAAAAAAAATTCTGAAATTCTGCGACCCAAAATGGAAAATTCTGCGACCCAAAATGGAAAATTCTGCGACCCGAAATGGAAAATTCTGCGACCAAATAAAGTTACAAAACCGGTCGAGTAAAATTAAAAATGAGTTCTTTAATAGCAGTAATGACATCTTTATAATTAAAAACAAACATTTATTTACATATTTGCATTAATTAACACATTTTACAGTCCAGCAAATAGACA
>QEPC01012510.1:3086055-3096603 GCA_003113815.1 Sphenodon punctatus
TTTTGTACTGAAATGAAACTTAAACCTTAAACTGAAACCTTGTGTTGTTTGTGATTCCCCCCATCCCAGATAGATAGATAGATAGATAGATAGATAGATAGATAGATAGATAGATAGATAGATGTAGGAGTTAGCTTAGTGATAGAGATAGCGTTAGTGATTTAGTTTTAGTGTTTGTAGGAGAAGCACCGTGTACTTATTAGATAATCCATTTAGTTCATAGCATTTAGAATAGTTAATAGCAGTTAGATTTAGTGTAGATAGATAGATATAATATTAGATTAAAAATTTATTTTAAAAAACCCCATATAAAAACAAAAAAAACAAATAAAAAACAAAAAAAACATATAAAACCAAATAAAAAACCCAAAACCCATATTAAAAAACACAAAAAACCCCATATAAAAGCATTTCCCGAACAGCTGAACCCAAACCAAACGCCCAAACCCAAACCCGGTGAACAAACCGAACGGACAAACCGAACACAGCCGAACCGAACGCAGCCAAACCGAACGGCCGAACCCAAACCGCAATCTGTTCGCCCATCCCTACTGTCAATACGTCCCAGTTCCTATCCCCCTCCCCTCTTTGCACCTCCCTGGAGAGGGTGAGCTCCTCTGAGTGCACTTTGGCTAACCTTCTGGTTTCCCCCAATAGTTCCTGCCCCAGATCCTCTCTCCTTCTCTGGTTCCTGGCCTGCATCTCCCAATTCCTCTCAGCGCTGCCGTTGGCAGCACCCCTCGCAAGACTGGGGGGCTCATCTGTGGAAGACATTTTACCCCATTGGGTTGTGTTTCTTGCCATTTCTGTACCCTGTACTCCTAGCGGTGCATATGTTTTGCCACAGGGAGTGCCTGTCCCCCTTCCGTGTCTGACCCTGTATTGGTGCGGACTGCTAGGTTGGGGTCCCCGTATTCCCATCCTCTGTGTCGGACTGCATCGGTGGCCCCATATGAGTGCACCTTCACCCAGGGCCGTGTTGTCCCAGCACCTCATTGTGGGCATGTCTCGTGGTCCCTCCTCCCTTGTGACCCCACATCTGCATTCCTGTCAGGGGATGTTAACTCATGTAGCTAGGTTGCCCTACTGTGAGGTCCCTCAACCCTTCCCTGTCATGCATGGCGGGTGTATTACTTGAGGGGCTACTTCTGTGGCCTGCTTGCTACCCCATCGCCCAGGCACCACCCGCGACCCTTCCCATGTCCATGGTGGCCTACCATCATTGCCCTGTTGACTGAGTCTCAGGGGTGCCACTGGTTCCTCCTCAACCACCTCCTCCTCCGTGATCTTCTCGTGAACCTCCAGGCACCCTTGAGCTGTAACGGGAATGGTGATCCATCAGTTGGTCCCTGCTGCCTGGCTTGGGCTCTGGTCACTGTGGTTAAATTCCTTAAATGGTATACAGGTAGTATACTATCTGTAGTACACTACAGATAGTAGTATAGTATACTATAAATAGTATACTTCCTGTATAATATACTACAGATAGTATACTTCCTGTATACTACAGATAGTATACTACTATCTGTAGTATACTACTGATAGTATACTAGCTGTATACTGCAGATAGCATACTACATATATGCCATTTAAGGTATTTCCCTCCCTTTGGAAGTACTAGATCTCTAGAACAAAAAATAATCTGAAAAGTAATTAACTATTTATCATGCAGCAACAGGAGCTGTTCCGTAAAAAGCTATTATGAGTAGCTTGAAATACCACTTTATAGTGCACATGAAAAGAAAGGGACCTGGAGGTCAGAAGCAGATTGCTATTATGCGTCACCAAGGACAGTGTGTCAAGTAACATATTTATATGTGAATTGGAAGGGAGTTAATGATTGCGTGTACAATTCAGACTGTATGTGTTCTCTGGAGCAATACAAATAACTCAAGTCTTCCAATAATTATTGTGCCGGATCTATTCAGATAGGAAATGAGTAGCATATTAACTTGTTAACTGGATTATTTACCCTCCAGCTTGTAGGCTACAGGAACAGAAGGTTTTTCTCTATTGTTTCCAGGGCATCTAACAAGCTCTTCATTTTCCTCATAAGTACTCAGTTGCCAAGATATTGGTACTTGCAGCCATTATTCATGGTACTTAAATTTCTGAATAATGCTGCATTACTTAATTTTACACAACATGTACCTGGGTATTCTTTATGGGACTGGAATAAATGCCTCATTTTAAGAAACTCAATTGTCAGTTTTTCTTTAACTAAGTACTAGTGCCTGCCTCCAGCCATAATGTTCTTGAATGGATTTTGATGGCACTAGACACACTGGAAGGTACCAGTCAACAGGAGTAAGGATGGTAGAATCTGGCCCAAAAACGAAATCCCTCTGTGTCACAGGATGAGGCGGGCTCTAAGATACTTCGAATCTCAGCTCTGACCTGTGTCTGATTCTCAAACTAGCCCAATGACATGACTGAGCACATTTTTCCACTAAATAAAACCAAGAGGAGTAATTGCCCAAGGATGTTCCCCCCACCCCCAGGCTAAATAACTGCCCCATACCATCACACAATCATTTCTACCCTGGCTAACCACTTCCTGTTTACCCCCTGGTTATGTCACTGCTGAGCAAGATGATGGGGGCATGTCCCAGGATGCATAATTCCAGAATTCATATGTCAGAAGACTACACAAAGAACAAGGTGACCATAGCTACTCCACATGAAACCCATAGGGGAGTCTAGAATGCTGGGTAGAGGGACTGATTTCCTCCTGGAGTTGTCACATAAACACTATCCACGAGGCAAATTTTGTTTAGGTGCAACAAACTCAAAGTGTGCCCATACATAACTATGCTAGGAATAACCCCTTTATTCCCCTCCTCCCCCCTTTTTGTGTGAATTCAAGCAAGTTACCCTACTGTATTTTGTGGAAACTAGCCCTGAACGTATAGGTGACTGTGAGGCAGGCCTGCTGGGAAAAATAGGAGAAGCTTGGTCTTATTACAGGAGACCTGGCAGGAGTAACACTATGCTAGGAGGTTCTCCAAGAAGTGCAGTTTGATAAAAGAGTGGCATTGATTCCCTAATGAGAAGGAGTCGGGGGGAAAGCCTGTAAGGGATGTGGAAGAAGCCAGGAAGGAATGACATGGAGAAGAATGCCTCCACAGTAACAAGGGATGAGCATTATGGATTCAGATTTATCTGTAATGGGCAATTATGAACTAACCCGCGGCATTACAGATCCAGATTACAGATTCGTATTTAAATGTCTCTCTATATAAAAATTAAATAAGTAAAATAATTGTGCTTACACAAAACAGCCACCGCAGCATTTTGCACATGCACAGCCTTTTTCCAAAATGGCAACATTGCCATTTTGGAAAAGGGCTTCACATATGCAGAATGGTCCAGTGGCCATTTTGTGCATGTCCAATGATTTTTAAAATTATTTTTATAGATTTAAATACAGATCCATAATCCTAATTTGTAATTAAATCTGGAAATTACAGGTCTGAATCTGTAACCAATCAGATTCCATAAATTATTTCATCTGAATGCCCATCCCTACTAACAAGAAGCATGGAAAAGAAAACTTTGAAGTGGGAAAGTCTTGTTTTAGAGCAGATTGGCATGTACAATTTAGACTCTCTGAGGCCTTTGACAGAGGAACCTCACTCCCTGGCACCAATAGAGGGAAAGAGTTTAATGAACACATAAAGGTTTTGTTTTGTTTTTGCTCTTTTGTTTTGCCTCAGAGAAGGAGGGCCTTTGGTTTGGCCAGAGGTCCAAAGGACCCAAATCAACTGTCCCTCCAGGGAGACATCCATTAAAATAAAGGACGTCTGGCAATTCTACTACAGACATATCCTATTTCTGGACTATGGAAAGTACTGTTATATGTTCCCTGCATTTATGGTTAGCAGATGTACTCTTGTCCTCTTCCTCTTTTGAAGATTTTGCCTCTTCATACCTCCTCACCACCTCTTTGTCTTTTTAATGAGTTGCAGGCGTCCATAATTTTTCCTTCCTGAGACGTCCTCTAGACCATCATTCACTCTGTTGTCCATACCTACGCTCTCTTTCTCTTGCACCTCCCAGACTTGCTCCCAAATTAAGTCAAAGTGAAAAACGGAATTCTGGCTTTGTGATATTATTTTAAGAAAGAAATCCTTATTCTACTCTCATTGATGCATCCCAGCTTCCATCCACAGAAAGACACCAGATAATGCTATGTGACAATACTCATAGGAAAATGTCCTAATTTATGGACATGACAACGGCATTACTTACTTCAACAAAAACCCTGCTGCAGCAAAAAGAGGTTTTGTAGGAATAATGACTGCAGGATCTTGATCCAAAATAGTTCTCCTCCTACCCTAGGAAAAGCAAACCTATTAAAAGAACATCTCACATGCTGCATTTCTGTGGAACCTCTTCCTCCATCCCAGCCCTGTACCCAAAGCATATGCAGTTGTTCAGGGTGATAGACAGTTTGAGCAGTGGTGCCTAAAAGTAATGCAGTTAACTGCAGTTGCTCGCGATTACGACGATTACCACTCGGTGATCCAGACCTGAGCAGCATGGGTGCTGACAATGGGGGTAGAGGGAAGTGCAGGAAAGTGCAGTGGCACCCTCTGGCTCCTGCCTGACCCTAGTCTTCTCAAGCCCTTTGGGCAGCGGACAGAGCCACATTGGAAATGGGTGGGGACAAAGGGACTCACTCACCCTTTTCTGATGTGACCATGTGCCCTTTCCAAGCGCCATGATGTTGTGATGCTCAGAGGGGCGTGGCCATGTCATAAAGAGACAGGACAAAGGGGGCCCTGGCCCCTTTTCCAGGCATTTTGACGTCACAACACTTGGAAAGGGGCAATGTCACATCAGAAAGAGATGGGGCAAAGGGACTCCCACACACTCCTGAATTTAGTTCTTAAGGCCCCCCTGCTGAGCAGTGTTTAGTATATACCCAATATCTGAGTAACAGATGCTGTCTACAGGTCTTAGGGTGCATTCAATATAAGATCAAATGAAACTCTTCTCCAAGTATATTCTTTGGGTGTCTTCAGACGGACCCAGAGCTGGCCACTCCCGGACCTACTCCAGGGGTGGCCAGTCTTGCGTCCCCTGCATCCAGCACCACCTGTGCTGGGTTTATACAGAACCTGCAGCTGCCGCAACCCATGATCTGCCTATGTGGCAATTCCCTCCCCCCAACCATAAAGCTATGGGCGGATTACCTGATGCTTTAGGCTGTCACCCGTAGCTCTATGGCGTTGCCTGGGGCAACCCCTGGCCAAGAACAGAGCTGCAGTGGCTATCCACTGAGCAGACAGACAACTGGTCTGCATCCAGCCGGTACCCCAAATTTGGGCAACCCACTCTGCTGGTGGTGCTCTGGGGTATTCTGGAGCACCACAAGTGGGGCTGGAGATTCAGCTCTGCCTGCACATCTGGTGGATGCCATTAGATGGTGTGAGACAGAGCAGAGGTGTGGGTGCTGTCTATTTAAAAGCACCCTTTATTGAGGGTCTTTGCATTCCTGCATTTTAATTGTTCCCACATTCCCTCCCCACTTCAAAAGTTCCCTCCCACTTCAACGTTTACCTTGGGTAGTGCCATAGCCGCTAACAGGTGTCACTGGCCTTTATTATGTTTTTGGAGTTTTTTTCTTATCAGTAATACTTTGGACAGACAGTGGGGATTCATTCCCTGAAGGGGAAAATGCCTCTCAGGCCACTTTCAGACATTCCCCTCTTGCCCCCTCCCCCCCCGGCATGCATATTCTGACTGCGGGGGAGGGGGGGAATGTGCAGTTAGTATATGCACAGGGATTGACTGGTCTGAAAGTCCCTCCCCTCCCCCCCCCCCGCGCAGCTTTGCCGGTCTGAAAGTTGCGTGGGGGGGGCTTTCAGACCGGCTGATCCTCGCACATATTCTGGCTGTGCATCCCCCCCCCAGCCAGAATATGCGCGGGGGGCAGGATTTCTGAAAGTGGCCTTAGTCTTTTCCTCTCTGCGCAAATTAAGGCTGATTGAAATGCGGATTAATTCCTTCACATGATAACGAAAATGCATGAGACAGGTTTAGCACAAATGTCAACACTTACTTTTTCAGCTTAACTTTTATGACCTGGCTCACATCATACCCACCCAGAGCATCCTACAACTTAAACTTTACCCACATTCACAAATAACGTAGGGTGACATTTTTTCAGTACTAAACTTTTCATGTGAATGTTCCGTTTGACTGTTCAAATATCTCTGGGTGTTTTTACACGTGATGGTTCTGGCCCGACTGCTAAACACGGCCTGGGCCCTGCTTAGACTGCCTCACTCCACAGGTTCTAGATTGGCCCGGTTCTAGTCGTCTGGGGGAGCCGTGTTGGTGGTTTCCCGGGGGGGCACGGAGAATAGGGCGTTCTTGGTGGCCACTCCACGCCTTTGGAATTCCCTCCCGGTGAGGACCCGTCTGGCCCCGGACCTCCTGGCCTTTCATAAGAACTGTAAAACCCAGCTGTTTCATCAGGCATTTGGTGAGGGAGAGGGGTAAGGGTGGGCAGGGATGAGGGAGGGCGGAGTGGGTTTTTTCCCTGTTTTATGACTGCTATGTTTTAAAGTGTGTTAAATTGTTTTATATTATATTTATATTTATATTGCTGTTAGCTGCTCTGGGCTACCTGTGGCGGGAAGAGCAGGATATAAATTTTGTAAAATAAATGAATGAATTAATTTAATTAAATAAACACGTATGATGGTCTGCTCTACCTAACTCCAGTCTGGGACCAGAACTTTTCTGGGCAGTTGCAGCAGCCTCATAGGCCACTGCACCCGCCCATTATGCAGGGGGGGGGACTGTGTTCAGCAGTGCGCGGGGTGCCACGTCCGCTTGTCCCCCTGCCCCTTACCCGCCCCCTCCCAAGGCAAGGCCACCGGGCCCTCACCCCCAGGCAGGATTAAAGCATGGCGGCACTTAGTGCCATCATGAGTAAAACCAGCTAGGGAGTCCAGTTCACAGCATGGGCTAAATCCTGCCACGGTCCAGAGAAACCTTTGATCCCGTCCACAGTAACATCTGGCGGGCAGGATCAAACATGATGCCACTGCTGGTGGCCACGTGGAGTAAAGCGTGAACACCCGTGATGCATCACGTCTGAAAATACTCTCTGAAGCAATTCTAGCAAGAGAAATAACAGATATTGGGTGACATTCTGATTCTACTGAAATTAGTGACAATACTACTAATATTGAATTCAGTGGAACCAGGATTTTACCCTTCAGCCTTATTCTGCTCCTCGGTTAATAAGTAATTGTCAATCTCCTTCATTTCATTGGCTTTGTGCTAGAACTGTGTACAGTCCAACATACCCCTTTTAAAAATGGATGGTAAATGATACAGAGGAACACAAAAACGTAGCATGCGATGGGTTAAGCTATTTTGCCCATATTTCTCGCCTCAGATAAACATTCCACATTGAAAACTGCTAATTCTGTCTCTTTCTATTAGGATGAAATGAGTTTTTCACTACAATGTAGACTTAACAATATTAGCAAGAAGGTGACTCCAGGGAGACAAGCTACCATAGGTTAATCATAACCTCAGGGAATTAGCATGTCAATCTTGCATAATTATCCCACTCTGGCCACACAGTTTATTGTGGTTATTAAGGAAGGATTAGTAAATTTACAGAATTCTACGCTTACATCCAGAAGGAGAATCATAAAATAGACTTATGCTTAGACAATTCATTTTATTTAGCTCAGTAATTATGGACCTAGTCCTGCAATCCTTTTTAACATGAGTAATCCCTTCTCATATTTAGAACTGCACCGGAAAGTAAGGTTTGCAAAATCAATCCCTCTATAAATAAATGAGGACAATTATTTAGTAGTGCCCAATTGATGGGTCATCATTGACTGTCAGTTATGAATTCCAATTTTAATGGGTTTACATGGTCATTTTTATATTTTAAAAATCCCTGTGGGAAAGTCTTAACATATTTTAAATTCATAGAAGGGGAAGGAAATTCACTGTAAAAATAACTCTAAAATCTATTGGCGAAATTATAGTTTGAGATTTTTTTCTATATTTTAAAAGTAACAAAAAAAATTATAAACAACAATTAAACTTTGTGATAGGTACCAAATTTATCCTATTCTGACAAGCTCTTTTCTTTAAAAAGAGGATGATTATAAAATTAATAAAGTGGGGGGAGGGGTTAACATGTCAGGGAGACAGTTACACGGACAGCGCCGCAGGGGGTGGTGGGAAGGAAAGGGGAGGGGCCCGCAAACACCCAGCGGTCAAACACCCATCCTGGGAAACACCCAGCAAACACCCGTGCAAGTACACGGATGGCCAGGAACGGCAGAGAAGCCCCGCCCGGCACAGTGACGGTACAACATGGCTGACCGAGAGCAAACGAAGCTGTGCAACGCGGCCCCGCCCCCCAGCCACCAGGACCCGCGCGGGCAGGGCGGGAGGGAGATGGAATGACAGCTGCTACAATGGAACCGGCTCCGACACAGAGCCCAGACAGCCCGGCGCCAGCCCCCCCCCAACACACAACCACAGCAGAGCCACACACACACAGCAGGCAGCAGAAGCACACAGCGATGGGCACATGGCCCACGGTGGGCAAAGAAAGGGGGCGAAGGTACCCACACAACACAAGCAACACCCCCACACTCCCTGCAGAGGCACCCGCACAAGGGGAGAGGTCACAGCAAAGCACAACATGGACACACCAGGAAAAGAACACACAAGCCTTTATTAATACGGGGAACCAGCAACAGGGGGCAACAACAACAGGGCAGGGAGGGGGAGGGGGCAACAGAAGGGGGGACAGCACCAGCAGAGGCAGGCCTGGGATAGAACCCCGGTCAATATGGCCACCAACCCCACGCCCGGCACCAGCGCTCAGCCTGCACGTGGTCCAGCCGATGCAGCCACTCCAGGATGTGCAGGAGGAGCTCCAGCAACTCCCCCTGCTCCCGGGTCCACTCCACGATCATGGTTTGCATTGAAGGGGACAGAGGGAGTGGAAACAGCCATCAGATCAGGCCACGGGCACCAAGGAACAGAACCCCCCATGGAGGGACACAGGCACAGGACCCAGAAAAGCAGCAGCACACTAATGGATGCCATCGAACAGCCAACCCACCACCTGCTTGTCCCATGCTGCCCACTCCAGTTGCAACACCAGAACCCCTAGGTGCATGATCGCCAGCAGCACGACAACAGTAGCTGCAGGAGAGAAGGGACGTGGCAATGGGGAACGCCCACACCAACGGGCCCTGGGAGGGCTAGGGGCAGCGACGCTACCAGGGGCACACCTCACACACCGAGAGCCACCCCCCGGAAGACCACCCTGAACCCTGCACCAAGGGGGATTGGAGGGGCCAAAGCCCAGGGACAGCACAACCCCAACTCACACTCAGACGCCCAGCACCCATAGTCCCACCACCCATCCATTGCCACCATCACCACAGACGGCCCGCACCAACAGGACGCGACAGCAGAGGGGAGCGGAGGGGAGAGGCAGGGCCACACCAACACACAGATGAGGCCAAGGGGTGCCTGGCCGGCCTCCCACCGCCCATACTTCCCCCGGAACGATCACAGGCACCTGCGCCCAGTTGGGAAGCCACCAGGGAACACGCACCACACACCCGGCGCACACCCAACAGGCCTGGAACCCTCCAGTACACACCGAGTACACACCCTGCCCACAGCCAGATGGGGGCAGGAGGGCCACCAAGGGGAAGGGGCACCCAGCCACCACAGCAGCAACAGAAGCAAGGCAGGACAGACCATCACAGTATAGCAGTTTATTGGTGCTGGGGGAATGGGGGCCCCCAAGCACTGAGAGGCTGAGCAGGGGGGCATAGGTGGACCCACGACCGGGCAAGAGATGCACAACAGGAGGGTACGGGAGCACCCGCGCAGAGCGGGCAAGGGCACCGGGGCAGCCCCAGTGGCAGGGAGCAGCGGTCACACAGAGCGGGCGATGGGGCCCTGGGAACAAGGCGGCAGCCAGCCGCAATGCAGACAGCAGTGTACAGCCCACCCGGAGGCAAGGGGGGCGGGCAATGCACCAGCCAGGGCACTGGGGTAGCCGTGAGCAGCTGGAGGCAAGGGGCCACTCATGGACAGTCCGGTGAGCGCTCCCGGGAAGGCGACCCCAGCGTGAGACCCTCCCACATGAACAGGCCCCATCGGAAGCCACAGGAGCACATATGTGCATCCACCAGGAAGCGGGGCAGGAGGAAGTCCCCTCCAGCAGCTGCAGCTCGCACAGCTGGAAGGTCCTGCACCGATCGAAGGGCGGCGAGCTCCTCACCTCCTCTGTGAACGGGAGGTTGGACTGAACATTAGTGTATCCTGCCTGTGTGCCCTGCTGGCCACTACCACCTGCACGGGGTTCCTGGTGGGGCGATCCCCATAGTGTGATGGCTCCCCTCAACCCTCCCCTGTGGGGTCCCCCAGCCCTGCCCTGTCATGGGGTGGCCCCCCGGCAGCTGTTAGCCACAGGAGGGGCCCCTGACTGTGTGGCATGCTGAGGAAGCCACTGTGGGCCCATCCACCCCT
>QEPC01012510.1:3119558-3136776 GCA_003113815.1 Sphenodon punctatus
CATCTTCATGAATGTTAGACCCCTTGTCTCTCCCTCTGTTCCCCTTCCTAAGTCTCTCCCCCAGCTCCTGTCTCTCAGATTGTAAGCCCTAGGGGCAGGGACTGTGTCTGTTTTTATTACTTTGTAAAGTGCCAGGTACACTGCTGGCGCTATATAAATGTTTGTTAATAATAATAATAATTTCTTACGCTGGTTGCAGGGGTACATAGGACATCAGTACAGCCCTGCAGCATGCATAATGTTAAAGTGCATTTAACATAATGCAAATGTTAAAGTGGAGTAAGCGTTGTCTGTTTTCACCCTGTATGTACATCACAGAAGATGCACATCTGGAGACTTGTGCCCCATTTTTGCCATATTCAGAGGACAAGGGATCCCCAGTCAATAAGCCAGAATCTATGGCTATGAAGAAGTTTAACAATGGAAGCATTTATGGGAGGCCAGTTAATAATGGATACTGGACCTTTTACTTACTATACCATATACAGGAATATAGTCAGTGTTGTAAAGGGCTTAGGCATGGATGATGAGATTTAGGGACAACCAATATCCCCTAAAGGAAATAGGGTTTCATTAACTTTTGTTATGATGAAGGAAATAAAATAATTACATTTATGTGTGATAGCTTTGAGTATTGAATATTTGCATTAGTGCCATCAAAATAATAGGAAAGAATAGCAATGTTTTACATGTGTTTGTTCTTATTTGATATCAATACTGGCTTTAGAAGCTCATTGTGTGCAGTTGCTTGCGCTGATTCTCTTTCAGTTTTCTGAGAACCTTGATTTTGAGCAATCATGTGTCCTCTGTTAGTTGTGACCCCACCCCATGGCCCAGGCCCCATCACACCCCAGGGTCCATCCCTTCCCCCTGGAAAATTGAAAACTGTATGCCCATTAGGGCAGTAGCGGAAAGTCGCAGTGATAGCTATTTCAGCCAGAAACAGCATTTCCGCAATTAGTGGTACAGCGTGGCAGAGACTTTCATTCCACTAGTTTCATTCCGCTAGTTCCGCTAATTTCATTCTGCTACTTCCACAGGCTTCACAAATAGCAGAAACATGCCATTTTCGCTACTTCCGCCACTCCGTCAGCGCCATGAAATAGCGGAACAGCGGTTTTCTGACAGTTTTTGACAATTCCACAGTTTTTCTGATAGTTTCTGAATTTGCAGAATGCCGGCGGAATGTCGGCAGAAAAACCACGGTGTGGTGTAGGCAATTCCGAAATGGCGGAATGGAATCGCGGCATGGTAAAAGCTTCTGCCGCTTCAGTCCTAAATTGCCCATGAGTATCAGTAAAGGGCAAAACTGGTATCTGTTCTGAACTGAGCCAGGGTCCGCCACTGAAGTGAGAATTTGGCTATGTTCTCACCTGTGGCGGCAGTGGGAGGGGTGAGGGAAGACACGGCAGTGTGGAGGAACCGGCTGACAGGAAAAGAGTCAGTGCGAACGCGGATCTGCCGCAGCTTCTCTCGCACATGTCAGGGCACAAAATCCTGCCCTGACATGCGCGAGAGATGCCACGGAAGATCCCTTTCACACTGGCTCTCTTCCCATCGGTTGGCTCCTGCGTGCTACCGCATCTTCCCTCACTGTTCCCACTGCCACCACCACTGCCGCAGGTGAGAACACAGCCTTTGACTGAGCAATGTGAAGTAGCGCTGGCACTAAGCTTTTCATTTTCAAATCACTGGATAAGGCCCTTTTCAAATGGGCCATGGTGATTAGGGGGGATGGGTGTGCGCCAGCAGGGGATAAAGATGGGTGTGTGTCTGTGGGAATGGGTGCACACCCATCTCCACCTACCTCCACCCATCTCCATGCACAGAACAACCAGCATTGGTGCCTAATCCAAATTAGGTTCAATGCCCCCTCACGCTTTGCATTTGTCTTTGAGCCCCAATCCTCTTCTGCAGGTTGGGGGCAATAGTGAAGCTGCAGACAGGAGAGGGTGACCTGTGCCATAACTTCTGTATCATGTAAGCAGTAAAGACATGGCATGGAATGGGGGGAGGGCTAATGAGGTGCAAGGGGTAACACTGGGGATGGGGTACCTGGGTGACGCTGGGGCTGGAGGGGGGATAATAGGACACATGGGGTGACACTGAGGCTGAAGGGTGGAGGGGTAATGGGGTACATGGGGTGACACCGGGGCTGAAGGGGGACAGCCAATGGGGAATTTTGATTTAGGGGATAGTGAGCATGGGGTAGGCATTGCTTGCTTATGCCATAGATCACTGCATGATTCAGAGAACATGTAAGGGTTGGAGGTGTTGAATACCTGCTACTCAAACTGAAACTGGATCAGTTTGCTCGTAAGAGGGATGCCAACCTCAAAAAAAATTCCATGTTTTGTAGTGCAAATTGTAAGTGACTACAAAAAACCCATTTGTTTTTTAATTGTGGAATTTCCTGGAGTTTTGAGGGGTTTTGTCCTGTTAGTATGTCTCTTTAATGGGTGTTATTTTAAAAAAATATTTCTTGCTGAGCAATGAAGCTTGTGGAGGAAGATTGATTAGGCTCGGGGGAGACAGGCTCGGGGGGGGGTGCAGGCTCAGGGGGACATCGTAGGGGGTGGGGGTGCAGACGCGAGGACTAGGAGCTGGTGGTCAGTGTGGAGGTTGGGGGTGTGGGTGGTAAATCTAGGAGGTGGGGGGTCCAAGTGGGGGATGGGGGATCTAGGCAGGAGGGATTAGAAGCTGGGGGGGACAGTGTGAGGGGGGGGGGTCAGCTCTTTGCATTGTAGGCTGGGTTGTGCCAGACTGGGGGTTTGCAAAAGGATTTTCCCTGGGGGAAGGGGCAGTGGGGTAGCCCCCACAACTCCACCACCAGGGAAATCCCTTTGGCAAGTGCCCAGCCCTGCTGTGCAAAGCACTAAGCTTGCAGGGAAGAGAGATCCTTTGCCCTTGACTCAGTGATTTGCATAGTGGGGCTGGTTTGGACCAGGCTGGGGGCTTGCCAAAGGGATTTCTCTGAGGGAGGGGACACTGGGGAACCCCCATAACCCCTCCCACCAGGGGAACCGCTTTGAGAAGTGCCCAGTCCAGCCCCACTGTGTGAAAGCTTGGGGAGAGAGAAATCCCTTACCCTGGCCTCAGTGCTTTTGAATAGCAAGGCTGGTTTTGGCCAGGCTTGGGGCTTTCCAAAGGGGTTTCCCTGGGTAGGGGGCAGTGGGGAGTCCCCCATGATGCTCCCCCAGGGAAACCCCTTTGGCAAGAGCCCGCCCCACTGTTCAAAGCACTGAGAGGGAGAGAGATCCCTGGACTCCACACTTTGCATATTGGTCTGGGTTGGACCAGGTTGTGGGCTTGCCAAAGGGGTTTCCCTGGGGGAGGGTGCAGTGGGGGAGCCTCCCCACCCTCATCCCACCTAGTACACTCCTTTGGAAAGCATCCACCCTGCTGTGCAAAGTGCTGAGCTTGGGGGGAGAGGACCTATTGTGAGCCTTACTTTATCATTGCCTTTGATTAGTGACAACCCAAGAGCACTGCAGAGCCCAGCTCCACAGTGCTCCCAGCATTGTCGATTTCAAAGGCTGCTTTTAGTATCCTGGATAGAATGCCTTCTGGACTTATAGTCTAGACCTGCACTATTAATTAAACCCTCCATCTTCTTCCCTAAGATTTGAAGCTATGGGTCTGCAATTCTCTCCTTCAAGATGACATGGGACTGAGTTCTGAGCTTCAACAATGCGCATGAGGTGCATAAGGAAAGACTTGTGTTCTGTCCATAGCCTAATATTGATTTTTCAACATCTTGTATCTTAAACTACTACACACTATTACAAAACATAAAGCAAAGGCACCTGTCTGCAGCAAGCTTCTTTTTTCTGTAACCTTTTCCAACACTTCAACACTTTTCCATCCCCTCCCACATCTCCTCTGCTCCCCCAACAACCTTCGTCCCTTCTCCCTCGCTGCCCCACATGCCTGGAAGTTTCCTCCCTGCCCTTGTCCACCTTACCCCCACCCTCCACACATTCAAGTCCCTCCTTAAAACCCACCTCTTCCACTCCACCCTTCCTAACTCCTGCCAATCATCCCCACCCAGGATTATCCCTCACCTGTTACCTGCAAACTCCCAATTTACCATAACCAAGCCAAGAACGTGTACCTGAGTTCTCGCATCCTCATGAATGTTGCATATCTTGTCTCTCCCTCTTTTTCCCCCTTCCCTGTTTCCCCTTCCCCGGTCTTTAGATTGTAAGATCTTGGACAGGGACTGTGTCTGTCTTCTTCTCTGTAAAGCACCAGGTACATTGCTGGTACTATATAAAAGCTAATAATAATAATAATAATAATAATAAATTAATAATAAAATATAACTGTTAAATTGCTACCGTCCCCAGCTGAAAAGTGTTGCAAGCAGCTTTAAAATTGCTCTTCAGCCTCCCATATTTGAACACTGTATCTCAGTCATTTCTCATCCAATACTGCTTATTTTTGGACAGCTTCAACCTCCCATCAAGCCCAATTTCATAATGCAACCATAAATAATCCAGGCACAGGCAGGAGTAGGATGTTCAGACTTTACAATGAACAGTGTCCTGCACCTTAACTATCCAGGCATGCCTGTGCTTGGATAATAATTTGTGACACTAAGGGCAATAATGTGTGAAACTAGACATGATGCTAACCACCCTTTAACCACCCTTGGTGGTTATTTATGCATGTTGCAGGGCTGTATTGGTGCCATATGCAGCCCTGAAACATGCATAAATGACCACTAAGGGTGGTTAAAGGGTGGTTAGCATAATGAGTCCCTGCTACAATATCTTCTGCCAGTATTCCTAGACCCTTGTTCCCTGGGGGAGGGGGCTCAGCGTTTTTCAGAGTGGGACCGGTCTGGGCAGTTGCCAAAGGGGAGTTTCTGGTAGGGGGGATCATGGGAGGCTTCCACACTGCCCCTCCCCCAGGGAACAACCCAGCCCCACTGTTCCTTCAAGGGAATAAATGTACCTTGAAATTTAAAAATAGACTGTTACCGTGAAATGCACTTGAATGTCATTTGCATATCTATATCTGTCTAAATATTTGTGTTTATATTTCCCTATATTCAAAGGGAGAGTGAGCAGATTGTTAGATAGTTCACTTCTACAGTACTATAAATAATATAAATACACACACTACGAAAAGCACAAAAATATAAATAGACTCTCACGTATGGCTTAGCAGTGTCCTGTATCCATCTAATGGCCACTTTAAAGAGACAGGTTACTGAACTAGACAGTAGGTATGGGAATGTCTGTTTCAGATTGATCCAAACCAGGCTGTAAGTTGGCCTGCTGTTTACGGATCCTATATTTTGGGTCCATATTTCCCTCCACCCCCAGGGACCAGGAATGGTACTTATTGGCCTCGGAAGGATTGAACTAACTGCTGTCGCTGCTGTGGGCTCTCCAGCAGACTCCCACACTGTGGCATCCTTCCTTGTCCAGATTTTGCATGTGCAAAATGACCACCATGACTGTTTTGAGCATGTGCAAAATGGCTGCCACCCTTAAACAAAATAGCAGTGGCCAAAATGATGTTGCTGCCATTTTCATTAAGGGTGATGGCCATTTTGTATATGCATAAAACGGCCCCAGCAGCCATATTACATGTGCACGATCTGGAGCTGGGAGGATGCCATGGCGAGGGAGCCTGCCGGAGCCCCACAACAACGGCGGAGCTTCAATCAAGGCCAGTAAGTAGCATCACAGGACCCATGGGAGTGGGAGAAAAACATGGGCCCTGGGGTTGGGAGTGAGGAAAAACTTTCATTCTGGGTGGCTGCCCAGATGGCTTCTAAAATGATGCTAACGCGTCTCGTGCTGTTTGGGAAAGGGCTCGTATGTGCAGCATGGCCTGGTGGTCATTTTGCGCATGTGCAGGGTTTTTTTAATTCCATTATCAGTTTTTACTTTTTATGAATTTAAATACAAAACCAAACCCATAATTAAATATGTAAAAAAACCTATAAAAACCAAAATTCCCCCAGTGTCTCACCCCCACTAGTCAGAGCTCTGGGCTGATATGGCAGTTCTTATACTTTTTACATTAATTTCCCCTATGTGGAGATACGCTTGAAAAATTCCTACAAGCAACCCAAATCTTAAACAGTGGTCCAAAAATATTAACCCTTGGTTGACAAAGAACAAATATTTTTTGTCTTTGGGCTACAATAAATGCCAGATGCTTTCATCGATACTGGAAGGATGCAGCCAGAGTCCTTTTCAAATGTTTTATTTGAAATCTCCCACTGACTGCAGTGGAGCCAGAGTTTCAACCAGTCTGAACAGCTTGTGCCTGTCCAATGCCCGAGTGAGAATGTTGCAGCTGGTGTAAGGCTCCAGCATTGCCATATGGAATTCCCAACTCCCATTCATTTCTCTGGCTCCTATAGCATTGGTTGGCATAACACACACAAAAAGGACAGCTCTGCATTGTGGGCAGACCACATAATTAGAGTGCTACACTGGTAAATGACCCACCCCATAGTAAGACAATGCATTAGCCTTGATGCTTGGAGATTATCATCTCCACTCTTAAGAAATGATTAAATAACTTCTACATTTGCTTATATTTAATATTTATCAAGCAACATTTGGGAGGACCCAGTACTATAGAGCAATACACTCAATGGAGCCAAATTCCAGACTGTCAGTTCAAGTTCCTGAGCACTGAAGAGACATTCATTGTTCCTAGCAATAGAGAAATTATCAGTTTTTGGAGAGGAGGGCCAAATTGTTGCCAGTAACATAATTGGCATGTTTCATAAACCACTCCTAGAAATAGCTCTGGCAGTAGATCAAACTATTTCACTCCCTCATGGAAGTATAGGAGCTTGGTTTCGTGGCTTAGGTTTGCCCAGAAGGTAGGGGCCTGAAGGAGAAATTTCGGAGTGACTGGGAAACATGAAGAGAGGGGTGGAGGGAGCTGCAGCATGAGCAGTGCTCGTGAACAGTGGCCGCACTGAAGGTGCGCACACTTCAAAATGAAAAGCGCGCGTGCACACACACACACATGAAGCAGCACGCCCACACAACAAAGGGAAGCCAGGCAGGGGGGCAGAGGGAGGCACACACCAGGGGGGGACAGGGAACCCCAAAGCCAGTCAGATGCATGGGAGGGGGGGGCAAGGGGCCGGCATGGCCAGCCCACCGGGAGGGGGCAGGACCCCAGCGGGCAAGGGGAACGGGGACCCAGCAGCCCAAGGAGACAGGAGGCAACACAAGGCACAGTGAAGCACAACAGGTGTTTATTGAGGACACAAGCAGCACCGGCCCGGCGCAGAGCCATACAGAGCGGGAGCGCGTGGGGCCAGGGTGCGGGAAAAAGGGCAGAAGCAAGGAGGGCACGGGGCCCAGTCAGGGAGGGAGGGAATCACCACAGCGGCCCACCACGGAGGCCACACGGAGGGGTCCGGGGCAGCAGCAATGGGTCCCAGGTGAGGGGGCGATAGGTAGGCACCCGGCAGCAGGTCCAAGGGGGTCCAGCTGTGCCGAAGAGGCAGCAGGCAGTGGCGTAAGCACCCAGGCCACTGATGGAACAGAGGCGCTGAAGAGGCAGCCGTATGACAGATGGGCCCGGCGCGCCCTACACCCAGCTGCAGGGGCTCCCATTGGGTGGAGGGGGCTGTACCGACAGCAGGTGCACATAGTGGGGCCATTGCCACAGCCCCCGGCAAAAGCCGCACCCGGCCATGTGGAAGCAGATCAGGTAGAAGGCCTCGAAGGGGTCCGCACAGCTCATCCCAAGTTGCACATCAGAGCAGCTGCACACCTCTGACAGGGCCACCAGCTCCGGCCTGGAGGGGGGGGGCAAGCCATAATCAGCCGCTGGGGGCCAGCGCAGGTGGGACAGCTCCAGCAAATGGCAGTACGCAGCCCCATGGGAGTGCAGATACCCACGGGCACCCTGCACGCTGATGAAGTAGGACACAGCCACAGCAGGGCCACCCTCACACGGGTAGGTCACATATCCCGGGAAGGCACACACACACTTGAGTGGAGGCCATCTCAGCAGGGCTCCACGCTGCTAGGCCCCCCAGCGTGTCCGGTAAGCACCCCTCAGGGAAAGGGGCGAGCCCCAGCTCCTCACAGTGCACGCGGAAGTTGCCAGCAGTCATGACATAGCCGAAGCGCAGCATACCAAAGCTCAGGCACTGATAGGCATCCATCCAGGTGGGCAAGGAGCGCAGGCTGCACTGAACGATGAGCGAACGCCACAGGTCACACAGAGCCATGCTCTTGTGGGCGGTCCAGGCACAGACAGAGCCAATGGAGCCTCCGCTCCGAGCGGGACCTCAGGCTGAAATGCAGCCACCATGGTACAGCTCCTGGAGGGTCTGAGCCGCAGCGGCCATGGGGGCAACATGGGATGTGGGGCCAGGGGGCTGGACAGGCAGACAGGGGCTGCCAAGGCCGACAGATAACGGCTGGATGGGAACAATGGGGCCGCTGTGGAGAGATGTGAAGGGAGTGGGCAGCGCACAGCTGCCGGCATGCAAGGCCAGACAGCCCCACGCATACACACCTGCCAGTGGAGATAGCAACAACTGCACGCACAGGGAGGGGCAGCAGCCCGAGCCCTGGGGGCCTGCTCAGGGTACCCCCGATGTCAGACCATAGCTGGTAACTTGGGGTGGGGCACACAATTGAGTCATGCCTGGTGCATGGGGTATGGACTTGTAGGAAAGAAAGAACTCGGGCACGGGTAGGTGTGTTGATATAATTTATTGTGCTCCCCCCACCCCAGACATCCTTGTGCCCCCATGCCCTGCTCCCCTCCCACCCCCCCTCAGTGGTCCCGGATGCCTCCTCCCCACCCCATACCCTATGCTGCCCTGCCCCTCCCCCATCCCCTGCCACACCTAGGCCAGCCCCAACCCCTGCCAACAGGGATGACCGAGGCTACTGAGCCCCCCTCATCCGAGGTGGAGGAGGAGGTGCTGTCAGTCGGAAGGGCTGGGGACCCTGCCCCCTGACTGCTGCCCCCAGGGAGCCCCTGTCCACACACCCCCGTGCCGCCTGTGGCCGTATCAGGGTCCGACGGGCTGGCTGCTGGCATCCAAGCTGTGGGGGCATGGGTCCCCGGATCCACGGTCCCTGGTGCTGTTGGGGAGGCTGGCATTGTGGCGCCAGCAGGACCTGTGGTATGGCTGGAGGGGATGGAGGGGGTCTGGGTGCTGATATGGCATTCAAGGCCCTGGCCTGCAGGAGGAGGGACGTGCCCTGCTCCAGTGAGTGGTCCAGTTTACGGCCGAGCTCCTCGGACCAGCGGTCCTGCCAGTCTGAGTGGGTCTGGAGTGCCTCCAATTGGCGGTCCATGTCCCGCTTCAGCAGCCACCGGTTCTTCTGCATGTCCACCAACAGCGCCTGGTCCCTCTCCTCCACCTGTTGCAGGGCCCTCGTGGTCCCCTCCTCCAGCCGGTTGACAGCTTCCAGCATCTCCTCAGTCTGCCATGTGCTGGTGCTGACAAGCTCCTGCGCTAGGTCCTCCTGGAGCCTGCGCACCCATACTCGGTGCTCCCGCATCCTCTGGGCTGGCGGTACCGGCGGCCCCTAGCTGGGGCCCTCCTGTCCCCGGCATGGCTCTGTAGGGTGATAGAGGGATCAGTTAAGCATGTGGGTTGCCATCCCCCTGCCCCTCCTCCTGTCCTCATGCTCGGGATGCTCATTCACCCCGGGATGGGCACCGCTGGCCCCTATGCGGCTCCCTCTGCCCGTGCCCCTCACCAGCATCTGGGACCAAGGTAGTGGGGGTGCTGCCATCCCCGTCTACCCCCTGTGGCCCCCCTCCCCTTGTGGTCCATGCATGTGCCCTGCATTGCCCCTACCTGCTCCCTCTGTGTCCGTTCCCTCCGAGACCAGTCGGTCGCTGGGGCTGGTGTCTGCCTGGTCCCCAGGTCGGCATGCTGTGAGGTGCAGGGTGATGGTCTCCTCCTCACCCTCCACCTTCTCAAGAGTCCGCTGGGGCATGCGTTCCCTCGCTGGAGGTCGGGCTGGGGGTGTGCCGGGCACATGTGCCCGAGGTCCCTGGCAACTCCTCCGGGGCTTCTGTGCCCAGAGCCGGGCCTTGCCCGGTGCTCTCCGGCTGCGGGGGTGTGTGCTCATCTGTGGGTCACTCCTCCCAGGCACCCCCTCCTACTGGGTGCCAGGCAACTATGGAGCCCTTGCGGTGGAGCACCCAGCTCAGCGCATCCAGGTAGGGGAAGGCCTGTGCCGCCCACCCAGAGCACTGGTTGTTGTCCGTTATGTACTTATAGTCCATCTTGAGTTCCTTGATCTTAGTCTGGCACTGTGTGGGCGTGCGGTCGTATCCGGCCTCCCCCATCTCCGTGGCTATCTGGGCGAACACCTCTTCATTCCGGGCGTTGATCACCAGCTCGGCCTGCATCTCTGGTGTTGCCCAGATAGCAATTAAGTTGTGGGTCTCCTGGAGCCCCCACTGCCCCCACATGGTACCAGCGCCTGGGTGCCGGCCCCTCCGCTGCCTCCTCCTCCGCAGCCCCCGCCGCCTGTCCCTGGCTCCCTCCAGCCTCGGGTTCCTCCGGGGCGCTCTTGCTGGTCTGTTTGTGGGTACAATGGGAGCTGCTGGTTAGGCTCCTGGTGGCTGTGGTCCCTCCATCCCTCCCCCCCTCCCACGTCTCCCCTCTCCCCAGCCCTGACGCACCTGCTCCCAGCTGTACCCCCTACCTTCTTCCGGGGTTCCCCCTGCCGCCGCTGTTGCTGCTCCTCCTCCTTGTCCTGTCGCTCCATCCTCCACACATTTTCCTCCTCCCTCCTCTCCATCGACTTCTCCACCATGTTCCCCTACTGCTGCCTGCCCTTTAAATCTCCCTCCCTGTGCCGCTTGTTGTTGGTTGCCTAGCAGCAACGCTGCGTGCCATCACCACGGCCCGTGGTCATTTCCTTCCACTGTGGCTGGGGGTTTCCCTTCAGACGTTACATTTCATTCACGCCTGCCGTTGTGAACGTTCACCACACTTCTGGACCTCCTCCCGCTCCGACCTCACGAAGCGTGGTTAGGTTCACCCCGCGTTTGACTGTGGTGAACATCTGGATGCGAGCAAACAGACGTGCACAGCTCTTTCACCACCACCACCCGTGTTTGACTGAGGTTAATGCCAAAAACGTAACGTCTGAAATCACCCTATGTTTTATATACTATTGTTGGATTTTATTTTTTATGTTTTTATGTGTTTTTATCTCTGTAAGCCGCCTCATGCTGCAGAGAGCAGGATGGGGTGGGGTAATAAGCATTGTTATAAATAAATAAAATTAAATATTTGCTGGGGGGGGTTATATTTGTTCCTTCAAGGAGAATATTTATGGAATTAATTGGATGACTTCTAATTCCTAAAAGTTAAATTTCTTTATTTTTTTTAAACAAAAAAACTCTCTGCCTATGGAGTGATGATATAATGAGGTTTATTTAAATTTGGGAGAAATTGTTTTCTGATTCTAGGTATTTCTAAGCATGTTGTACAAGCTTTTGGCAGAATGTGTAAGAACCCTCCTTGAAGGACTAAAGTAACATCTTATGAAAACCTGGTTTAACTGGTGATAGCATTCCTTTTATACATATTTAGAAGTAATAGTATGTTTAAATTATATCATCATTTTAAAAAGCTACTCATTAAAAATAAGGATCTGATAATGCTATATGGAGTCAAGTAATGTTTTGAATTTTATTATACAAAATCTCATCATTGTATACAATTCTCATCATAAACACAGCACATCAAAGGCTTGTTTCTTTATTTGAGGGGATATTTCACAGCAGATTACTAATGGATAACCAAAATAGCATCTGTTCTTTGAGCCAGCAATGTCTGATTAAATGCTCCATCTGCCAAGGCACTCGGCGGAAGGGGGTCATTGAGTCTAATAGAAAAAAATTACTGCAATGCTTATTGCAGCTAGTGTGGTGTAGTGGATAAGGTGCTGGACTTGGACCTTGGAGACCAGGGTTCAAAACACCTCAGCAAACAAACTCACTGTGTGGCCTTAGGCAAATCACAATCTCTCAGTTTCTCATCTGTAAAACGGGAGTATGTGTGTGTGTTTCCCCCTCATCCTTGTCCATCTTAAACTGTAAGCCCACTGGGCAAGGACCCTGTCTCAAAAAATCTGTGACTGCATGCTTAATAGTGCTATAGAAAGTAGTAGTAGTATTAAATAAAACAACAACCCCCTTCTTTGAGAATGATGGGCCTGAATCTTCTCTGATTTCTCTACTGAAAAAGTAACAGAGATGATTATATAAATATTTTATAATGTTTCATCAAGAGCAGATTGTTCTCCAGTGTAGGTAAACATAGGACAATCAAATGACGCCCTCCCCCACCCCACACACAGAGTCTCTCCTCAGGATTAGAAAACCAGCACAAATGAAGATTTCACATTTCAGCTTTTTAACTGAAGCCCTTAATTTTTTTATTTGAACAGTCTTTTTATTAGATTTAAATTGAACAAAGTTTGCTTAGCTTCTGTGCAGTGGAAATTAAGAAGTCAAGCATCTGATTGCATTATATAATGTCACCATTTTTAACCTGAGTTAATAGATTCTAAGGTGGTTGATTGAGAACTGCATTAGTTCCAAACTTGATTATGGTATTAGGATTTGTTATTAGAGTTAGGTTAACGGGAAGTACACCTAAGATGATGATATACTGAATTTTTAATTAAAAAGCCAAGAATTTCATTAAAGTGAAGGAAAATGCCATTAAGAACAAAATGGGCTGTCAGACTGTTACGCCAATTTGCTTTCAGAAAGACACTTTTTGGTTTTTCTTCTGTGCCTTTTCCCTCATTGTGACGGAACTGGGACCTCTCTTCCCCAATCTGGGCTAGCTGTGACTTAACCTCCCCCCTTACAGCTCCTGTTGGTTCAGCTGCCTGCAGAACTGATCCAGCCCATAAGGGGTTAACTCTTAGTCACCTTTACTTCAGAATTCTCCAAAGCACAACAAATTCTTCTGCAGGTAAATCTGAGTTTGACAACTCCCAAACTGTGTTACTCCAAAGTTAGGAACTCACTTAAGCTTACTTAAAAGAAGATTATTATAAGACATAGTTAAAAAAAGATTATTATAAGAATTAAGATTAATATACAATACAAGATTGTGCTCTGAGTGCAGTAAATCAAATAAACATATATAACACAATTCTATATTTTTTTGTGAGTTATAGGCTAAAATTCTATTTATGCATTAGTCCATTCTGTTTCAAAGTCCCTTTTCTCTCAGCTCTGATGTTACCGGAGCTGGGCATTAAATTCTTCTTGGTTGACGTTTCAAAGCTTCCTCACAAGATCTCTTCACATGCTGTTGGTCAAAAGAATTTCTCTCTCAAACAAGCCCTTTTTTCTTTCAGTCTCTTTGCATCTTCGTTGTTGATTAAACTCTACTGTCTCTCCAGAAGTTAACCTAGATGGGCTCTATGTGGCTAAAGTGTTCTGGACTTGGAAAGCAAATTACTTTGGCTAATTGTCTGGTGCATATATTGATTGTACTCCGAGAGAATACCCCATTGAAATGCCATTGGCTTATCAGTAGCATAAGTTTAAAAGGGTTTCCTGTCCCATCTCTAAGTTATCACAATGTGTTAATTTGAGCTTTTACAATCGACACTTCATGTCATCTAGGCTTATTCATGTTTTTCTATACATTCCACTGATCAGTGAGACACCAAACATAAGATATACAATACTAATGCAGAGTAGTCATGTGTGAACATGTATGTAATGTGTGTTGGTTTTCTGATCATTACCAGGGGTGGGACACCAGGCAAAATACCGGGTTACCGGATTACCGGTACCGGATTTATTCCATTGATTTCAATGGGGAACTGTCCCCATTGAAATCAATGAAAGAAAAAAAAGATCCTCCCCCTCCCAGGCTGTGCGGGTGGAAGGGGGGCACCCCCACCCACCCTGCCCAGCCTGGATTTTTTTTAAAAAAAAAATTCTCTGAGTCCCTAGTGCGGGCTCCGGGCCGCCACCGGCGACCCGGAGCCCGCACCAGCAGGTACTAGGGTGATCCCTGGGGTGGGGGGTGGTTTAACACACACCCCACCCCAGGGATCATCCTACCTCCCCACCCACGGATCGCCTACCTTTGGTGCTCCGGGCAGCGATGGCGGCAGAGGCGGCAGTCCGGCAGCTTCAGCACTGGCTGTGGCTGCCAGCTTCAGCGCTTTCTAGGCCTTCCAGGGAAACCCAGAAGTCCCCCAGAAGGCCTAGAAAGCACTGAAGCCGGCAGCCACAGCCAGCGCTGAAGTCGCCGGACCGCCGCTGCCGCCACCGCCGCCACTTGGAGCGCCAAAGGTAGGCAATCCCTGGGTGGGGAGGTAGGGTGATCCCTGGGGTGGGGTGTGTGTTAAACCACCCCCCACCCCAGGAATCACCCTAGTACCACAGTACCTTACCTGTTGGTGCGGGCTCTGGTCGCTGCCGGCGGCCCGGAGCCCGACTAGCAGGGACTTCGGGGAATTTTTTTTAAAATCCAGGCTGGGCAGGGTGGGTGGTGGGTGTACCCCCCCCCCCCCCCTTCCACCCGCGCAGCCTGAACTGGGGAGGGAAAGTGTTTGGGGGTTTTTTTGTTTCTTTTTTTACATTGCAGCCATTCATTTAAATGGTCGCAATGTAAAAAAATCCGGTACGGGAATCCGGTACCGGTACCCACAAATACCGGGGTAATCGGATACTGCCGGTACACCAAAATACCGGCAGTATCGGATACCGGTAGATCCGGAATTCCCACCCCTAATCGTTACCACACTCATGTCCTTTATTCTTCAACCATGTTTCCCTTCCCCCATCTCACGTTATGCAGCTTTATCTTCTCTGCATTGTTTGCTTTCCCTTTCTCTTTATGTAGTTTTTGGGTACTATTTTTTCCCCACTTTTGCTGTTAGGAGTGAGAATGAGACCCCACTTAAGAGGCTTGAATGGAACTACTCCTATGGTTTGTGGGTCACAGCCCGAGCTAGTACCTTGTGCTGACAAACAGCCTAGCCAAACAGAGCAAGAGGATTTCAGAAGATGACTAGAGTACAGATATTTGCATACTCACAATAATTAATGCAAAATATCAATGCTGTGATTACAGAAATCCCTGGTCAAACAAGACTGCCCTTGCTAGCAACTGGCTGACGGCCATACAATACTAACTCTATACTGTAAGTACTGAGAGAGGCATATGATTATGCATATAAAAAAAAAACCAGCTACTTGGAGCAGGCAACAAACATAACAATTTGTGCACCATTATTGAGCACCCTTAAATTCTTATTTGAGGAGATCATTTCAATTTAGCATTATTTACAGCATTTCCACAGGCAGTAAAATTCAACTTGGATCTGAACACAAAAAGATATGGCTGGGCAGCAAAGGTCAGCTGCTGCTGAATGCTGACAGATCAGGTAGGAGTTAGGTACTGTGCTACAGTGACTTGTGCTGAATCCAGTTCTGCTCAAATTACCACCTACATTAAACTCATGAGAAAAGGGAATCTGCAGCAAATGGTGCCTTTTCAGATGCTTTTTCAGATGCTGCAGAGTTGGGAGGGCTTCCCATATTTTCATAGAGGAGAAGCAATCCACAGAAAAACATAAGCATGAGCTGGCTACAGACATTTCCAGTTTATTTAATTTATCTTTATTTATCTTAACATTTATATGCCGCCCCCTCCTGCCTCAGGCATCTTGGGGCGGTTCACAACATTTTAAAAACATTTAAAATAAACAATAATAATTACAATTATAAAAAAACAATGTAAAACCCCATTCCCACCACCACCACTCTAGCCCAACCCACCCACCCCATCTCCCTCAGGAAAGACCTGGTGGAACAGCCAGGTCTTACACTGTCTGCAGAAAGAGGGGAGGCCAGCAGTCAAGCGGATCTCCGACGGGAGGGAGTTCTGCAGCCACAGAGAATGCCCCCCTCATAGTGGAAACCCGGGGGACCTCAAGGAGGACGCCCCCAGCTGACCGCAGGGGTCACTCCAGGACCCGGAGGGTAAGGTGGTCCTGCAGATAGGCAGGACCCAAGCTGTTTAGGTTTTTAACACCTTGAATTGAGCCCGGAAACCTACTGGTAGCCAGTGCAGAGAGCAAAGCGCCAGTGTAATATGCTCACGTTGGCCGGTCCCCGTCAAGAGACGGGCTGCTGCATTCTACACCAGCTGCAGCTTCTTTGAACCAGCACCAAGGATAGCCCCACGGAGAGCGCGTTGCAGTAATCCAGTTTCGAGGTAATAAAAGCATGGATGACTGTGGCCAGATTGGAGTCCAAGACATACGGCCTAAGCCAACGCACCAGATGTACTGGCAAAATTCTCCCTTTGCCACAGCTGCCACCTGGGCATCCAGTTAGAGCTGTGGGTCCAGGAGCATCCCTCAGACCTGAGAAACCAGGGGAGGACAGACTCCTTCAATGATGGGGGCCACCACTCCCTCATCCCTCCCCACAACCATCACATCCGTCTTGTCAGGATTTAGCCTCATGCAGCTCACCCTCATCCAATCCCCCACAGCGGACAAACACCAGGTAAGCACCAAGACTGCCGGGCCTGAGTCAGAGGAAAATGAGAGAGAGAGCTGGGTGTCATCAGCATATTGATGACATCTCACTCCATACTCCCTAGCAACCTCTCCCAGGGGTTGCATGTACACATTGAACAAGAGAGGGGATAAAGTTGAACCCTGCGGTACTCCACACGTGAGGCCCCGGGGGGAAGATGAAAACTCCCCCAGCACCACACGCTGGGTTCTCCTGGCCAGGAAACAGCAGAACCATTCAAGAAAAGTCCCGCCAATCCCTGCCCAGTCCCGCAGACGAGTCACCAACAACTCATGATCAACAGTATCAAATGCAGCCAAAAGATCTAACAGGATCAACAGGGCCAAACGACCCCGGTCCCAAGGGCGTAGCTACCATAGGGACAGGCAGGACATTTGTCCCGGGGCCCACCGTGGCTGGGGGCCCATCCCTATGGCAGCTAAGCTCGCTGTGGCACTGCGCGGCCACCTGTCCCATTTAAAACAATAACAACAACAAAAACCTCAAAGTTGCGACTCGGCTGCCCCCGCTGCCTGACGTTCTCCCCACAGCCTGGGAATCCCCCCCTACACTTACTGTGCAAAGCTGAAGCAGTTCTTCTGCTGCGCGCTCCCTCCCTCCCTCATTGCAGGCTGCTCCGAAGCTTTTTTTTTTTTTTTTTTAAAAA
>QEPC01012510.1:3137489-3168557 GCA_003113815.1 Sphenodon punctatus
GGTGGGGAGTAGAAAACAAGAGAACCTGGGGGAGGGATGTTATAGGCAATTTGCAAGGGGGTGGGAGTAGGGTTGTCACCTATGCAAATGTGTAAGGAACACTTATGAAAAATCCATGTTGCAGGACCTGCATTTGCACCTTAGTCATCAATGTAGGCCCTACAACATGTATTTTTCATAAGCATTCCGTAAATATTTGCGTACATGACAACCCTAGTTGCCATCTTTTGCAATCTGATCCTGAGACTCGCATTTGACCTATAGAAGTCTTGGGGTCAAATGGCAAAAGGTGGCAACCCTAGTGTGGAGTATGAGGGCTAGTTCCCCACTGATCTTGTACACACACTGCCCTGAGGCAGTTCCTGGATGCATTCTTCTCTGTCTCTGTCTCTCTCTCTCACCCCGAGAGGGTATTTATCAGATTCCATACCTGTTACAAATGGGGTGAAGCAAGGTTGTGTCCTGGATCCGTTCCTTTTCAATTTTTTTATCAATGGAATTGTTACAGAGCTTGCCAGTGACTCATTTTACCCTGTTACAATACAAAACAGACGCCTCTCAATCCTGCTTTATGCAGACGATATGGCTTTCGTGTCTAATGCCAGATTGGGTCTAAAGAGACTCCTTGCAGCTTTAGGGTCTTTTTGTAAGGTCAATCACTTTAAGCTAAACTATCAGAAAACCAAAGTGCTTGTAGTGGCCAAGAGTTTCCGCAAATTTAATTGGGTGCTCGATAACGTTAGCCTTGAACAAGTTAAATCATACTGCTGTTTAGGGCTGACTTTTTCTGCCACTGGTTCTTGGGCGAAGCACTCAGAGTTCATTAAACTTAAGATGGATCAATCTATTGGGGGGCTTCTTAAATTCTGGAGAACGAATGGTGAGAAATTAATTGCTCCTGCCTTGAAACTGCTAGACTTGAAGGCTAGTCCACAAGCTCTATAAGGTGCTGAAATTTGGGGCCCTCTTCTCAGGAACAATTTGGAGTTTTTCCAAGATCGCTTTCTTAGGGCAATTCTCTACATACCAAAGAGTACCCCAGCCTGTCTCGTGAGATTGAAAACTGGTGCCTTGACAGTAGCGGCAAAATTAGATGTGGCCCAGGTTTTGTACTGGCTGAGGGTGCAAGGCATGTCGGAAGATAGGTTACCCTATTTTTGCTTCACGGAATTCAATTCTCAAATGTTCATGTCCCAGTGGTATAAGAAATTGATTTTTCTTTTACAAACAGTGGGGCAATCCATGGAAGCATTGTTACCTTTCCCTAATTTTAAGATCAAATTCCTGTTTTCTAGGCAATTGGCAGACTTGGCGACTGCAGAAGATATGAGAAAGATCGCCAGTTTAAAATCCGCTCCATTTTATCAGTTTTTTTAAAAGGCTCCTGGGAGATAACTTTACTTGATGGTTTTGAACAATTCGGCTCTGAGAAGAGCATTAACTCTCCTCAGATTCTGTCTTGTCCCCTCAAGGGTGCTGACTGGGAGATGGAATGGAACTCCATATCCCCTCAGACTGTGCAGCTGTTCGATGGTTCAAACTGAAGATCTGCTTCATCTATTATTTTCCTGTCCATATACGGATGTGTACCAACAGAAATTCTTGCCTTCTGTGCTTAAAAATAAAATTCATTGGTCACCTCAATATTATTAATCTTTTTGACTTCGGTCAAAGATCCCGACTCTATATATAATCTTGCCAGAATGGCATTAGCCTTGATTAAAAGGAATCAAAATTAAAATCAAAATCCCCTACAGGGCTAGGGGTGGACTTTGTGGCTGGAGATTCCCCACTATCTATTGTTTTATGTATATTACTTATTGATTTATTTACTGATTGATTCAAAGGCTATTGATTTAACGATTTTAATGGTTTGTGATTTTCTTTATAATTTTGATTATGGATCTCTTGAGAGTTCCTAAGCTCCTTTTGTATGTTTCATATGTCCTTGGTCTCGACCTATGGTCACGACTTAATAAAATTATTATTATTATTATTATTATTACCCCCAAGCACTGAAACCTACCCCTAACCCCCAACCTTACTATGGTCATCGGCGCCTTTGTTAATTTTCAAAGTGGCCCTGGAAAGGAAAAGATTCCCCCCACCCCACCCTTTATACAAAGGGGCTGAGCCACCTAGGTTGGCTACAGGCCCCTCCATTCCCCGTGCTGGAATTGTGTTTTTAAAGATTTTATTTTATGATCAAACCACTTTGTCAAGTTACATAAGCGTTCTCCGTTTTATGCTTCATTGTACCTGAAATAGCCATCATCCCATTTTTGTTTTTGTTTATTTATTTATCTCAATTTTTACCACCACCACCCTTCCCAAAAAGGTTCAGGGTGGCTTACAAAATAAAGAACAGTGTTTAAAAATCCCATAACCTCTTCAGCCACCCCACTCAGTCCTATCCTTGTCAGCTAAACACCTGGCCAAACAAAAAGGTTTTACATCACTTCCGGAAGACAAGCAGCCTTGAGCATAAGCAGACCTCCAAGGGGAGGAAGTTCTATTTTTATGGGGCAACCACAGTGTTCCCTTGTTGTGAAAACTTAATGGGAAGATGGTACTCGCAAGAGGGCGCTCCCAAGCAACCTCGGAGGCCGTAACAGAACATAAGGGAGGAGGTGGCTTTTCAAAAACCTGAACACTAAGTCATTTAGGGCTTAATAGCTCCAAACCAGCACCTTGAATCATGTGTGGAAAGCTATTGGCAGCCAGTGCAGATTCTGGAGCACCAGTATAATGTGCTCCCAATGACCCATCCCCAACAGAAGGTGGGCCACCACGTTCTGCACCAACTATAGCTTCCAAACAGTCATTAACGGCAGCCCCGTGTATTGCACACTACAGTAGTCGAGCCTCGAGGCTACGAAGGCATAGATGACGGTGACCGGATATTAATCTGATAATGGTTTCAACCTTCACACCAGATGTAATTGGTGAAAGGCTCTCCTGGCCACCACCGCAACCTGATAATCCAGGTGCAGCAGTGGATTCAAGAGCACCCGAAGGCTGGAAACCTGAATGACCAAAGGAGATTGGACCCCATCAATAATGGATGTCCCTATGTCTCCCAGGTCACATAGTCAGCCAATCATCATCACCTTGATCTTGACTGGATTCAGCTTCAATTGGCTCACCTGCATCCAGTCCCCAATGACAGCCAGGCACTGGGTAAGCACTGAGACTGCAGGTCGGTGGGTCAGATGAAAAGGATACAAGGAACTGGTTGTCAGTGGCATATTGATGGCACTTCACTCCAAATCTCCAAACAGTCTTGCCCAGGGGCCTCAGATATACATTGAACAGGTGTGGAGACAAGATGGAACCATGTGGGACCCCACAAAGTTGCTCCCGAGGGGAGGACAAGCCACAACCTATCACTACCCTCTGGGTTCTCCCAGCTAGGAATGAGCAGAACTACCCAAAAACAGTCCCACTAACTCCTACCAGGTCGTGCAGCCATGTCAACACCCCATGATCAACTGTATTGAAGGCCACCAAAGATCTAACACAATCAAAGGGTATAATACCTCTGTCAAATCAGAGATTGTCAACCAAGGCCACAAGTCAGTCTCAGTGCCATGTCTAGGACAAAATTCTGACTGACAATGGGTCCAAGAATCCAATAGCACTGAGATGTGCCTGGAGTTGCGAGGCAACCACCTGTTCAGTAAACTTCCCTGAAAAGGGAAGAATTGAGATAGGGCAATAGCTGGCATGGGAGTCAACATCAAGAGATGGTTTCTTGAGCAGGGTTTGGACAATGGCAATTTTGAGGCAGTAAGGCACCCTGCTCTCCTGAAGGGAGGCACCACGGACAACCTGAATCAGCAATGGGCCCAGTGTCTCTCAGCTAGCTTTCCCCAGCCAGGATGAGTATGGATCTAGTTCACAACTGGTTGCATGTACAACTCCAAGAACAGCCTCTGCATCGGTGGGCAAAACTGAAGGTGATCCAAGCAAACCAGAAAAGACCGCACCTTCCCAACCCCACACTCTGACTCTGCACCCAATCTAGCAGTTCCCATTCCCAAGTAGTGCCAAATACAAGTGACTTTATCTGCAAAGTAGGTAGAAAACTCATCACAGCAGGCAGCCAATGTATCTAGCTCCACATGGAGACAGCTAAGATTTAAGAAGCTATTCACCACTTGGTAGAGCTCCACAGGACAGCACTTTGCAGACACTATAGCAGCAGCAAAGAAAACTTTCTTTGTTGCTGCCACGGTTTAGTTTTTCAAAAACAAACTATGCCACATTCTGTCAGCTTTGCCACGTGTTTCCGACACCACCTGAGCTCTAACCTTCGCACTTTCTCATTCCATTCTCTACTTCCCTCTTGTAAAGGATAAGAAACTTTCTTTACCAGTATCAGTTACTGAAAATCTTAGCAAAGAATTAGCTGTAGTGTAAACTGTTGTCAAAATGTTAAATGTTTCTGAGTGTCGTTTATACTTTCAAAATACATACATTTGCTTGCGCATGTGCATCCATCTAATAGTTCTTTCCAGATAGTCAAAATAAGCTCTTTCTTTTCTACCTGACCCAAATGCACCTGATCCCAAGGCTCCAACTTGCATAATATGGCCAGTACCAAAAAGAAAGGCGATCTAAGTTGAGTCACTGAGTTTTTGCCCACCTGTCATTCCAATCTGAATAGTTTCCTGCTTTTCCTTTTCCCTCTGGGCCTTCTACTTCTCCAAAGCTCTAGCACTTGGCCTGTAACATTAGTCATGAAGAGAAGTTCGAGTTCTGTGATCTGAACTCTCCCCAGGAAACTTGAAATGACACTGCCAAAATACCAGCGGGAAGCAAGAGTTCTGAGGTAAAAGGCAGTTGCCAAGGCACTGGTATGACTTATCTTTATTTTTATTATTATTATATTTTTTAAAACACATATAGTCTCTGAGTATTTGACCTACACTGGTAAGTACTCAAGCAAAAGAAGAATATCAATGCTATTGTTCATATATTCTGATTCTCCGAGCTCAAGCTGAGGGGAAGCTTGTGCGCCTGGCAGCCAAAGATACTTAACTTCTGGCAGTCAAATAGTTAGTTCTCTGCAAAATCGATAATTTATGAGTAGTGAGAGGCTTTCAACAAACTAAGTCATAGAGTGAAGCATTTTCAATAGGAAGTCCATATACTTGTGTTAAAAATTATATGCAAACAACAAATATCCCTTGCAGCCAGATTAGTGGAAAATGTCACCCAAAATAGCATCCTCAGAAGCCAAACTCATAGATGTTGTTCTGTGGCAGCAAAGGGAGTAGACTCCTTCCTTCCTATACAGTCAGTAGGTTTTGCTAGGTGACGAATAGACAGATCATGACCTAAAAAAATAAGATTGCCTTTCCTCTTTGTTATAATAAACCCCTTTGGCATTCCAGAAGAGAAACTGATTTTAAAATATTGTTACCATGGTACAAGAAAATGAGTCTAACGCACATAGCTTGGAGAATAGTACAGGACTGAGTGTTTATTCCTATAGAATTATTGCCCAGCCCTTTAAATCCACAGAAGCTCTTATTATGGATAGGTGGAGAAGGATGTACGTGGACATGGTCTCGCAGTCCAACAAAAATTGTATTCTTTGTGCTCTAGCTAGTTTGCATTGTCAACAACTATATGACATTTTTACAATCTGGATATCAGTTAGAACAGTCACAGTTCTAATTTGTGCTAGGAGATGCGCTGACTCTTGTCGTCATTGGTGTTAGGCCTACCACTTTGCCACTACAAGCTTTTCCCATCTTTTCCAATTCTGAGCTCTTCATCTTGTGGCAGATCCAGAATGACCATAGTTGGCCATCATATTCACAGCTGACTCATGTGCTCTTCCGATTAGGCAGACGTTAGTGTAAAAAGCAACTGCAGGACCTATATTTGAGGCTGTGAGGACAGCAAAGAAGGAATTCTTTGCTGCCCTCATAGCGTCTGCAAAGTCATGTCCAGCGGAGCTGTTCCGTGTGGGGCGGGGGCTGATCAGTTCGACCTCCCTCCGCCTGGATGGGGACTTGTCCCAGGCCCCCTGTGAGGAGTTTGCCACCTTCTTTGCAGACCAGATCGCTCAGATTCAGAGTAACTTTGACACCAGATTGGAAGCAGTAGGCGAGGAGCACGAGGTATTGGAGGCACCGTCTGATCAATCTTTCTGGAATGAGTTTCAGGAAGTGACGCCAGCCGATGTGGTGAATGTCCTTGGGTCTGTTTGAGCCACTAGTTGTGAATTAAATCCATGCCTGTCCTGGTTGGTGAAAGCCTCCAGGGAGACTTTGGGGACGGTGCTGGCGAGGGTAGTGAATGCGTCCCTTCGGCAGGGGAGGCTGTCACCCAGTCTCAAGGAGGCTGTGGTGTGCCCCCTACTGAAGAAGCCATCTTTGGATGTGGATGCACTCACCAGTTACCGACCCATCTCTAATCTTCCCTTTTTAGGGAAGGTTATTGAACAGGCAGTGGCACTGCAGCTCCAGGTGCATTTGGACAGCATCAGTTTCCTTGATCCTTTTCAGTCTGGGTTCCATCCCGGCTATGGTACTGAAACGGCGTTGGTGGCCTTGGTGGATGATCTCTGCCGGGAGATGGATGCAGGATGTCCAACATTTCTGATCCTGCTAGATCTCTTCGCCACAGTTGACACCTTGGACCATGGACTGCTGCTGAGACAACTGCGAGACCTGGGGGGGTCTGAACGGGACTGTACTTGGGTGGTTCCACTCATTCCTCTCGGGGAGAAGCCAGTGGGTGGTGCTGGGGGCTGAAACATCAAGCCCCCAGGCCTTGACCTGTGGCATTCCGCAGGGTTCGATCTTGTCTCTGCTATTATTTAATGTGTATATGTAGCCCCTGGGGGAGATCGTGAGAGGGTTTGGGTGCGATGTCACCAATATGCTGATGATACTCAGCTGTACCTCTCATTTTCCACTGACCCAGGTCCTGCTGTCTCATTGGGAAAGCAATGTTTGGAGGCCGTGGCAAACTGGATGCGGCAGAGCAGACTGAAGCTTAATCCCAATAAGACAGAGGTAATGGTGGTGGGAAGGGTGAGGGAGGTACTGGCTCACCTTGTGGGGGGGGGGTCCGCCCTCCTGTAGCCCAGCAGGTTCGGAGTCTGGGGGTGGTGTTGGACTCGGGTCTCCGTCTAGATCAGCAGGTGGAGATGGTGGCTAAGGCCGCCTTCTGCCAGCTGTATCTGGTACAGAGGCTGTGTCCATACATTTCCAGGCCTGACCTGGCCACTCTCATTCATGCCTTCATCACCTCGAGGCTAGACTACTGCAATGCGCTTTACATGGCGCTTCCCTTGTTTCTGGTTCGGAGGCTGCAGCTGGTGCAAAATCCGGCGGCTCATCTCCTTATAGGGACGGAGCAGCGGGAGCACGTAACACCTGTGCTCCGTACTCTACACTGGCTGCCTATAGCGTACCAAGCCAGATTCAAGGTGTTAGTGTTGATCTATAAAGCCCTATACTGTCTGGGCCCCTCATACCTCTGGGACCGCCTCGCCCTCCACACCTCAGAGCGATCCCTTCAGTCCACCGGGGGTGCCTCTTTGGAGGTCCCCCATGGAAAATGAGCAGCCACAATGGAGAGGGCATTCTTGGTGGCTGGGCCGTGGCTTTGGAACTCCCTCCCGGAGGAAGCTCACCTGGCCCCAGGTCTGTTGGCGTTTCGTCAAGCCTGCAAGACCTGGCTGTTCACCCAGGCCTTTGGAGGGGAGGAGGGGAGGGTGGGATAGTTGGGGGGGAGGGGATTTTTAAGAGATTTTATATTTGTTGATGGGGCTGTGTATTTTTTAATTGATTTTTATGGAATTTTATTATTGTGTGTTTTGACGTTGTAAGCCACCCCGAGATACCGTAGGCATGAGGGGGTGGCTAATAAATATTTATAAATAAATAATATTTGGGTGGCGCATCAGCAGTCAACAACAGAGGAGTTATAATTTATTTACTAGCTTGAACAACAAAGGCTATTTAATGAGGTCACAGACTGTGTCATTAGAAACGCAGTCTTGCAATGTGAAGTCACAGTGGATGACTATGGAAATATGGTTAATCCCTGCCCCCCCTCCCCCCCAGCAAGAGCATCTGACTGGGGCAACACAGCTCAGGACCCCAGCCTGATTACAGCTGAAGAAACAGAAGATTTTGTATTTGTGGATAGTAACCCTATCTGAATGATATTCACATATCTGCTTATTGATTCTGTTCAGTTCAGATACGTCGTTCATTTTGGCATTTTGTTCATTTCTGTTGTTTTGATCATTTGGGAATTTAGATTACTTTAAGTTATTGCACACATGTGAACTGACTGTTACAAGTTAAGTGAAATAACCAAAATAGTGAGAAAACCAAACTGGATATCCAGCAAAGTGGGACTGAATAACCACTCGTTGGATCGAAATCAAAGCAGGCAAATTCATCAGATATAGTATTCACCTTGGAGATTTGCTTCAACTCTAATCCTGACTGGTAGAATTCTGATTAGGATGGGGCTCTAATGGTGTTTTTAAATGAGCAAGACAATGGAACGGGAGGTCTGAGGTCATTGAGTGGCACAGCTGCGGAGCACCCACTCAGGTGGAGTGTGTGGGGAAGGTGTCTAACAGGTGGCTACCGCGGCAGCTACCGTGTATTCCCATGGACCATGGTCAACCATACTGTGTTCTGCTGGTCTGGGTTGCGCCAGGCTGGTCTTTGAAATTGACATGCCCAGGGCATAAGTGCTGGGGAACCGGGTTCCCCAGTGCTCATAGCCAGTTCCTGCGACTTGCAAAGGGCATGCTCCCCACCCACAGTTCCTATGAGCGGGGACCTGTCTGATGGTGTGGCTGGCTGCCCCAGTTCATATGGGCAGAGAATGTGTTGGTGCCCATTGCCACACACATTCTTGACTTACCCCACACAGAGCACTCTGGATTTCTTGACAGTGTACCACGAGTTGACATGAGTGAATGCTGAGTGGTTCATGGGAGCGCACATTCCCCCCCTGCATCACCTTCAGATAGTGTTGGCATGTTCTGACATTCCCGGCCATGTCCAGGGCAGTCTGCAACTCCATAAATGATTAAAACGAGCAAAAAAGCCTTGAAAGGATATATTGGCTGGTGTCCTTATAAGAGCCTGAAAGGCCAGCTCCCTAGCAGTGGCCATGGACCCCTCCCTGGTTTGAGATATGGAGCCTTTCACATCACTTAAGAAGCTAAGATTTAATCAACATTTTTGACTTGCCCTCTCCTCCTTTTGTCCACCCTTCTCATTGCCTGAAGCTATCCTGGAATGTATAGGAAACTCTTGGCTTATACAGTGCTTTAGAACCATCTTGGCTAACTAGAAGGGTCTCTGTTGCTGGTTCTCCTGGAGAGAGACCGATCTGGATCCACTGTCCTTGTTCCAGTTCCTAAGCAATCAAAGTCAATGACCCAATCCTGAGAGTGTGGTGTCTACCTCGTTCATCCCGTGCATACTGCAACAACCCCTCACCCACCCACCCACCCACCCCCCAATGCAAGAGATTACAGATGGGTGTTCAGATGAGTGGTTCCTGGGTGGCCAAGCATGGTAGCATCTTGTTTAAAAACACCCTAAGAGTGCAGCTTATATAACCAGCTTATATAAACCTGAATAGGAGCCTAGTAGAGTAGATCACATGGAAGAGAAGGAAAATACTATAGGAGACAAGCTAGCTCAGTTTGAAAGGAAATTTAAGGAAATGGAGCTCTGAGCAAGAGAGCTTATGTGAGGATCAGTGAATAGCTTAACTGGACATGTGGAAAGACTAACTGCTTTCTGTATTTTTTTATTTTGTCAAATGTTATATGCCACCCTTCCCACAGAGGGTCAGGGTGGCTTACAATCATAAAGCCAGCATTAAAACCAATAATAATAATTAATTAATCCACTTAATACTCCAACCAGCCCTCCCCTACAACTCCCACCCAATCCCATCCAACTCTATCCCTGCCTGCCAAATGCCTAGCCAAATAGAAAGGTCTTGCATTGTTTCCAGAAAATGAATAGACTTGGACTTAGGTGAACCCCCAGGGGAAGGGAGTTCCATTGTCGCGTTGTGCCTCGGTTTCCCCAAAAGGAATTTGCACTTAGTGGTCCAGGTCTGACATGATCTGGTCTGGATATAGGGCGCTCTTTTCCAATATGTGGAATTCGAGTTTACACTTTGCTAATAAGCCAGCCAGCTCAGCAAAGACAATTTATTTATATAAATGAAGCTATGAGACTTATGAATATTATAAAATATGAAACAATAGTTTAGTTAAGTTCAAATAAAGACATAGTACAAAAGAAACAGTGTAAGTTAAAAGTACATGACTTAGAAAGACATTTCTGTTCAGAGAACAGCTCTGTTACAAATTCAAAGATCTTAACATCTATAAGATATAACATATGCTCTAAGTATTATTACTATGGTTGACTCAATGCATCATATAGGATATAACATATTACCCAGTCCTTTACCCGATTCTGCCATATGAAAGATGAGAAAACCTTCAGGAAAGGAAGCTTTCTGAAAAATCCATCTTTCCCCTCTCTTCTTATAGAATGAAAGATGCTTGGAGGTCAGCTAAAAATGACGCCAGGTCAAGACTGCTGACAGGGATGGGTTTTTCTCAAAATACATAGTAAGAAGCCTGTTAATACATACTAAACAGGTTGCTATCATATAAGATAGGATTAACAATGAGTAAACTCCAAACAAACAAGGCCTCTTCCTGCCCTGCTTGAGAGTCACGTATCTTGACTCTAGTCAACAGAAACTGTTAATTTCATTAAGAGACAGACTTGATTATATCATCTATTCCAGTATACAGACTGATATCTGGTCAAGAGTTAAGTAGGAAGATCAACTATAGGACAGCTCTTTTAAGAAGTCATCATACAGAGAGGCTAATTCTGATTTCGAATATATTGAAACACAGATGGTCAAACATATATGCCTATATACAGGATACATGACACCATAATCACAGGGCAGCCACTGAGAAGGTCTCTCTGCATGTCCTAGCTGTAAACACATCTCAGTGAGATGGCACCTGCAAGAGGGTGCCTCCAGCTGACCTCAGGGGACATGAGGGATGGTCTTTCAGATACCTAAGGCGCAAGCCATTTAGGGCTTTATAGATTAAAGCCAGCACCTTGAATTGTGCCTGGATAGCTACTGGCAGCCAGTGCAGACTCTGGTGCACCGGTGTAATGTGCTTCCAGCGACCTGTCCCTGACAGAAGGTGGGCCACCATGTTCTGCACCAACTGCAGTTTCTGAAATATCTTTGAGGGCAGCCCCATGAATTGCATACTGCAGTAGTCCAGCCTCAAGGTTATGAAGGTCTGGATGACAATGACCAGATATTAATCTGATAACAGTTGCAACTAGAGGTGTGCAGCAGTTGACCGCCATGTTGTTGTTGTTTGTTTTTTGTTTTTCATTTTCATTATTAAAAACTTTTTGGTAACGAAATTTTGTTTTTCAGTATCTGTATTGCATGAAACCGAAAATTTTATTTTCAGTTTTGTTTCTGTTTTTGTCAGCGTGTGTGTGTGTGTGCTAGAAGTGCCAGCAGACTGTATCTCATTATAACCCCGACGCACATGCACAGCCCCCCCCCACACACACGTGCTGATGAAAACAAAACCAAAAACAAAATTTTCAGCTTCATACAACACCGACATCGATAACAGCACTGATACCAATAACAAAAAACAAAATGTTGTTGTTATTTTCATTACTGTAATAACAAATGAAAAATGAAAATTGTTTTCATTATCAAAATAATGAAAATGAAGTGCACACCCCTAGTTGCAACTTTCTCACCAGATGTAATTAGTGAAAGGCACTCCTGGCCACTGCTGCAACCTGATAATCCAGGTGCAGCAATGGGTTCAAGAGCACCCGAAGACTGTAAACCTGACTGACCAAAGGAGATTGGACCCCATCAATAATGGGGGGTCCCTACATCTCCTAGGTCACATGGCCAGCCAACCAGCTTCAATTGGCTCACCCACATCCAGTCCCCAATGGCAGCCAGGCACTGAGTAAGCACTGAGACTACAGGACCTAGGTCGGATGAAAAGGAGAGAAATCTGAGTTTCATCAACCTGCTGATGGTCACTCCGGATCTTGCCCAGGGGCCTCAGATGCACATTGAACAGAAGTGGAGACAAGATGGAACCCTGTTGGACCCCACAAGGGAGTTCCCCTGGGACAATGAGCCACTGCCCATCACAATGCTCTGGGTTCTCCCAGCCAGGAATGAGCAGAACTATCTGAGTGGTTCCATGCACATCTGGAAGGTCCCGCAGCCGTGTCAACAATACTCCATGATCAACAGTATCAAAGGCTGCCAACAGCTCTAACAAAATCAACAGGGTACAATTACCTTTGTCAATTTCCAAGTGGAGATCATCAACCAAGGCCACAAGCGCAGTCTCAGTGCCATGTCCAGGACAAAATCCTGACTGACATAGGTCCAGGAATCCAATAGTATCAAGATGTTCCTGGAGCTGTGAGGCAACCACCCATTCAAAAACCTTCTGTAAAAAGGGAAGGTTGGAGACAGGGTGATAGCTGGCAGGGGAGTTGACATCAAGGGATGGTTTCTTGAGCAGAGGACAGAGGGCTGCAGTTTTAAGGCCATTTGGCAAACTGCCCTTCCAAAGGGAGGCATTGACAACACTAGTCAGCAGCACCCTAGTGTCTCCCAGCTGGTTTTCACCGCCCAGAATGGGCATGGATCCAATTTTTAAATAAATTAAATTCACAACTGGTTGGTTGCAGCCCTCAAATTACATCCTCCATGTCGGTGGGAGAGGTTAATTGAAGCTGATCTGAGTAAACCAGACAAGACCGGGCCTCTGCAACCCCAAACTCTGACTCTGCAGATAAAGTCACTTGTATTTGGCTCAACCTGGGTGCAAAGTAGGTGCCAAATTCATCACAGTGGGCAGCTAACATCTCTAACTCCAGTCAGAGATGGCTAGGATTTAATAAGCTATTCACCACCCAGAAGAGCTCTGCCAGAAGGCACTTTGCAGATGCTATGGTGACAGTGAAGAAAGCTATCTTTGCTGCCACCACAGCCAAGGCACAGTCCCTTAAAACCAGTCTATGCCGCAGTCGGTCGGCTTTGGTGTGAGTTGAGCACCACCTGCAGTGAGTGAGACCCCAATAAAACTGTGTGCTACTATCTGCCCATACATCACAGTGAGTCATAGATGCAAGAAACTGGACTGAAACCGATTGCCCATGCAAAACTGGTTGCTTTGACTTTCAATGCTTACTTTTCACTTTCAATTTTCACTATCGGTGTGCAATAAAGTATGCAATTTGCTCAATACAATTGGTATTCTGTGCCTAGGAAAAGGCTATTGCCGGTTGCCAAGTGCTGGCAGGTATAAACCCCCATGGGTGGGAGGGGATAGGAGGGACTAGAACACCTCCCAGAGTGATATCCTAGTAGAAAGAAACAGTTGGAATGACTTCCCAAGAAAGAAACAGTTGGGTTCAGTGCAGCTGTGACATGACAGGGGCAGGATACTAGAGTGGTTTGGGGAGTGGGGGGAGTTGGTGGGCAGAGCATGGCAGGAAAGAATGCCTGCCCATGTATATTAGGTTTGTCATGCGCAACCTCTGAGAGGGGGCTGCCCTAACATGCAAGAAATACATGCAGGGGCCTGCCTGTTTGTTAGGGTCTACATGCTACACAGACCAAATCCGGAGTTCAGGGGGCTATCATCTCATTTGTTAACACCCCATGTGATCTGTCCCCAGCCAGCTGCACAACCATTTCCCCCCCTCATAGTCCCGATAGCTAGCAGGCAGAGCATATGAACCAGGCCCTTGCAACTCAAATTTCCTGGAGTTTGGAGATGGTATAAGACTTTCCTTGCACCATTACTGAACCAGGGCTGGAGTACAGGGGCAAAGGGATAAAAAAAAAAAATATGGATACTGTGATTAGGTACTAATTGGCCACCTCATGATAATGCAAAATGTTTTTAAAATTATTTTGTGTCAATGATGGAGTTAAAAATTCTCACCTACCATTACCTTCAACCTGCCATTAGTTTCTTTTATCACCTTCTAAAAAAGTCAGATTACCAGTTATTAAACTAATTTAAGAGAGAGCAGGAGAGACATTGCCAAAATTACAAAGCAAAATAAGTTTACACAGCAAACTTCGTCCTTTGGGCTATGTGCTTTGGTGTCATTGATTTTCTGGAAATGTAACATTCTAAGAATATTCTCTATTCTCCAGTCTCTCGACAAATTATCATAACTGCATCCAGATAAGACAACATAGATATGTAAACCAATAACACATTAGAGCAAATGATAGTAATAAGTTGCAATGCATAGCATACAATTACAAATAAGTGGCTGAACATGGTGTAGTATGTCCCTTCCACAAGCAATCAAAAGCCTTGCATAATGTAGTAGTGCAGCTGGTAACAGCAGCTCATCCAATGTAATTTAAGCCTCCATAATGGATAAGACAAACTTTGAAGTGGTCCCTAATGAGATTCTACTTTGGCCGTAACAGCATCCTGAAAGAGTTCTCTCTTAGGTTTTTCCTTTGTTTCCCAGGCATACTTTCAATGATCAAAGTAATGGCTTCAGTATAGTAATTACACATATTTGCACCTTTACCATTTTAGGTGAAATGTGGGTGTTACTCTGTGCCCCTTATGCAGCTGTGTGCTGCTTATTTCAAAAGGGAAACTGCTGGCTACAATCTGAGCACACGCACTGGCAAATTATGAGAGGACCTATCTGGTGTAAGCACCAAAACCAGACAGACACCTAATCTTATTGTGTTCTGCAGTCGAGATAAATCTGGTTTGTTTATCTTGTTCCAAGAGACAAGACTTCCCAGAAACAATATCATTACTTGGCATGTTGAGATCCAAACCAATGATCCTTCTTTTCTCCTCTATAATTTCTGACATGCTCAATAGCCCTGGTAATTGAACCATGCTATTTGGGCTTCTGAATTTGCCTTTAGCATGCTGGCACATCTTATCAACTAACTAATTACCATCAAATTCCATAACATTAATAGGAATTTTAAAAACCATAAATTAATTGTCTGTATTTTAGATAAGTAGTAGTTAAACGACCATGTAGCAATTATGTGATGTTTTAAATAACAGAATAAAGTGGTGCTAGAGGGCAGAAGTAAATATCTCAAGGGAAACTACAATGCAGGTTGTTTGGTGAAATAATAGATCATCACATACAGGCTTTCTTAAACCTGGATTCTGCAATGTATTCAGGTAGAAAAAATAAATCCTACAAAGCTCCATAGCATTTAAATGTGCAAAAACTGCCTGCAGCCCTGATGGCAGCTGAATACCTCATTCTGTGAAGAATTAATAATTCCAGGAGCACTAATAAGCACTTTATGTAGATCACGAGATAAATTTTGAGCTATAGAAGATTTGAGCTATAAAACTAATTTCAGCTATATACCTACTTGGTCTTTTCTCTTGCTAATTCCTACGATCCTTATTGTGAGTAAGAGGTCTGCATAGTACTTTGATACTTCATGCTTATTTGGTTTCCTGAAAAAAAAAGGTGTGTACATGATGTCTGTGTTTTGACTTGTCTATTGGTCTGAAAAAGATGTATCGGATGTCCTACTGCCCTCTATATGTAGCTTGCCCTGGAGTGCTGTTTACCCTTTGCTGCCTGAAATAATTACAGCTTTTCTATATGAGAAACATGTATAGATTAGTGAAGATCCAGTCTGCAATGTCAAGGATGTAATTGGTAGGTCTTTGTTACAGCCTTATTGTGACCCATAAACCTGTGTCAAGGCATCTGTTTACGAGAGATGCCTTGCACAGGCTAGCTTCCACATCAGATCTCCATCAAATGTATCTCACTTAATCAACTGTAAAGTCTACACTACTACATTAGTGTCTGATAGTCTACAGTTCTGATCAACAGTTTAGTTTCAGTAGATTATCATCAGAACACTATTATTTGAACACAAGTTAAAGTGGAACAGAGAATATAAACAAGTAGAGAATGAGAGAGTGATTTTTCTTTTGTTCCATAAGCAGGAACGCAGTGGAGAATGTCATTATGGGATGGGGGGTGCAATTTGTGCCAGTCAGGGCCAGAGACAGTAGGGTACTTATAAAAAAGAAAATGTCATAAAAAGAATTGCTTTTTGTAATTCAGCAACTATGATGACTACTTTTGAATAGATTATCCAAAGACCCAAATTCCAGCCATTCCAGTTCTTCACGTACTGAGTGTCTGCATGGGGAACAAGTGGTGGAAGATGAGGGGAAGATGCCGGGATATCATCCAGAGGGTCACTGTGGATAGCAGAGAACTCCTAGCCTATACGAATTTCTGACGCAGCCACGCACATAAGTCCACTGAGGACAGACCGGAATTGAAAGTCTGTTAACTATGTTATAGTTGCTTTTCAGAAACAAGACCAGGAGTAGGACAGAAGGAGTACAGAGGCCATTCTGTGAAAAGAGGCCAGGAAGTCCTAAAGTAGTTATAATTAAAGCCAAATAAAGGAGGAGGGCTGGATTTCTCCTGAAAAAAGATGACTCCAAGAAATAAAGAACAGATAATATGATTGAATAGTTTTATACTAGAGCTGCAACCCGATTAGAATTTTCAGTTGATTCATTGATTAAACCTTTTTGTCTATTAATTGATTGATTAGTCAATTAAAATTTCATAAATTTACATGAATATACATACATTTGCATATATTCACCTAATTTGCGTGCGTTGGGTGAACTTGCCTTTCGCTGGAATGTGTGCCCTTGAGCTATGGACTCAGAAAGTCCTGGCAGCTAACTGATTCATGTATGTGGGGGGGAAACAAATTTTAATCTGTTTTAGACAGATTAATAGATTAATCGGTTCTATTAATCGATTAATGGTTGCAGCCCTACTTTATACCTGAATTAAAACACTGTCTTGATCCTGAGAGAGTAGAGAACGAAAAACACAGTAATATTTAACCTCGGTTATGATATAGGTCCTGTGTATTTGCTAACAAATTGAACTTAAATTTTGTGTTGGAGCTCTACTGGAAATCTGCCAAAACTTGCAACTGTTTCAGATACATTTTAAAACTGAGGTTTATATTGACTGAAATATTAAAACTAATAACACTGGGTGTTCAGGAGTTACTTGCTATTTTTTTTACAGGGTTTCCAGCATAAGTGAATTAGCTAATTAGTTCTGCTAAAATGTTTAGCAGCTAAGTAACTAACAAGGATGATATTTAAACAGGTGCACAACTAGGTTGGAATAGGCTGTGGTGCAGAAGATGGAAAGGTTCTCCTCTCCACACCAGTCAGGGGTGCCTGGTATAGCTATAATACATGTGTAGGTAGTGCACATGGGACCCCCAGCTGCTGGGACCCCTACAGCTGCTTCCCCTGTACATAAGATAGGTACATTCCTGAATTTAAATTGTTATCTTCAGATTTCAGCATTAGCCTCCTGTCATTGAGATAAATCTGACAATTCACTCTGTTCTGAGTTATTGTTTCAACTTCTCCAGATACCAGACTCCAGTTACCAGACTCCACTGCAACAGTTAACACTGTTTCGTTATTTTCATAGCTGTTTGAAAATCACAAGTGTTGGAGACAATTGTCATGTATTGAAGCTGAGATTTATTTTAGAACAATTCTGCTGAAAGCGTGAAATCCTATTCCAGTTCCAAAGCCTTGAACGCACCAGGTCCCTAGTTATGGTTGGTGATGATAATACAAAGACAGTAAAGTTCAAAGTCGCCAAAAAAAGAGAACAAATAAGATGAATGACTTTTAGTAATGTATTGAAGAAAAGCTTTTATATTCAATATCCATATTCAACCAAGTTCTTAGCATGTGCATCAATCCTAATGATGTACATGGGAGCTAAATGCATATTTGACGTTAAACAAAAGCCTAAGGGCTGTGCTGCATTGAGACAATTGTACGGTGTGCTAGGCACTTTATGCTTAGGGCTTTACTAAGAGACTGAATTCAAATTTGTTTTGAGTTAAAATAAGGACTTGAATACTTGCATTTATGTAATATTTTTGCCACAGTTAAAGAAAAAATTTTATGTGAAGACTTTCTCCCTTCTGATTAATACGTTTGCATAACTTAATTTTCAGCAGTGCATGTATGCTAAGTTGATGGGCAATTCGATTGACATAGGTTTCAATCTGGATTCCACTAAACCAATGGGAGTTTTACCATGATTTCAATAGTAACAGGAACCCTGTTGGGTTTATTTAACACGAGACTAGATAAGTATTTCAATTTAATGTGATACAGAGTTTGTTTCTGTCATTCATCAGTTGCACTCTATAGAAATTTTCCCCAAAGGCTATTGTTTTCCATTTTTAGACTTTTGCAACCAGAATCAAATCAGTGTTTAACCTAGTCCAAGCGCAATACAGTCCTTCCACATCTAGGAATCAGTGCTGCCCAGACACTGATTCAGACACACACAGTGCTCAGTGTTAGTTCATGTAGGGTGCAATCTTCAAACTGTTTAATGCCTGCCCTTAGCACCAGCATGAGCCCTATTAAAATGAATGGGAGCTGCACCTGGCACTAAACAACTTGAGGATTGCACTGATGGTGTCGTTTAGTGTGAAGTGCAGCTTTTCTCAAATTGCTAACTTAGAAAAATCACCATAGAAATAAAAGCTTAATCAATCTGCCTGGACGGTATGGGCTGGGGAAATTGATAGTGTAAGGATTCAGATGGCTACCAATGTATTAATTCAACTGGCTGAACTCCATCCACCCTAAACTCAACTAGGTTTCCTAATTCAGCAAGGCACATAGGACCACAAGTAGTCCCTACCCTTTGGCACTTCAGTATTTCCTTACATCACCATGATCTCCAGATAGCACAGAAATGGCTTCGCTAAGCCTGGAGTGAGTGCGTTAGCGGTGGCTTGCCCATTGTTCCATGCTGAATAATATCCGTGTATAGAGGATCCCTCTGTGTGACAATCAAAGCTGTACAAATGAGTCCCCAAGGCCTTTTATATAAAAGACAATTTGTGCCTTGGCCCCATTTGCAGCATTCTAGGAGATGAATATACTGGCAGGAGGTCAATGACGACTGAGAGGAAAGACTACCACCAAACCCGGTGGAAGAAGTTTATCTAACACAAGTTACCATGACAAATCACATTAATGAGAAATACCTCAGTCCTAAACTGGATCATAAGAGACCAATTAGAACTCAAGTACCAACGAGATGCGTAGGTGATAGCATTCTTTTTGCTCCATGTAATATAACGGGGGGAAATATCCCCGTTGTATAGTAAATGCCACAAGCTGTAGCCAAAGTGTTTATTGTAATGAAATCCTAAAGGAAATATGGATAAAAGCTAGAGCCAATTTTTCTATTGGATCTGTCAGTAAAATGAACGTTCATTATGGCACATAAAACTGAAACAATTTAAAGGCAATTTTAAAATTAAATATACTTTTAGCAAGTAGAGCAAAGACTGTCGCATTACTTTCACGGTAGGGTGTTTGCTGCTGCATCAGTTAGCATCTGTTCTCTGCAACTCCTCCAGTCAGAAGGCAGTCATTTAGTATAAAGGAAGCTGTGCTTTCGCAAATGGAAATTTTCCCCGATGTGTTTGCTTTTAATTCATCTACAGTCGATGGCACTGGCTGAGTAGGAAGACGTTGTTATGCCTGTAGTACTTGTGTGTACACTTTACATTCACCACCATTTCCACAAACGTGAATTAGCATAGCCAGTGTAAAACCTCACCTCTTAAATTTACCACACTTTAACCTTGTTAATTTAATAAGTCAATGAGAGAAGTAAGTGTTCTGTACCTGAGAGGCTTTGGTTTAAACTTTAATGTGACCACAATAGGCTAGAAAGAAATAAAATCTATCTTTATTTTCACTGAGGATAACAGGGCTGTTACACCTCTTTTTTTAATGTTCCAAGCCTTTAGGCCTAAGAAAAATAGAAAATAGGGTTACATTTTAACACTGTTAATCATTCCTATAGTGAATTCAGTATTCAAAGTGCTTTACAATCCTTATCAAGTTTGCCTTCACAATTATCCTCTGAGGTGGGTCATTTATTACTGTAATTGGATGGCTTCCCTGCATCCAGAAAGCCCCTATTCCTGTGGAGCCGAAACAGGGTTGCCATCTATGCAAAGTTTTAAGGAGCACTTATGAAAAATACATGTTGCAGCCCCTGCGCTGGCATCTTAGGTGCCAATGCAGGCCCTGCAACATGTATTTTTCATAAGTATTCCTTAAAAAATTGCATACATAGCAACCCTAAGCCTAACAGCCCTAGGCTAGACAGGCAACTAGTTAGGCTCCAAAACCCTTTTTCTCCCTCTAAGGTCTGGAGCATGTCCAGGGAGGCTACAAAACTGGAATTTGCTTCAAGTTCTCTGACATGCTCATTGGGCTGTGTGAAACTGAGCATACTCAGGCCTATAAAGAGGCCTGTGCTTAGTTTTAGGATGGTGGCCATGGAGAAAGGAGCTTCTGACTGAGCTCTCTCCTTCATTGGAAACCTGCCAGTGGACCCCCCCTGGACATAGCCTGCAAGGGCCTGTGATGAGGAACAGGAGGCAGCACAGAGATCAGGTGGGATTTGGTCACCAGGACATATATGAACCCTATACTCAGGGAGGACTTTATTGAACCCTGGAGGGTTAAATACACTAAAAGGGTAAAAAACCCAAATACTAAAGTACATAATTTTGGAGGCATAGGCCTTGGCTATGAGGGGCAGTAGGAGGCAAGGGTGGGACTCCTACAAGGGTACCCCACGTAGTGCACCCCACTTGGGATACAGCCGAGTCAAGGGCTGAACAGGCATAGCAGAGGGGTTTGCTAATTCCCCAAACATACCCCAGAGCCCCGTGTGACCCTGAAAGACTCCTTACTACAATTATCCCATTTTACAGATGGGGAACCAAGTCTAAGGCCCTTTTTAGATGAGCGCAGCGGCGCCCGCACTTGTTTGCCAAAAGACCCGGCAGCCTGATTTACACGTAACGGTGCCGCCAAATATGCGCATGCGCGGGCGATGCGCATCCATTTCCAACCGCGTATGACCAGCCTCGATCGCCGACCCGGTCAGTTTGCATCCGGAAATGTTTATGCATCACCCGCACATGCGCATATTCAGCAGCGGCGTCACGTGTAAATCGGGCTGCCGGGTCTTTTGGCAAACAAGCACAGGCGCCGCCACACTCATCTAAAAACGGCCTAAGAGATAGCAACTTGCCCAAGGCCACCCAGCAAGTTTGTTTGTTTTTGTTTATTTATTTATTTTATTCATGGCCAAAATGGCATTTGAACCCTGGTCTTTCAGACTGAAGTCCAACACCATATCCACTGGCTCTCATCATTGTCTATAATTCAGTTTCAGAGGCCTAGTTTTCAACCAACCTTCCTTTGGCTACTAGGACTGGTGTACCAGCTACGGCACAGGCTCTGGGGTATGGTACTTGGAATGTGTGGGGAACACCAGCCCATACATCCCAACAGTCCCTGCTTAGGCAGGACAAGTTTCTCTTTGGGTGCTGAATCCCACTTGACCCTCTTTCAGGAGAATGAGAGGCCAGTGTTCAAATCTTGGACACCTCTTCCTTGGTTGCCTGCCAGAAAACAATGTGGAGATGATGAAATGACAAGTGGAATGATGAGCAAGAAAACTTCTGTTGAGAGGTGTGTATGCATGTGTAATGTGTGAGGGGGTGGGGCGGAGCTTGTCCCCCTGACATCTGGAAATGTGGGAGGTATACCAGACCCAGAAGACAAAGTATAACACAGGATCCAGTTGCATAGGGCACCAATACAGCCCTGCAACATGCATAAATAACCACCCAGGGTGGTTAGCATCATGTCTGTTTTCACCCATAGTGGTCAAACCTTATGCCAAATTTCTATTTGGGAAACTTGAGAAGTGGGCTGATGAAAATAATCTTTTCTTTGAAGAGAAGGCGGGCTTCCATGCAAGTCGTTCCACAGTGGACCATTGTTTTGTATTGGCCCATTTAGTTAATAAATATGTCAGTGTATGCAAAGGCAAATTATTTGCCACATTTGTAAACTTGAAATCTGCTTTCGATATGATAGACAGAAACCTACTACGGGCAAAACTTGTAGCGATTAATATAGATAAGCTTTTTTTACTTGTTCAAATGCACTATCATAATACCTCATTAAAAGTCAGGCTAACCCAAGCCATTCACTTGTCGGAGTCTGTTCCCTGCACCAATGGGCTAAAGCAAGGATGTGTGCTTGACCCATTCTTATTTAACTCTTTTATTAATGCCATAGTTGCTGAGCTACAGGGAGACTTCTTCTATCCGCTGCATATTTAGGGGAAACAAATATCGGTACTTCTCTATGCCGACGATAGGGTGCTGTTGTCAAATACTGAAATCAGCATGAGAAGACTTTTGCTGACACTGAGCTCTATCTGCAAAAGAAATCACCTAAGTGTGAATTATGGAAAAACCAAGATCATGCTCTTTGCAAAAAGACAAGTTGTCTATAGATGGTCTCTTGACTGTCAGCTTAGAACAAGTCAAACATTATAGATATTTGGGGCTCATTTTTTCCTCCTCGGGTTCTTGGTTGGAATATTTGAATATGATAAAACTAAAGTTGGCCCAATCAGTTGGCCCAATGGAACAGTTAAATTCTGGAGGACTGCTGGGGGGAGACTGATACTGCTGCTCCTAAAGCTTTTGGAAAAAAAACGGTGCTCTCAGATGCTCTATGGAACAGAGTTTTTGGGATATTCTACCACGGCAGACTTAGAGACCTTCCAGAATAGGTTCCTTAGATCCATTTTAGGTGTGCCCCAAAGCACCTTATTATGTATGGTTAGAGACAGAGTGGAGACAAGTGTGCTCCCTGTAGAAATGAAGGCCCAACTTAGTATTTTTTCCTACTGACTACACTTATCGGCTATGTCTGATGACCATTTGCCCGAACTTTGCTGGTCTGAACAGCAAAATTCTAATTTTATCTCTATATGGAAGAATAGTTTGGATAAAATATCTAGGATAACTGGTTTCTCTACCAATTTTTCTATATGACTTCCCCAAGAATAAGACCAAAATCATGATTAAAACTCGTCTCAGAGTGCAATGTCTATGTGCAAAGTGATTTAGCTGCACTTCCTCTAGTTAAAACAGCTTCCTGGTTTTGTAAATACAAGATACAGCACCAACACAAGTGCTACCTAACCGCTGTAAGCAGTTTTACAATCCGTAGGGCACTGACCCTACTAAGGTTTCAGCTGATGCCCTCGGCAGTACTGGAGGGCATGTACAATCAAATTCCATATGAGCTGAGATTTTGCCTTTGGTTCGCAGCGTGTTGAGGATCTCCCTCCACTACCTGTTTGACTGCCCACTCACAGCCAGTATTTGTCATAGTCTGATGTCCCCTCTCCTAGCTGGGAAAACTTATTGGGATATCCATTTAAAATTATCTTTTTGTTGGCAAACCCCCTTGATTATGTCATGTTGAAGGTGGCTAATTTAGCCCATGCCTTGATGGTACAGAGACACATTAATACTGCCAAATGTAAGAACTATAGTTTGATGAAGTCTAGGGTCCTGCTGTAAATTTGTCAAGGATGATATTACTGCTATTTATGTATTTTATAGTGATTTATATTATAGCGTACTGCTATATTTCATTTGGTATTGGTACGGTTTACCAGTTTGCTTTATATTTGTGTTAAATGCGTACATTTTATGTTTGTATTTTGTTACAACCTTTGGTTAAGACAAATACATTTATATTGACTGATTTATATACGAAAAGAAAAGAAAAGTTGAGATGAAGACTATCCCAGAAATTTTGATCTCTACACAGACTTAAGAGAATATACGTACACGGCTTCCTTTTTACTGCATGTTTCTGTTGCTCTTTCTTCTAGTAACAATGCATTCTCAGCATCTAGAAGATTCTGCAATAGTTGCCCTAAGCATCAAAAGCTATCTTTGAATTTTACAGCTTTTATTAGTACCTTTTAAATCTTATTTGGTTGTAGGTATGATAGTGTTCAAGAATGTAAAACCAAATTGCCTCCTTTGCTCCATCAATTCTAAAACATTTTGTTGACTAATAAACTTCCAGTTATTTCTTCCATTATACGGTATGTGAATTCGAGAAAAGAGAAAATACTATAGTGGTTTCACAAGCAAATGCTATTGTGACTGGTAGGTGTTTGTCTTGTGATAAAAACAGTATCACTTAAGGGATACTACTGAACTAAACAACCACCAGTAGCTGTTATCCATGGACTAGCTCTTTTATATTTTCAGGACATTAGGCATGCGCTGTGCTCTCTTGGAACAATTTCCAATCACTGATAATTCTAGGAAAGTTTTCCTGTACCTGTCTTCTCTGCATGACTTTGGGACTGCACATTTTCATCTTTCACTTTGCTATATGTCACTGTGTTAAGTGAAGAAGCAGGCAACCTATTGGTTTCCTTAATCCTCTAGTGCCACGTAACACATGTATTCTTTCCCCAAACACTGTTTTGGCAGTTATTTCATGAACCTTCGTCCAAGCCTGCGAATAACCCAGCTGCCCCTTCATCTGATAATAGCAGTAGGCAGCTCTTTCTTTGCCTTCCTCTAAAAAGTTCAGCTGAATCCACCAGCTTGAGGTCTATAGCTCAGGCCAATCAGCAAAATCAAAGGGCACCGTATTTCTGGTCAGTGTAGCAAAGCAAAATGAAAAATTATGTTTGACTGACCTCCTCCCAAAACCTCACTCCATTATCTTGGAGCGGTTCCAAATTTGCAGAATTCACAGGAAGAGCTGGCTTAGCAGAATGTGTTATATGCGTAACTGAAATATGTCAAGGTCCCTCCTGGAGCTTGCTGTAAAAAAGATGATTTGGGAGGAAGACAAGAAAATGGAAAGTGACAATGGAAAAGGGAAGAGAAAATTCTCCTGACTTATGATCACCAGACAGATATGAAAGGAGGGGAATGACCTTTAAACCAGGTAAAACCATGTTGGGAATGACGTGCACCTGAAAGAAAAGAAAAAAGGGTAAGAAAATATCATTAATTTGTTTCACTTCTTCCCTGTTGTAGCTGGCCCACTGCCAAAGAGTTCGCAGAGTGCCACAGAGATCCCCTCCTCAGAACCAGGGCTCACAGTAGGGATGGGTGAAAAGTGAGAAGAAGAAAGAAAATAGCTGGAGGTATTCTCAATTCTTGTCCAAAGTCTAGAGTCAATGGGGACGGGGAGGCTCATCAGCATGCAAGCCGCACAACCAGTCTACTTCCCAGGGCTTGTGTTGTTTCCGTTTGTTTTGAAAGGTGTAGGGATCGGCCATTTTCTGTGCTTTCAGCTTCAATGGGAAAAAACAGACAAAGGCTTAACCAGGTCCAGTGGATGGAAGCTGATATTAGACAAATTCAAACTAGAAATGAAGTGTAGAATTTTAATCTTCAAGGTAATTAACCATAGGAACAACTTACCTAGGGACATGGGTGATTTGATTCAAACCTAGGCATCCTTCTACATCCCAGGGTTGGCCAGGGCTCAGCCCCAGCACCTCTTTCAGACTTTGGGTGAAAACAGACATGCACCTTAACTCTGCTTTAACACCACTTTAACATTGCTTATGCATGTTGCATGGCTGTCTAGGGCACCCACACAACCCTGCAACATGCATAAGTAATGTTAAAGCGGTGTTAAAGCAGAGTTAAGGTGAATGTCTGTTTGGACGCATTGTCAATGATTTCTACTCCACAAGCCCCTACCCCTGACAGAATGTACCTGCATTAGCAACAGTGTGTCCTTTTACAGGGTTGGGGAAGGGGCGGCTGTGGATGGGCAGGAAAAGTGTTGCCGCTGCCACCCATCAGCTTGGCAATGAGAGTGTTTTGCCACTGAACAGCTGATTGGGGGTGATGCAAGCACCAGCCCTCAGCCTCCATTGGACTTAATACAGGCCTCAGTAAGGGCTGGTGTTGAAGGGGTAGGAATAAGGGCTGACAGACAGGTAGGACATGGCAGGACAGTTCCACTAGCCCCTCTGAATACCTCCCCCCTCCACACACACACTGAACCTCTTTAACAAATTAAGTACTGTTAGTATTTATAGCTCCAAGAGATTTTATGTGCTTGGTACAAGAATAGTTGGTTCCTGTGGGTGCTTTCACACACATTGCATTTGTGTGGAGTGAGACAGATGCCCAGATGGATGGCAAAACCTACCAGATCTGCCCATAACGACCCCGGGTTCTTCCCAGCTAGGGATGCTACAGGCAGACTGAGCCATGAGTGGAGGGCTTGCCATTGGCCAGTCCAGGTCTTTGATGGGAAGAAACCAGAGCTTCCATCAGAAGTCCAGGAGTGGCCTTCTGCCGGTCGGGGATCAGCTGCACTAATTGTCAGCAGCATTTCTCCTCCTTTCCACTAGTGACAGCCCTGGTCTCACAACAGCTAGGGCTGCTGCTGGTTGAATGGACAGAGGCTGCTGTGTGCAAGATGGACTTAGTAATGTCCAGTGATGCCACTGGGGTGGGGCTTGGGCCCAAAGTTGGGGCTGACCCAATCCTTTCTTGGCTATCCCATTCCCTGCCCGTGCAGTGTTCTGACATCACAATACATGGAAGGATGCATAGCTACATCAGAAAGAGGCAGAGAGTCCCTTTGTCCTTCCGTGTTCCTGCCATGGGCATGCCACTTTCCATCGTGGCCACACCCCTTGCACACAGCACCCCAAAGAGATAGGACCACAGTGAAGTCGGGGAGTGGGGGGGTGGGAAATACCCCTATTACCTCCCCCACTAGCTTCCATCGTTGGGTCTATACCTGCTGGAAGCATCAGGCAGGGTGGGTTCTGCTGAAGTGATCTTGGGGCTTCAAATAGTTGACACACACACACACACACACACACACACACACACACACACACACACACACACACACACACCCTCTCAACTAGTAGTCAGCAACACCACTGGCAGCTGACCTGCAGTAGGCATCAATTACATTGGTTATATAGTAGCCAAAAAATGGGGGTGGGGGATTGCTCTATCTTTTTCTGGGGCCATTTGTTCACTTTGACACATAGGAAGACCCGTGGGAGGATTAGTTACACAATTATTGCAACGTAAAAAAGAGCCCTGTGTTATACAGGAGTTTTGACCAGAGCAACACAAATTTGTTTCTGGACTTAAAAATCTATGATATTTTTTATTACAGAACTTATTTGTGATTTCAAAATACAAGTCGTACACAATCAACGATCGTTTGTTCACACCTCCATGAGGCATCATGTAATGGAGCTGTTCCTTCTTCCGTAATAGCCATCTTACCTGCTACATGACATACAAGAATCAAAATTATGGCCCACGGTATGGAACTAGCTCATCAGCTTTGAGGAAGGTGTGTCACAAATAGCATTGATTCAACTAATTTGGGAGGCATACAGCTATGGGCTACCAATCTGAAGGGAATGTTTATTTAAGCATTTTTCATAAATACTCCCAAGACATCACCTCTTCTTTCTATATCAATGGGAAAAATAAAGCTCAAAACCGTACCCTTAGTTTGGAAGAGACAGCCTATGAAGGAACGGAGATATGGGCACCAACACTCAGGATCAGGATCTGATCCTGTGAAAAGCTGAGCTGTTTCTGCTGAGTGCCTACCAGCTATTCTGTTGGTCATTATTTGATTCTTTGGGGCCAGAAGACATAAAGGATCCTGCACGTCTCATTTCTGTTGCCCAGCAAGTTGGTCTCTCAAGAAGAAAGTGCCCAGTTTTACTAATCACAGCAGTCCTTTTCACTTGAGAATTGTGACTTAAAAATGAGGTTCCAGGCCCTGAAAACAACCTTACATAATCTGAATGTGCACATAAGAGAGTAGCTATAATAGAGGCAGGCAGTACAGCTGCACCAGGGGCCCACAAGACTGCTGGACCCCTACTGGGGTAGCTGCATCCCCTGTTGCTTGGAATGGGAGCATTCCATCTTCTATATCAGAGCCCATTCCAATCTCGGATGTTTTCAAATGTGATGGTGGTCAAGTTTAGCGCGATTTTAGCCCAGTTTAACCTGGGGATCACCGTCACGTTGAAATGCTCTCGCCAGATGTTTCCCCGGGCTGGATCCTGACTGTGGTGGAGGCTAGCCTGGGCTGTGACTCAGGGAAACCCCCAAGTCACACCCTGGGTTAGCCCCCACCATGGTAGGGATCTGGCTGTCAGACCAGGAGTAAAGCGAGCTTTCATGTTTTTGAAAGCCCACTTTACTCACTGCAATCTGGGAGTGGGTGGGATGGGTGCCATGGTGGCCATCATTGGCCTCCCCATCAGGGAGGGCATTGGCCACTGCATGCAATGTGGGGGTGGGGCCAAGCAGACATACATCTACCCCACTTGACCCCCACGCTGTGCCCAGACCCCCATCACATCAGCTCAACTCCCAGCCACAGTAGCGGCCTAACCCCTGATCGGTTACATCCGTGGCGGCGCTCTGGTACCACCACATGTCAAATTACCCCTAGTTACACCCCTATGTATACACAGAGGACAACCCAAGAAGAAAGTATAGTCACCTCATCCACAATTCAGAATTCTCCATACTTGTGGTGCTCATAATCTCTGTATTTCACACCAGTAAAACATACAGTTCCGGTGTTCTCCACATGCCATTCTCTCCTCTATTTTCAAGACACACTAGTATTATTGGGGGCGGGGGAGAGATTTTAGTGCTGCCAGAAAAGATACACAAATGGGATTCAACAACTCCTGAGTCCTCACCCTGGCTCTCTCCTGACTTGTTGTATGACCTTAAACATCTCACTTCTTTACACCTCTGGTCCAGCTTTTCCACCTGTAAAACCAAGTCAATATTTACCTACTACAGAGAAGATTTCAAAGGATCAATAGTTAATGCCTGTGCACCCCTTTCCAGAAGAAAAGTACTAATATTATTCATCTTAATCACAATTCTACGTCACAATATTCAGAATGAAAAAGTGATGTTTTGGGAGCCCAAGTCCTATTGATTTTCAAAGAAAATAAGGATCATAATATTTGCATTTTGTAATAAGAATACTCACAGTCCCAACATTTTCCATGCCAATTACTATTCCCAGCTAAATAAATATTCAGGAAAGGCTAAAATGCTTAGTATCGCTGCGGATGCTGGTAATCCAATTTTTGTAATACCATTAACAGAGGTCACTTTTGAAAATCAATTAGGTGCTTTTGAAAATATGACTAATACTGAACTGCTCAGTTATACTCTTTCAGCTGTATTGTAGTATTGATACCATAAAGGGCGGAAGAGTTGCCAAATATTTTGTATTTTATTAGATGACTCTTATTTCAAGACACCACAACACCACAGAACTCCCTAGAGTAGGAATAAGGAATCTCCGCCTTGTTGGCCAACTCTGACTTAATGCTGTTTCTTATTTGACTCCTTTCCAGTTCTTGGATCTGACCCATGAACTCAATCTCTAACCTCATGCACTGAAAGAGTGAGCCCGGGGGAAGGAAGTAAGGCTGAGGGTATGCACTCAAGGATTGAGTACCATCTATCCATGGCATAGATCCATAATCTTGACCATCCCGTTCCTTCCTCTGACCTCAGCATGCTCCTTAAACACGCTCACCCCGAACTCCTATTCACGCCTTAGAACTTGTGCTAATTTTCAAAGTGGCCAGGAGGGCAAAAATTTCCCAACCCCTGCTATAAAACACACTGCAGCTCCACAGAATACTCATTCCAGCTCCATAGAATTCCACATAATAGTCACCACCATGCCTCCAACATGGCCCGTGCTTCTGAAATTTTGATCTATTTAAAAAAATTATTTATTTATTCCACTTTTTACCCCACCCTTCCTAAATGACTCAGGGTGACTTACAAAACAAATAAAAACAATACACATAAAACAGCATAAAAAACCCAAACCCCCCAACTTTCCTCTCCCCCCTCCCCAACTCCACCACAACTGCACAAAACCCTCCCCAAAACCCCCTCACACCCCTAACCCCACCAAACCCCTCATTCCCTATCCTTGCTTGCCAAATACCCTAACAAATAGAAAGGTCTTACACTGCCTGCGAAAGATGCCCAGGCCTGGGATTAAATAACCCTCTGTGGGAAGGGAGTTCCATAGCATTGGGCAACTACCAAAAACTTGTCCCTATGATCCCTCACCGTACAAACAAACTAACAGACAGTAGCCACAGGGAGGCACTCCCGGCTGATCTCAGGGGGCACAGTGGGGCATGGAAGGCCAGGTGGTCTCTCAGATATGTGGAATCCAGACCATTTCGGGCTTTAAAGGTCAAAACCAACACCCTGAATTGTGCCCGGAAAGCTATAGGGAACCAGCACAGACTAGGAGCACCAGTGTAATGTGCTCCGAGCACCTCGCCCCTAAAAGGAGGCAAGCCGCCAGATTCTACACCAGCTGCAGCTTCCAAAGTGTCCACAAAACAAGCCCAACGTAGATCACATAGCAGTAGTCTAGCGGCCAGTAAATGAAGACAGAGATGACAGTGGCCAAACCTGAATTAGAAAGAAAAGGCTGAAATCACCTCACCAGATGGAGTTTGTGAAAAACACTCCAGGCCTTCACCCCCCTGCCTGACTGGGAGCAGGGGAGTGAAGATACTTGGGAGGGCTCTGTTCCCCCGCTGCCACTTCCACCACGCTGTTGGTGATCTCGCCCTCTGGGATATGTTAAGAGGGGGGGCGGGGCCAGGAATATCCTATGCCCAGGGCTGCCCTTAGAAGACCAGTCCCAGCTTTAGCCAGCTCCACACCCCGCATGCTGAAGGGCAGCGGCAAGGGACTGAGGGGTGGGGTGTTATATTTGTTGTGTGGGGAATTGTGAGTGGGGGGGGGGTAAAATTTGGGTGGTGGGTTGGGGTTGGTCGTGGTATGGGGGTTAGCGAGAGGGGTTGGAAGTGTGCTGTTGGGGTGATTTTTGGGGGTGGGTGGGATTGGTGACCTCCCCCTTATGGCAGGAGA
>QEPC01012510.1:3173519-3193218 GCA_003113815.1 Sphenodon punctatus
GAATCTCCTGCCCCGCGTCCCCGCAGCGCAGGCTGGAAATTCTGCGCTGGGGTAAGCGGGGCAGGAGATTCCGCGGGGGGAGGGGAATTCCGCGGGAAATCTGCGATTCGCAGACCCGCGTTTCCCTCGGGGCCCTGATTAGAGACTGGTTGATGACTGCCAAGTGAATCAACATCAAGCAGTGGTTTCTTGAGCAGAGGCCAGACCACCGTCTTCTTCTAACATTCCAGCACTCTGTCCTCCTAAAGGAAGGTGTTGATCACCCCACCAGCAATGGCTCTAACATCTCCCAGCAGGCCTTGACCAACCAGGATGGGCATGGATCCAATTCACAACAGGTGGCCCTCACTGCCCCCAGAACATCCACAGCCCCAGCTGGCAGCACCTCCTGAAACAGATCCCATGAAACCAGACCAGATGGGGCTTCCACACCCTCTGACTCTCCTTCTGCAGAAACTACAGAACCGAAGTCGTGATGAATTCGAGTGATCTTATCTGCATAGTAGTGGACAAACATGTCACAGTGGCCCCAGTAGGGATGGGTGAACACGGTTCGGCAGTTCGAAGTTCGGACCGAACTCGACCAGTTCGGTTGACCGAACCGAACTTCCGAAGCGAACTCGATTTTCGAACCGAACCGAATTTCCAAACTCGGTTCTGTTTGCCCATCCCTAAAAGATAATATTCCATTTAGTTCAATGGGGTTTGATTTTCCAAACTCTGTTCAGAAGTTCAGATTGAACTCGAATAGTTCAGTTGACTGAACCTAACCGAATTTCTGAACCAAACCGAATTTCTAGCTGGGTTCTGTTCACCCATCCCTAGGGCCCAGGAAGATTCCATGTCCAGGTGGAAGGAGGCCAGATGGACCAACCCCCTCACCGCCCAGAACAACTCTGCTGGACAAGACTTTGCGGCTACTATGAGGGCAGCAAAGAATTCCTTCTTTGCTACCCTGACAGCCACGGCATAGGCCTGTAAACTAGCTCTATGTCGCAACCTGTTGGCTTCAGTCTGAGACCAGCACCATCATCGCTCTAACCATCACCCTTCCTGCTTCAAGCACTGCAACCCCTCAGTGAACCAAGGTAACCTGTGGGGCCGGAGCTGGAGGAGCAGTCTCCTCGGACCCATCTGGTCGATAGCCTCCACCAGCAAGGTGTTCCAAGGCAGAACAAGGTCCTCAATATTTTAAGAATGTCTGACACCCTACCCTCCCGAAGGGAGATGTTGACAATCCCAGCAAGCAATGGCTCCAGTGTCTCCTAGCTGGTTTTCACCAGCCAGGACACGCAAGAATCTAGTTCACAACTGGTTGCCCTCACCACCCCAAGCACCTCCCCCATATTGGTGGATGATACCAACTGAAACTGACCCAAATACACAGGACAGGACTGAGCTTCCATAACCTTAAACGCTGACTCTGCAGGTAAAATGGCAGCACCCAAGTGGTGGTGAATATGAGCAATTTTACCTGCAAAGTAGTTAATAAAAATGTCACAGTGGGCATTAGATGACTCCATGTCTGGGTAGAGGCAGGCTGGATTAACCAGGCCCCTCATCACCCAGAGCAGCTCCACCAGATGAGACTTTGCAGATGCTATGATAGCAGAGAAGAAAGCTCTCTTCACCACCATCGCAGCCACAGCATAGTCCTTTAAAAAAGATCTATGCCATAATCGGTCAGCTTCAGTGTGAGTCAAGAGCCACCTGCACTCTAACCGCCTACCCTCCCGCTTCAGCCACCTCAGGTTCTCCATATACCAGGGGGACCTGTGCTGCTGCAGTGGTAGGAGCGGGCATCTGGGTGCAACTGTATCAATGGCTATGGTCAAGATGTTATTCCATAAAGTGACCAGGTCATTGACAGAGCAGCCATCGAGGTCAGTAGGTAAACCCCCCAGAGAGTTTTGGAAGCCAATTGGATCCATAAGTCTCCGAGGGTGGACTATTGAAATGGGCCCACCACCTGAATGAGGGCAGAAAAGGGTGAGGGATTGCCTTCAGAAGGTAATCATCCGACTATGACAATGGTGTCATAACACCCCTGATAATCAGAACCCCCGTTTCCAGGTTGGTGAAAAACATAAAATCCAATGTGTTTCTCCTGCTTTGTGTGTTGGGCCAGATACTTGTATCCTATCATACTCCATTGCTAACTAAACTGTGCTTGGCCCAGCTCAGAGGCTGAGATGTACCCCCTAGATGTTGGAGGTGATTGGGAACATGTCCAATGTCCCAAGCAGGTCCCTATAGCCAAGGATTGTTCAGCACCTAAGGATCTCTGCAAGCTTCCGTGTGCCGTTGGCTCCCACTGACATCACTGTGCCAATTCCTAAAATGAATATTCAGGTTCAGCCTTGTGTGGTAATATTCAGGTTCAGCCTTGAACATCTTTTGAGAGAAGATGAACAGGTCCACTCAGCACTTTGCAGAACTGAGCCTTTTTATAAGCAAGAAAGAGACCAAGAGCAAAAAACAGAGGTGAGGGCTTGGGTGAAAGAGGGGAAACCACACATTGAATTAAACTCTCTCCCTTCTTATTTCTTAGCATTTGATGTGAAAGTCAAATGACTGCATGTTGAAGTAAACACATTATAAACAATGGACTCGATTCCAAGACCTGTGAATCCTGCGCACAGTCACGCACAAACCACATGGATCCTCATTGCGGGCACATTGTGCCCCACAGAAATCACGCGCACAAGATCGGCAGGGCATGGGATCGCAGCCAATGAATGCAGGTAGATAGTCTCTTTAAACACACTGGGTAAAGCCACACAAAATAGGTCTGGCTGGATCCCCTGCTGACAAAGAGGGCAAACGCAGCCACCACACTTTCGGCTGGTGGGAAGGGCAGTCCAAATGAGCATCCCCCACATGGATGTCACCAGCACCTCCATGCTATGGGTCCCTCTGAGGAGCCAGCCACAGGGGGACGGTCTCCCAGATCCCTGCTCTGCTATAGGATCGGGCCTGCTGCTGCTAGACTGCTGATGGGGCAAGGAGGGACAGAGAAGCACACTCTCCCCGCCCACCAATCAGATGATTGGAGAAGGGAGGGCCTGGAGAAGTGTGCATGCTCTCCCCTCCCGCAAAACAGCTGGTCAGGGGAGGACGGTCCAGAGGAGAAAGTGCACTCTCTCCACCTGTTAAACAGCAGATTGCGGGAGGGGAGAACCAGAGAAGAGTGTTCACTCTCCTCACACACTAAACAGCTGATCAGAGGTGGGGAGCTAGAGGAGAGCGCGTGCTCTTCTCTGGGGCCAGCCCTCCGACCACGCCTTGCGCCAAGGCTGCACAGGCTGACCAAATGGGAGGCAGCTTGTTACCCCACATTAGCCCAGGTGGGGCAATAGTAGCCCACAATGTGTCACTGGCCTTCTCCAGCAGACACATTGTGTAGCAGCCTGCCTCTCACCCCAGAGTGGATGTAGGTGTGCATCTATCAGCACTAACTTGAGATTCAACTGCATCACGTGCTACTTGGAGGTAAGGTTACCCAGTGTGGGTTAATGTCTCGTGTGACCTTACCCAATGAATCAACACCAGTTATCAAAACCTGTAAACATAAGAGGGGAAGGATGTAAAATTACCCAGAAATATTTGGCCCCAACACAGCGAGCAATCTGCAATACCTGACTTTACTGCCTGACAACGTGGAGCTGCTTTGCAAACAGATGCACTGCAGCAAGCAATCTATCTTGCTGCTTAAAAATTAATTTTGAATTGGCTTTATTAATACTGAACAAGAGAACACTGTATCACTATTACCAACACATATTATGAATATGTTAACAGCACTACATTACCATAATTATCAGAAATAATAAACTGCAAACACTTAGCATAACATTGGAATTCACTAATGGAAGAGTGGTACTGGGGTTTTTTTCCTTCCATATTCTGAGAAGTCAAGAATCATGCATAATGTAACAGCACAAGTTGCAGCTGGTAACAGCAGGCTGACTCTCAAGAGGTTTTTTAAACTTGTTTTTATTAACATGAGGAACTGGCCTTTCATCTTGTCCCCAAAGCAACTGCTCCAAGGGGGTGGGGTGGGGAGGAGAAGGGTGAAATTTTTAAAACGGGGGGTAAATGATGATCCTTAGAAGTATCCAAATAAACTGTTTTCCTCCTGGGTTTGATCTATATATATTGAGGAGTAAAAGTAAAGTTAATTGAACTCAGTGAGAAAACTTAATTCAGCAGGTCTTCACGGTAGAGGATGTTGGGGAAATACCCACACCAGGACTATTCTTTGTAGAAGATGAATTGGAAGAGCTGCCACAGATCAGCATGCCTCTGGAAGAGGTTCTAGAGCAAATTGACAAACTAAATAGTAATAAAATACCAGGACCAGATGGTATACACCCCAGAGTTCTGTAGGAACTCAAATATAAAATTGTGGACCTATTACCGGTAATTTGTAACCTATCGCTAAAATCTGCCACTGTACCTGAGGACTGGAGGGTAGCAATGTAATGCCAATATTTTAAAAGGGCTCCAAATTGATCCTGACAACTACAGGCCAGTGAGCCTGATGTCTGTGCCAGTAAAAATGATGGAAAATATTATTAAAAACAGAATTATGGGGCATATTGATAAACCTAGCTTAATAGGGAAGAGTTAACATGGATTTAGCAAAGAGAAGTCGTGCCTCACTAATCTATTGGAATTTTTTTAAGGTGTGGACAGGCATGTGGATAAGGGGTGAGTCAGTCAATATAGTGTATTTGAATTTTCAGAAAGCATTTGATAAGGTCCCTCATGAGAGGGAAGAGGACTCAGGCAGTCAGTTCTCTTTATTCCAAAACATAGCATGAGGCAGCTACTAGATTCCGTCACATCTCGTGATCCAAGGCCACAGTTTCCCCATGTAATACCCAGTTGGGTGAGATTTTTGTTCACCGTGTTGTGCCATCTGTATGTGGGAGTCCCAGTTTTCTTTTCCCAGGCAGGTTCTACATAGCCTGAACTGCTAGTCTGACTAGTTCCATTCCATTCAAATGTCCAAACCAGGAAGGGAAAAGAAAGGAAAGGTGGAGACAGGGATACATTCAAGAAGTTGGAGGTGCATGTACACGTGCTTATCTTAGTTACAAAGGTTATATGCAAAGTGAATAAGGCTCAGGACCATGTATGACGTTAGTGTTAAAATGAGATCTGAAAATTAGCTGCCAAATTTAGACATAATCCAGATTCAATCTCTGTCTTCCTCCCTTCTTTCATCCCAGTCACCAAACATGGACAACGGGTGTTAACAGATGCAATGCTGGCCTGGCTCGCCCACTTTGGCTCACCCGGGCCAGCACTCAACCCTGCATGTGGACCCAGTTCAAACCCCGGTGGGGTTGGCAGCCGGGCCAGAAAAGTGAGCCCAGAATGAACCAGGCTGATTAGAGTGGGTTGAACCAGGCGAGCATGTCTGTCTGTACTCACCCAGCCCAGCGTGGGGGTGTTGTCATGTCTGCCTGTCATGGCAGGAGGAGGGGTGCTGGCTGCAGTGCAGGAGCAGAGCCAGCCAGCCATGAATTGCTCCCCACCTCTCTCCCTGGCCGGGCTAGGCCTGGGGAACATTAGTTTCCATCACCCAACCTGACCCAGCAGCCATCTCACCCCTGAGCATTCAGCCACTGCGACTGCACATATGTCAATACTGTCACGCCGTGGCGTGCCCCAGCGGCAGAGAAACCGACACCAGCCCCGGCAAAACCAGGTGACTGGGGAATGCACTCCACCACCTGCACAAGGGGACACCTCCCCGTCAGCAACTCAGACCCCAACCCCGCTGCAGCAGGACACCTCGCAGGCAGCATCACAAGCCCCATTCCCCATATGACAGCCCCTGTCCCGCCCCAACACAGTGCGTACCTAGAGGCAGAACGCGCGCAGCGGGGGGCGGAGCCTTGACGCGCTCACTAGTGGCCTCACCTGAATCACTCAGGGACTAGATAAAAATGTCGGCGGGGCTTCAGTTCCCGCCGGTAATCGATGAGAGAAGCTGGCCCTTTGATCTTGCCTTTGCCTTGAAAGCTAAGTACGTATTTGAGTGGATTTCTTGTGTGTATTGTCTGGTTCCTTGTTCCTTGCCTGCTAACCCCCCTTTCTCGTTGTGATTGTGGTAAGAGTCTGCCTCCTCCCCTCTCATACCCCCCCTCCCTGTTCCCTAACTTACCCGTGGTCACTGCTGCCTCCCCCAACCCATGTTCCTCAGCCCTCATTTCTCCCTCCCGGTTGAGTGACCCTTCCCTATCCCTTCCCGGTTTTCCCCCCCCTTTTCCCTTTCTCACCCTCTACCTCTCCTCACCCCAGGCCCACTCTCCCACCCTTCCCCTACCGCGTCATCCTGCAGTACGCCTCACACTCGGTGGCCTGGTCCGTGTGCCTTGGGGTGTGCCTGTGAACCCTACCTTCATCCTCCCTTCCAGTTGGCGAATTCTCTCCTCCCCAATGACGATAAGGGTTGCCTTCTGATTCAGGAGGAAAGCCCACCCACGAACCTGAGGGGATTATTGAATTGCTCCGAGTGCCCTAGGAGAAACGGCCATACTTCCGGAGGGTCCCTCCCTGTATATCTGTGCAGCTTCCCGGTCCTCGTCTCCCTTCCCTCCCCCCTTCTAACAAATACCCAATGACTGGATCTGGAGTTTTTTGGGTAAGGCCCATTGCAGAGGTCTGTTCAGCTGCAAAATTCATCTATCAATCCAGCTTCAGGATCTGACACCCTCACGAATGGTTTGGAGTGTCTGACTCCAAATGTCAAACACATCATTAGCTAAATGTAATTACATGAGTAGACTTGTTTGTGAGTTAGAGGGACAAAATGGATTACGGAAATAGTAAAGATGCAGTAAATTTACTCATGGATTGCAATATCAAATGGAGGTCAGATGACTGAAATTTGTTACAATCTCTTGTCTTTTTGCTGTAGTCCTTCTACGGATACAGGTGTCCTTAAGAACTATAATTGGCATCCCTGATGGTTGTCCCAGTAGAGACAAGAAAGAATACACTATACACTGACCTCTACATGGGATCTTTCTCAGAAAGTTTCTGCTTCCTCCCATTTGAAAAATTACATCTGTATCAGAGAGAGATTCTCTTAGAACTGCTAAAATCTTTCTATCTAGGAACCTCTTAAAGGGCCACTGCTATGTGTGTGCTCTGCTAAAAAGCAAGAGACTTTGCCCAGCGGAACTGTTATTCTAGCATGTTTCATAACATTCAATTTTGTCAAAAGCAAAATAACAGGAAATCATTAGATATAAACTACACTGCACTAGGGTGTTTAAACCAACCAGAGTAATTTCAAATTGGAAAGCCTCTGGAATTACTAAACTACAAGATTCACATAAAGAAAATACCTATCCCAAAAGTTGGTGGGATACTACTGTACAGTTACTGGCAAGACACAGAGAATAATATGCATGCTGGGATCGTGCCCTCTCCTTGCCCTCCCTGGAATAAGGGAATCTTAGGGTATTTTCAGATGTGACAGGGCGGCATTCGCCCCGTCACGGAATCACCCAAGAGATTCCCCGCTGGAATCCCGCCGTCACAGCCAGCAGATGTGCTGGCCGATTCCAGTGGGGAATCGGGGGAGGTGGGGCTGCGCGGTGCAATGTGCGGCCACACAGCCCCGGCCCGCCCCCACTCCCCGGCCGCCCAGCCTCCAGGAGACGAGCGGGCGCCTCAGCCAATGCCCGCCTGCCCCCCGGTGCATTGACCACGGCCCAGAATCAGCAGCGCTGATTCCAGGTCGTTGTCAGGGGACAGACGTGATGCCGCCGCTCATCATGGCCAGGAATTGCTTTGACCACACAAACGGCCCTGGACCGGGCAGGAGGACCGTTTGTGTGGTCAAAGTGATTCCCGGCCGTGATTCACAGGGGTGAACATCTGGCGGGAATCACGGTTGGCTCCAACAGACGTTACGAGCTCACGGTCACCATATGGGAATTGACCGTGGTTCACTGTGATCTCATAACGTCTGAAAATACCCATAGGGTGAAAACAGACATGACGCTAACTACCCTTTAACCACCCTTGGTGGTTATTTATGCATGTTGCAGGGCTGTATTGGTGCCCTATGCAGCCCTGAAACATGCATAAATGACCACCAAGGGTGGTTAACATCATGTCTGTTTTCACCCATAGAAAACAGTTTTAAGAAATGGTTTGTTTCTAGATCAAAAGATCATTGAAAGTTCTAACTGGTTTTTGCTTTACTCTCTCTGGAAAAATCAGTCCACTCATATGCATAGCAGTGTTTCTGCTGCCTATGAGGACTCAGAAGAATGTTTAGTTCCTGACTCTTTCTCTTTCTCTTTACTGCATTAATCTGTAATTAAGAGTAAGGGAAGGGCTTGGGTAAGGGTAACCTTTTTCTGGTTGATTTTTGTGTGCAAAATAAGAGTTATGAATAGCATGTGTGACTGTAACCAGTCAACATGGTTAAGACTGAGTTCCTTATCTTTCCTCAGCCAAAACCCTTGTTCACGCCATGGTCATCTCTCGCCTTGACTACTGCAACCTCTCCTTGCTGGCCTCCCCCGCTCTCACCTGTTCCCCCTTATCTCCATCCCAAACTCCGCTGCTAGGGTCATCCACTCAGCCCGTCACTTCGACCATGTGCAGCCTCTCCTCTCCTCGCTTCACTGGCTCCCCCTTCCTGAACGAATCCTTCACAAACTCCTGGTATTCACATACAAAAACCTTGTCTCTCCCTATGTCCCCTCTCCTTGTCTCCCCCCTCCGTGTCTATTAGATTGTAAGCCGTAAACAGGGACCACGTCTATCTTGTTGTTCTGTAAAGCGCCAGGTACACAGCTGGCGCTATACAAATGCTTATAATAATAATAATAATAATTAATAATTATGTAGGTGTATTTGATAATACTATTTATTTGTGAATGAAGATATCAGCCTTCCTTAATATACTTGAACTGTATGTTGAGTAACAAGTTTCCAGGCCTTTGAACATAAGACATTCCAGACAGAAAACCTTTTGTTCCTTTTATCTATTTTGGTTTGTCTGTCACTGAAGGTTTTTTTCAAGTACATTTGTTCATCTGTGTTTTAGCATTTTTAAACAGAACCCATCATAGTCATAATCATCTTTACTAATAATAATTATAATTATTATTATTATTATTATTTTATTTTATTTTATTTTATTTTATTTATTGATGTATATCTCCTCATATCTCTAAGGTTCATGGTGACTTACACCAAGTAAAAGAAAACATATTAAAACAAATATAAATAAAACATATTTATTTTTTTAAAAACAAACAAACCCTTACCACATGTAGCCACGTTTATGGCAAAGGTCCAACATACAACACTTCCTTCCGTTGGACACAGTATATTTTATATGATGTTTAGGAATTAAGTCCAGTCTTTCTCTACCACATTGTTTCTCACACTTAAGTATAAAATACTCAAATTTCTGCTAAGCAAGCAGAGATCATGGACTGCTCTCTTGCAGCATGAGTAGGCTTTGCACTCACAAAGTGCCAATCAGCCCCCTGCGTGGAGTTACTTAATAGCTACAGCTTGTCACGGGTTTGCGGGTCCAACACCCCACTTTCCTGGGTTGGGTGACTCAATTTCCCTCACTTGCAGTTCACCTGAACCAGTTCTCTTTCTGGCTGGTCCAGTTCTGCGAGGTGGAGAATCCTTTTGCCACCCCCAACTCCCAGAAAGTTTCCTGTTTACAGACTCTTTCTCTGGGTTCGTGAGAGTTTGGAAACTTAAGTTGCTCAGTTTGTGTTTCCAATGTCAGACACAGACACTTCTTCATAAAGATAAGAACGTTTATTGATTACATAAGCTAGAATAGTTGATACAGAATGGCTAAAGAAATGAAAAGTAACATAACGCATTCCTATTCTATACTGGGTGAATTTCTATATAAGGCTTACCCTATAGAAAGCAAATTCTCAGTCAGTGATGTAAATGACTGGGTCTTCAGTCTTAGAGTTGCTAGAAAGCAAATCTTTCCTCAAATCAAGTCCATAGTTCCAGCAGTCTTCTTGCTGGCAAGTAAGATGGAGATGAGTTCTCTGCAAGAGACAGAAGAAGATGGCTTAAAAAGGCTTCTCTTTGCCTTGTCCATTTTCTTAAATACCCTTTTCAACATCTGTGTTAGTTCTTCCCGCCTTGGGGAAACCTGAGGTTTGTCACCAGAGAGATAAACAGGAAGGTCCATTTGCGTCTAAATTGGTTTCTGTCTGGCTAGGCTTCCCGGATACACATTCTTATCTCTCTGCCTTCCTGGAGGGATTTCCCAACTCTTAGTTTACACTACATAATGACATGAACTGAGCTGTCAGTTCTCAACATTACATCCATCAAGACATCACTTTCCTCCTTCTCTTGTGTAGGACAGTGGAGCTATCGATACAAATGAGAGGCAATGGAAGAGGGGTTTGACCTTCTCTTTGCCAGGAAGGGAAACAGTAACATCTTTTTTTACCCCATGTCTCCATGGTGTTTCTGGCAGGTGGCAGGGATGGGCTGTTGGGGGCTGCCAAGGTGGAGGAAGGAACAACAAATGGGTGATGGATGGGACTGTGGAGATGACATGCTTTTACAGTTGGGTCTCTTTGGAATGAAACTTTGGCCACACAGTCCCAGCAGTTTCTATTCTGGAGTTGCCAAGCTTCTCTCCCCGCAACCAGGTACATTGCACCAAGAGATATCATCCAGGGAATAGCTGGTGGGAGGAAAATATTGGGTAGTCACAAAAATGGAGTGGCATAAAAATCTGTTCAGGCACCTCTACACCAGGATGACATCAGGTGCCTCCACACAAGCTGTGGCAGGCTCGATCCCTGCACGCTCTGTGGTGGGCACTTACAGCTGCCATGCTTGGGAGTACTGTGGAGAGCATGACAGATGGTCATCCCCCCATGGGGCAGCTGGGTGAGATAGCCACTGCTGGTCGGGCTGAAGCACTGGCCACATGAGCAGGCACCCAGTCCGCCCACTATCCCACCCCCTAGCCATGACATGGCCGCATGGGATTGGCCACTCAAAGCCCCACAGTGGACTGGGCACATGAGCGGCAGCATACTACCATGCCTTAGGCAGCCTTACCCCACTTTGAGTAAGGCTGCTACGCACTGCATCCCCAACCTTTTGCCGAGGATGCAGCGACTAGCAGCCAGCTACCTACCCTGCCACAGGGCGGGCTGAACATCTGACAGTTGCCAGGCGCATGATGCACTGCATCATGTGGTAGGTAGGGCTGCTCAGGGTAGGGTAAGGCTCCCCAAGTGTGGTAAGTGCATCATGTGGCTGTACCTGTCATTGAATTTGCATGTGTTTATCATTAAATCTGGTAACACCAACTGCCCCTGCCCTGAAGAATTTATGGTGTTAATTTAGTCAGGGGAACACCACAGATGATGATCACAAACAAACAAAGCAAAGGAAGGAAATAAGAAAGGAAATAAAAGCCTTGCAGTGGTAAGATCACTTTGACATGCGCTCAACTTGATGGGTCCATTCAATTCCTGTCTAGATGACATATATTTATTTATTTAAACTTATATGCTGCCCTTCACCTAAGGGTTATCCTGTCCTAACCCTAAGGTGGGTTACAGCATAAAAATCATACAAAAACAAAATGACATAAAATGCCCTGGAAACCCCCACCTCAGCCCCTTTCCCTGCCTGCCAAATGCTTGTCCAAAAAGAAAAGTCCTGCTTTGCCTCTGGAAAATGCTCTGGCAGCTTTGATGAATGGAATGGATGTCTTTGGGAGACATGTCAGAATTCTGTTTTATGAAGCATAGGATTTGTGGCAGCTAGAAGTAAGCCTTTGATCCTAGCTCACCCCCCTCACCCCCCACCCCATCTTTGTTCTCATTTGGGGAGGCTAATGTCATGTGGGTTGAGGTGATCACAGAGGAAAGAACTCTAGCTGACACAATGCAGAGTGTTACTCTTCCACCCCCATTAAAGCCTGACTATCTTTCAGATACATCAGAGTGGTATGTGGCGCTTCCTTCTTCAAGACTAAAACATCCTTGTGCCCATAGGATGTGAGGCATATACCTAATCTCCTATCTCATGTGTATACTTGTCTTCCAGAGGACCCGCTGAGAAATAACTAGCTTCAGACATTTTCACCAGAATTGTAACTGCAAGGCAAACACAGAGAGCATGCTCTTGCACAGATGCAATCTGACTCTTCCTACATTCCTTATTAGTCCCTGTCCTGCTCCCATATGATATAATAAACTGAACAAGTCTGACTTACTAAACAGCTGACCAAGAGGCTTTTCTCAGCCATAAAGCAGGACTAATACCAGTAGGGTTTGTCTAGATCTTTTGGCAGAAGAAACATGGTTGTCTTTCTAAGACAACTGCAGGTGTAAATACGTTTTTACTTAAAATATACTCCTTGCCACCATCTAGTGGGAGACTTGACAATTTATCAAAATAGATAACTGAACTATCTTTTTGACAGCCACAATAAAATACACAGGCTGACAATACTACGTATGAGTGGCTTCTAATAAATATAAACACTATTAAATGGCTGGTGATATAAGATATGCAAGATATTTGTAAAATTATGCAGTATACAGCATCGTAAACATTACTAGAAGCACATTGTCATGTCATTGCTTACAAGCAGAGCCCCATGCTGACTGTGTTTCCCCTATTGTTATCAATGGGGAAAACGCAGTGAACATTGGGTCCCTGCTTACAAACAATATGATGGGTTAAAATCTGTAGGCCTAGTGACAAAATAGAAGGTAAATTTCAGAGACGGGGGTAATTGGTTTCACTCATACGTCTTTTTGCTTCTATCCTAAAATCCTGAATGATACGATTCATCGGGTGCTTTCCTTACAAAGCTTTCAGAGACCATGTTGTAATCTTCTGTCATCTGGGTATTAGGTACACAGTACACACAAATCAGGGAGGCAATGAAGCTTAGGGGAACATAGAAAGATGGTACCTATGATTTTTAACAGCACATTATCCAGTGTTTAAATCCTATTGTCTCAAATGTGGAACCTTTATTCCTGCTGACAAGTGGTTACTCAGAGGAATAAGAATTTCCGTACTAAGTCAAACCAATATCTTCTTTTCAACAGTGTCCAGTATTGAATCCTTCAGGGACAATGTACAAGTCCAGGGCAATTGCATGTGACCCATCGCCTTTTATTCTGGCAGTCAGAGGTTTAGGAACATCCTGAATATGAGGTTGCATTCCCTGGCCATCTTGGCTAATAGCTAGTATGGATCTATCATCTGTTAATTTTTTTAAATACTTTTTTCAAACTAATACTTTTGGCCTTCACTGGGTGAAAACAGACATGACGCTAACCACCCTTTAACCACCCTTGGTGGTCATTTATGCATGTTTCAGGGCTGCATAGGGCACCAATACAGCCCTGCAACATGCATAAATAACCACCAAGGGTGGTTAAAGGGTGATTAGCGTCATGTCTGTTTTCACCCACTATGGGTATTTTCAGACGTTACGAGATCACAGTCAACCACAGTCAATTCCCTGTGGTGGTTGTGACCACGTAACGTCTGATGGGGGGAACGGATGTTCCCCCCCAGATGTTCACCACGGTCAATCACAGTGGGGAATCACATTCACCATGTGATCGGCTGAACCGGCGGGGCCGGCGGTGATCGCGTGGTGAAGGCGATTCCCCGCCGCGATGAACCGAGCCTTCATGTCTGGACGGCGGTCACGGCCCGGAATCCCTGCAGGGATTCCGGCCCGTGGTCAATTCGGGCGGGCGCTGCAGCCGCATTGGCAGCAGCGCCCGCCCGTCTCCCCGGAGGGTGGGCGTCAGGGGAGCGTGGGAGGGCGGGGCCGTGCGGCCGCACATTGCACCGCACGGCCCCGCCCCCTCCCCGATTCCCCGCCGGGACTCCCGGGAGTCCCTGGCACGTCTGTTGGGCCGTGATGCGGTGGCCCCGGCAGGGGATCAACGGATTGGTTTTGTGACGGGGTCAATTGGCCCCGTCACGTCTGAAAATACCCTATATCCCCTGGCAATACATTCCACAGACTAATTGTGCATTGCTCTCTGTTTTCTGCCTGACAACTGATTCATGTGGTAGGTCCAGTGATGAGTGTAAAGTGTTATATAGGCAGATTTTCCTGTTCCCAACTTGTCAGCTGTCACACAGTCTGATCTGCACTGAATCTGTTGTTCTAGTCTGCTGGCAGTCTCTGGGATCTGCTGACAGTAGCCCCAGGAAGTACCAGTGCATTTGACAGCAAGTGGCTCTCACATCTATGGAAGTCCACATGTCTGACTATCTATGCTTGCTTGGGAAGCACTCTGAATGCCATTTGGCACGAAAGGGGGTTACTATAAAAATAAAATTTTATTATCATTGTTATTTTATTTTATTACCACTTTTTTGTAATGGAGTGGTTATGTCTGGAAACACCCAATGTGTGGATGTTCCCTGGAATTTTAGGATGGCATTACAGTATTTCTTTCCTAAGATTCTTCCCTAATGTTCTCTTTGCCTTTTTAACCACTGCAACCCATTGAGCTGATCTCAGAGAACTATGCATAGTGATTCCGGTATCTCTTTCCTAAGACAACAGTTAATTTAAAACCCAGTGTTGTGCTTGTATAGAGGATTGTTTTGTACCCCTGCCCTCCAATGTGCATTACTTTGTCTTTCTCAGCATTTAATTTAATCTGCCACTTTGGGTGTAAACAGATGAGATGTTGCCCCACTTTCACCCCCATTAACCCTGTATTCACCCTCTCATCTGTCAGGTGGCTGCCAGATGTCCACCTCAGGGCTATCCCAGGGCCACTACTCAAGGCATCATCCCAGGAAAGACCAATGACGCCGTAAGGCCAAATCCGATGAAAGGTGGGGCAATGCTCGGCTGTATTAGATCCTTATATAAGTCTTTGCAGTTTGCTTTGGACTTCACTGTCTTGAATAATGTATCATGTGCAAACTTCACTATCTCACTGTTCTCTAGATCATTAATGAATATGTTGAACAGCCCAGTACAATACAAATACTTGGGCCAACTCTGGGTACCTCTTTCCATTTTGAAACTTGTCTACTTATTTTTTGTTGCCTGTCTTCCAACCCTGAAAGGACCTTGCTTTTCCCCCACCATTAATCCAGGATGCAAATGCAATCCTAGAAACACAACAACACACGCACCAGCAATACCCCAGATAAGTCAGTGAGGCTGCCCCAGCACACGTGCATTTAGGATTCTAGGCTTAGTTTTCTTAAAAGGCTTTGGTGAGGGAATTTTCTGAAAATCCAAGTACATGATATTAAGTGGATCCCCTTTCTCTACATGCATATTGGTATCCTCAAAGAATTCCAATAGGTTGGTGAAGCAAAAAAGTTTGAAAAACCATTCTGACTTCCCCAACATATCACGTTTATGTCTCTAATCATTCTATGCTTTACTATAGTTTGAATCAATGTGCCTTGTTCTCCTTGCTAACCCGTAGCTTTCAGGATTGCCTTTGGCATCTTCTTTAAAAATCAGTGCTGCATTAGTCATCTTCCAGTCCTCTGGTAGAGAAGCTTAATTTTAATGAGAAGTTACATATCACAGTTAATGTTTCTCCAATTTCATATTTGAATTCCTTCATAACACTTGAGTACCATCTGGCTCTGGTAACTTATTACTGCTTATCAGTTTTCTCTAAAACCTCTTCTATTGCCAGATCAATTAGAGACAGTCCTTCAGACTTATCAACTTAAAAATAATGGCTCAAGTGTGGGTATCCCCACCCCCAACATCCTCAGTGGGGAAGAACTATACAGAGACTTCATTTATATTGTTTGCAATGTTCTGATCTTCCTTAAATGCTCTTTCTATTCATTCATCATCTAATGGCCTGACTGATTCTCTGGCAAGCTTCCTGCTTTGGATGTATTTAAAACAAAAAAATGATTAGTTTCTATGTATTTAGCAAGTTCCTCCTCAAAAATGTTTTCTTCTCCTGCCTTATTATAGTTTTACATTTAACTTACCAGATCTTGTTTTCATTTCAGTTTTCCTCATTTGGATTTGAGTTCTAGTTTTTAAAGGCTAATTTCTTGCTTTTGATAGTCTCCTTGCCAGCATGACAGTCTATTCTTTGGACCTCTGGCTGTTCCATGCTAATCCCATTGACAACAGTGCCTTCCTTGGAAAGATTTGAGTGAACTCCTGAGAGAGTATACTTATTTCTAGCACCTAATTTCATTATACTCAGTGACCCATGGTCACTACGCTTTCTCCATTGGCAGCAATGTGGAAAACGCAGTGAATGCGGGTCCCTGATTATACTTAGCAAGACCATAGTTGGGGGAAGGTGAAAAATAGTCACCCTTTCTCCCTTGCTTCCCCCATTTCTGGAATTCCCTTCCTAAATACATTTGTTCTGCTCCCTTCCTCCCAGCCTTCAAATCCCTCCTGAAAACCTGCCTCCTTCATCAGGCTTTCATCTAGCTCCTCATGTCCCATAGACTCATCACTGATGCTGCCTCTCCCATCCTTCACTCAAGGTCTCCCTATTCCCTATAACTAAAATTTAAACACATGTACCTGTGACTTCTCAGCTTTGTGAATGTGTCCCTGTCCCTCCCTATGTTCCCCTCTCCCTTGTCTTTACTAGGTTGTAGACCCCTTGGGGTAGGGACCCATCTCTGATTTATTATTGTACAGTGTCAGTTGCATTGCTGACACTACATAAATAATAAACAAGTCTCTTTTTCCCAGCCAAATTTTCTGAAAGGTTAAAATTAAGCTCCTCACAAGGTTCTTCACTTCCTCACTCCTAGCTCCAGTCAGGATACTCAGTAGTATGTATCCGTAGTTAATACTGTTATGGTGGGAGTCACCAGATGACATTATCACACATTAAGTGTTGTTAGATAGATAGGCTGCCCCAGTGCTGGCTGCTGGGTGTCCCATACGTCTAAAGGCAACCCGCCAGGTGTTGAATTGGAGCAGGTGGGCAGCCACGATGGTTGCATTCCGGTACATTCTGGAGCGCCACCGATGGAGCGGGCCAGCCAAACCTAGGGCACCAGCCAGGAGCAAAGCAGCTGTCCATTCTAATGCATGGACCATACTGCCGATCTGCTTCCAGCTGGCCATTGTCCTGGGCAATACCATAGAGTTGCAGGTAATCACCCATAACTCGGGGGGGGGGGGGATGCATAGGCAGACCGGGGAAGCTGCCAGTACTATCTGATCAGATCCAGGAGGGGCTGGGAGAGGGCAGATGTGGGTGTGCTCCCCTTGAACAGTTCTATGGGTAGGGCAGTCCCACGTCTGTCTGAAAAACCTATTGTCTTTCTCCATAGCATAAATATCACTGTTTGGTCTTTGATGGAATAATGTATTGTCATGAGCTGAGTTATACGAATCAAGCTGTTTGGGGGAAAAGCTGATGCAAGCAGAAAAAAACCATTTGCTCTCTGAAGTAAACTGATTTACTAGTCAGTCCCAGGCACAGAATTGCTACCTGAAAACTGGGTATGTGTCAGTTGCATTGCTGACACTACATAAAAAATAAACAAGTCTCTTTTTCCCAGACTGGTCATCAGTCTCAGATTGTGAGAGGGAAGTTGCCTTGTGCAGTTTGTAACAGATTGTGCTTGCAACAGTTTGTAACAGTCGTGCTCCAGGACTAGATCGTGTCACATAAACAAGTTCTATCAAACCTACACCTAGGCTCTATGTCATGGATTTTCCTGGGACAGAAAACTCTCTCAAAAGGCTCTGAATTCTGTTACTTCTTAGCAGAGTTGTGAAACTGGTATCAGGAGGGTCACACAATCGCAAATTCATTTACATTAATGAAGCTTTGATTAGTAAAAATGGTGATCTTCAACAGTGTCCCATTAATAAGAATTCCCACTTTCCCAACCTGTGAAATCAGAAACAAGATGTATTTGGTGGAAATGCCTGGACAGACAGGCAGATCCATCTAGCATTTTGGCATTCCAAGCTCATCCAACAGCCAAACACAGTGTGAAATAACAATGATATCCTTTTGCACTGAACTTGGAATGTGAACATCTGAGCTCTATCGACCTGCATGTTTTTCTAGGTATTTATACCACACTCATGATTGTAACAGCAGATTTCAAAGGTTTGGAAGATACAATTTTCTATCTCCACACAAAATTGGACACTACATTCCTTTTACTGGAGGACACAATACATCTCTCTTGCTAGAGTAGATGTATCATATCCTCCAGCGATCAATGCAGTGTTTTTATGCTTAATTGTACCTTCACATTGAAGAACTGAGAGTAAAAATTATCTAGAACTATAAAAAGGGAATCCTGAGTCCATTGAAATTAACAGCAAAACTACCATTTGATTTCAGGTGAGGTAGGAATTCACATTAACTAAAATGTCAATGGATCCCTGCATTGTGATTAGGTAAAGGACTGCTGAGGAAGGATAAATTCTGAAGCATTTACTGAAAATAAACACAAGGCCAAAGTTAAAATATTAAATGTCAGCATGGAAAACAGTAATCCAGTCTTGCTAACACCATTAACTTTATTTTCATAATACTAGAGAGTTTTTATCATTAAAAAGACATCCTGGCAGATTTAAACTTTACACTGAGAGCTCCAGCTTTGTGACAATTCGAGGAAAGTTTTTGTCAAGCAAAATAAAAGGGACAGGTAATGGTATTCGTGGCAGAGTGCAGCTTAATTGGACTTCTGCCCCTTTAAGGCACTGAGCACCAGCGGTGAGGCAGATGCTATTGGGGCAGGTGCTCCCAGGAGTGGAGGGGCACACCTAAAGCCTAGCACCTGGGTTGGGTGAGACAGGAGTCAGCCCAGAGTATAAAAACCTGAGCCAGAGATCAGTGAGGGAGACTAGAGAGGAGAGAAGAGCCACAGCAGGACTCAGTGTGAGAAAAGCTGAGGAGCAGGGAGCCAGGAGCCAGGGAGAGCTCTACCTCTAGACCAAGCCTGACCCAGAAAGGGTTGCCTGGGCTGAGAGGGCTTGGGGAACTGCTTGGGAGCAGTCAGAAACCAGAGGCACTTATCCGGCTAAAGGATGTTTCCTGAGCCAGAAGAGCTGCTGGGCTCCAGGGCAGGGCTGGCCTTACCCGGGGGTGGCTAGGGGCAGCCGTCCAGAGCCCCACGCTTGGGAAGGAGGCACGATTTGGGGGGGGGGGAGTGTAGAATTTATTTTTATTTTTAAAAGTTAGGGGGGGCTCAGGTCGGTGTGGCACCGCACTGCACTGGCAGGCAGAAGTGGCACCGTGCCCCCCACCCCCACCCCTAAGTCAACCTTGAACAGACCACACACCCACCCACGGCTGCGGCCCCACCTACCTCCTCCTCCTCCTCTGTCCTCGCAGCCTGCCTGGCCCCTCCTCCTCTCTCCCAGAAGTTGCATGAAAGCAACTTCCAGGAGGGAGAGAGGACCCATGGGCACACAGCGTGCCGAGCAGGCTTTGCTTACCTGCTGCTGGCTTGCTGTGCAGAGAAGAGGTCAGAGTGGAGGTGGAGCAGAGCAGGCGGCGGGCCGGTGGCGGAGCAGAGCAGGCGGCAAGGGCGGCGGGTCCCGCGCCAGGATGAGGATCTCCTGCTTAGTGTGGCGGCTGGGGGATGGGACTGGAGGAGGCAGTGCAGCGTGAGTGTGTGCAAGTTGGAATGAGTGAGAGAGAGAGAGAGAGAGAGAGAGAGA
>QEPC01012510.1:3207237-3241049 GCA_003113815.1 Sphenodon punctatus
AGGCTAGCTGCATTTTATTTATTTATTTATTTATATTTATTGGCTGCACCCTCATGCCTACAGCATTTTGGGTGTCTTGTCTGTTTGATAGCAGCACCTCTGGACCCATCACACCATGTGCGTGCACAGGGCACAGGCAACACCGGAAGCAAGAAGCAACAGGCCCTGGAGGCCAGGCTGGCTAAGCTCCCCCCAGTAAGGTAGTGGATGCAGTCAGTTTCTCTGTGGCTGCCTCACTGCCCACCCGGCTGCCCCTGCAGTGGAACCACTCCTGGAGTAGTGGGAGACGCTCAGCTGGGGATGTGGAGGGGAAAGCATTGGGAGGCCATGTTTGTCTATGGTCGCTTGGAGGGGTGGAGAATGGGAATCCTTCCTGTCCAGAGGGAGTAAATTTTATGTAAATTTACACATTTGCATAATTAGGTTGGGCCTAATTATGCAAATTAGCCCCGCACCAAAACTTCGCATATGGCCTCACAAACCCTGGGACCAGCCCTGGGAATGGGATCTGAGACAAGACAAGGGAGAGGACAGGGCTTGCACACTTGGAAGGGAACAGGAACTCCCCAAGGTTGAGGAAACAGCGCACCACTCACCTCACAGACACGCCACACATGCAACACTCGCTCCACCACCATACACTGCTATAGTTGTCAGCATAAGCAGATCACCAGCGGTTTGTTCCCTCCACCAGGCTGCCTTTTTGCTGCTCTCATGCCCAACCCCTAAGTGCGCACAGCCGTGCAGAGCATCGCAGCGGAGCCGACAATGTCCTCTGGCCATGCCCCCTTGCACCACCGATGCGCCCACATCTGTTTGCACCCCCGGAGCACCACCAACTGTTGAAGGTAAGTTGGGGCAGCATTTTTGAAGCTCTTGCGTGCTGCCCATCCTCCCCCTTCTCCCACGACCAGGCTAGCACGTTCCGGTGCCAGGCTTCCTCCTTGTGCGGCTGTCAGACAGCACAGACGGTGGTGCCAGGGGAGTCCCCAGCAGACCCACTTGCACCACCTGGCAGTATGCTGTAGTATATCTGTCTTTATCATCATAAATAGAGTTCATAGCCTCCCTAGGCAGCAGTGTAATCCCTGAGTTTCATTGATGTTTTTAGAAGCATTGGTAGCTATCTAATTTGTTTTTATAGATGATCCAATAGGGATGGGCGAACAGAACGCGGTTTGGATGTTCGGTCGTTCAGTTCAAAACCCGAGTTCGGGTTCAGTTGTTCAGTTCAGCAGAGTTCGGTTCGGCCGAAGTTGGCTGAACATTTGAAAATTGCGCTATTGATACCGAATTTGATTTCCCCCCCGGTATCGGTATCATTTGACCCTGAAACGACCCCTAGTCTCCACTCCTGGTGCCAGGAAGTCTGCTCCTCAGCTGCTTCCCCCTTCCAGTAATGTTTTTCCCGCCCCCAAACTCATCCGAACTCACTCGAACATGACCGAACTGTTCAGCTGTGTTCGAGTTCGGTTCGGACGTCCGAACAGGTGAAGTTCAGTCTGAACTCTGAACATCCGAACCACGTTCGTCCATCCCTACAATCCAATATGGTTTGGCTCCTGTAAATGCATTACACACAGTTAACTTTATGTACATGAATAGTCCCATTAGAATAGAAGTAGTACCACACTGGGTCAGACCAATTATCCATCAAGCCCAGCATCCTGTCTCTGACAGTGGTCAATCTCAGTCACTTGGGAGAAGTACCCAACAGGTCCTAATGGGCAATCCATTCCCTTTTGTTCACTCCCAGCTCCCAACAGTAAGATGTTACATCCCTTAAACCTACTTGGCTAATAGCCGTAAAACCTATTATCCAAGAACTTACCAATCCTTTTTTAACCCTGCTCCAGTGTCTTGAAAAAACTGGCATTAATTGTGTCTGGGGTGTTTTTTCTACCCCTGTCCTGAGTACTGAGATTTCTGGTGGAATGTGTAAATTAACATGAAATATGATGGGGTTAAAAAACTACCCAAGGTGAAAAAAACTGGGGTTAAAAAAATGCCCCATGGCAAAATTATTGGGGTAGTTTTTTGCCACAGGGTTTTAAATAAAAAAAATTAATGGTACCCAACCAAATTTCCTATGTGTATATTGTGTACCTGTGTACAGGTGACAATGTCCTAAAAGGGAAAAGTTGGAGAGCCACTAACTTGTATGTTTTTGCGAGAGATGTGCAGCTGGGGTAGGAAAATACCCCCAGAAAATGGAACAGGGTTAAACTCAGCTACACTACTGGTCTTGACCACATCCTCTGGCAACAACTTCCACAAGGTCTTGATTTAACTGGGATTCGCACATGCATAATTTCTAAGCCTATGTGTCTGTATGCCAGATTGAGGTTGAATACTCCCAGATCCTTTCCACATTGTCTGGATGTTCTCATCTATATTTATTTATTTATTTCAAAGTGCTTTTATCCCACTCCCTCCTGCCCACATGGCAGCTCAGTGCGGCTCACAGCCAAAATACAATATGTATTACAATAATATAAAAACAGTTCAGAAAAGTTTTAAAAACAAATGCATAAAATTCATAAAACTACCAAAGAGTGGAACCAAATTCCCCCACCCTACCCAACCCTTCCCATTCTACCCGTCTCCCTCCCCAAAGGCCTGGCAGAACAGCCAAGTCTTACACTGTCTCCGGAATGAGGGGAGGTCTGGGGCTAGGCAGCCCTCCATTGGGAGGGAATTCCACAGCCTAGGAGCAGTCACCAAGAATGCCCTCCCCATCGTCGCCACCTGGGATACCTGGGGGACTTTGAGTCGGGCGTCCCCGGCCAACCGCAGGGGCCGTATCATGACCCAGGACATGAGGCAGTCTTGCAGATAAGCAGGACGCAGGCCATTTAGGGCTTTATAGGTTAACACCAACACCTTGAGTCAGGCCCAGAAGACAATAGGCAGCCAGTGCAGAGAATGGAACACCGGTGTAATGTGCTCGCAACAACCCGTCCCCGTAAGGAGACTGGCCGATGTATTCTGCACCAGCTGCAGCTTCCAGACCATCACCAAGGGTAGCCCCATGTAGAGTGCACTGAAATAGTCCAGTCTAGAAGTGATGAAGGCATGAATGATGGTGGCCAGGTCAGAGTTATAGACATACGGCCGCAACCATCACACCAGATGTAACTGGTGAAAGGCACTCCTCGCCACAGCCGCCACCTGGAGATCCAGGTGGAGCTGCAGATCGAGAAACACCCCCAGACTGCGGACCTGCGAAGCCAACGGGGGGCAAACCCCATCAACAACAGGGGCCACACACACCTCAGCTCTACCCACCAGTATCACCTCCATCTTGTTGGGATTCAGCTTCAAATGGCTCACCCTCATCCAGTCCTCCACAGTTGCCAAACACTGGGTAAGCACCAAGACTGCCAGGTCTGGGTCTGCCAAAAAAGAGAGGTAAAGCTGTGTATCATCGGCGTACTGATGACAGCGTATGCCGAACCCTCTCATGACCTCACCCAAAGGCTGCATATACACGTTGAACAAGAGAGGGGACAATATAGAACACTGCGGGACTCCACATGTGAAGTTCCAGGGAGATGATGAACACTCCCCAAGCACCACCCACTGAGTTCTCCTGGCCAGAAAAGAGTGGAATCACTCAAGAACAACTCCGCCCACTTTGGCAGGCCACCAGCATCTCATGGTCAATGGTATCAAACGTTGCCGACAGGTCTAATAGAATCAAAAGGGATGATTTACCCTGATCCAATTCAGTGTGCAGGTCATTGACCAAAGCCACAAGCATGGTCTCAGTGCCAAACCCAGGGTGAAAGTTGGACTGCAAAGGATCAAGAAAACTGACTCAGTCCAGATGCCCTTGAAGCTGCTGGGACACCACCCATTTGATAACCTTCCCTAAAAAGGAAACGTTAGAGACTGGACAATAGCTGGCTAGGGAGTCAATGTCAAGAGATGATTTCTTGAGCAGAGGCCGCACCACCGCCTCTTTGAGGCAATCCAGCACTCTGCTCTCCCTAAAGGAGGGATTAACAACCCCAGCCAGCAATGGCCCTAACATCTCCTGGCAGGCCATAACCAGCCAGGACGGGCATGGATCTAATTCACAAGTGGCCTGACTGTCCAAAGGACATCCGCTGCCTCAGTGGGTGACACCCACTGAAACCAATCCCATGAAACCGGAAAGGACGTAGCCTCCATTACCTCAGGTTCTCCCATTTCTACAAATGTGATGTCAAAGTTGTAGTGAATCCAGGTGATTTTTATCCATGAAAAAGTCGACAAACATGTCACAGGGAGCACTGGAAAATTCCAGTTCCAGGCGGAGAGAGGCTGGACTGACCAGGCCCTGAACCACCCGGAAAACCTCAGCTGGACTTGTCTTCAAGGACCTCCCCCCACCCCCGCCCCACCCCTCTCACCAACCCAATCGGGTCAGACCCCCCTCCTCACACCAGGGGGATGGACCCTTGCCTCCCCAACCCAGTCCCCTCCACTCCCCGTCACACTATGTCAATGATTCTGATCCAAGATCATAATATCTGGTTGGCTGGACTCAACAGCGGTGTTCTCAGTAGTAAGGGCTGTATCCCTTATAGCCAGCATTCTAAAGAACTCGTGCAGGTGGATACACATTCTTCTTACTATTGTTTTGATCTCATGATTATTAAATGATTATCATGTTTTGGAGACCAAAAATCAAAGGGCCCAATCCAGATACGCCCATGCACTAAGCACAGGTTGCATATTCGCACCAAGTGCAAGATTTGTGCACATCGTGTGCGCACGATGCTCAGTGCATGCATACCAGATACTTAATGTGCACCTATCCTGCATTTGGTGCACACATGGTATGCCCCTGGTGCATGCGCACACTGCACACATATGCTTTGTGCATGTGCATACCTTGGAATGGCCCCATAGTGTCTGTCAACATTTGGGGTTGACAGTAGTGACCTACCCTTTCAAACATCCCAATTGCTTGCACATTTCTTTCTTACACCAAGAACATTCTTACATTTTTTTCTTACATTCTGTCAAATCAATCCTGCAGTGCTAGGTTTCTAAAAGAAAGATGGGGTAGACTGTGAAGTAGCTCAACTTAGCATGCTGAGAAAACTATAGAGTATATGGATACTTACTCCAGATATGCTTTTCTAAAAAGTGTGGATTTTTTTTAAAAAAATTGTTGCACTTAAGAAGTACTCTTAAATTGTAGCAAAATTGCTGTTAAACCTATAGATTCAAGTTAAAATATGGAAGTATATTTCATTGGAATCAGATTTTGAGGAAACTATTAAAGGAAATCCATGTAAGAGAAGTGTTTACTGTGTGGTCGTCGGGTTGACTGAAACAGCACAGATATATGTACATCTCATCTGGTGTCTCATGTCAAAGCTGAGGTGTGAGAGTTCAGCAACACTAACAATGGACACATGCAAAGAACAATGTGTCACAAACATGGCTACATATAGGACAGCTGAAATTGTCCATGGCTATTGCAGACTAGTATAGTTGTGTTCTCACATTGCATTGCTCACCATTCTGATTAGGGTGCTGATGCACCTTCTTTCAATGTCACAAATTTGCTACCATTTCTTCCTCTCATGGACTGTTACTTCAAGAACTGGAATCAACCTGGCAGGCTTTTGAGGTGTCTTTGCATGATTTTAACTGGTCACAAAAAATCAGGTGCTTGGCTTTAACTAGCCATAAAATACAGTTTCTGAAATGTTTGAACTGGCCATACACACAAAGTCTCCAGATCGACACATTTGAGTCTTTATATGCATGCTTTCAATACTGATCATGTGACAACAATAAAGGATGTTAATATTGGGGCTCTTGTCCTGACACTTAATCTTGCAAATAGACAGAACACTCTCCAAGTAGAATTGATCATGCTTCCTCTATGGCTGTCATGTTTGTGCACATCTCATAGCCACAAGAGTGTTGTATGAGAATAACTGCCTTACAGAAGCTTAGCTCAGTACTTAGTTTCACACCACCTGTCATTCTACAGGTGATGCGATACGCATGCTGACTGTAGAATGGGCCTTGGTGAGGCAATGAGTAATCTGATAATCGGTCCTGGCATTTAGAGACAGCATATTCACTAAAGAGAATTTTTACACAGACTTGAGAGGAGCACAGTGGTACAGAAGGTCAAGTGTGGCATGGTGGGCCATTTCGGGTGATGGAATAACAGCATCATTCAAATAATAATTATTTTTTTTTAAAAAAAGAAAGACAAAAACCCCTAAAGCAGCATGGAGTGGACATAGCTAGTGTAAATCATCCTATCTACTTCAATACAAATGGAAATATGTTGTTTTACACCAACTGAGAGTCTGGCCCAGGACGTGTCTGTATCCAGACAGAAGATATGCTATGGCTCAGTCTGAAGCTGTAGCCTCTTTGCAGGAATTACTGTATGAAATTCTATGATGACTGGTTCATTGAAGGTCAAACTGGATGATCATAACGGACCCGTATGGCCTTGAAATCTATGAATATATGCAAACCAAATTGATACTGAAGTCAGCAGACTTACTTGGAACAAATGGAAATCCATTTAAAGGGAATAGATCAAGGATGCAGAAATGCCTGGACTTGTGAGCAAAAGAGCCTGGCAAGAGAAGTGTTTGAAGCAAATGGCCCATTGGCAGAAATAAATGCATCAGCAAGTATGAAAGTGTTGAATTCTCTTTTAAACAAACAAACAAACAAACTACAATAGCATAACATTGTCAGTATGATTTAACAGTTATAGGCCTGTTGTCCCTGCTGGACAAACTCTCACAAATGGCAGGCCGCCTGCCATTTGTGAGAGTTTGTCCAGCAGGGACAACCCTATACAGTATGCAGGGAATAGCTTTAAGTTCATCTCTATTCAGGAAAGCAGTGAATAGGTTTTTCTTAGTACATGTGTTTAAGTTGCATTGACTTCAATAGGATGTAAACACATGGTTGACGTCAGTGGCATACCAAGGCTGTAGTGAGCCCATGCTCATATTAAGCCCCCCCGCCCCCCAAGAATGAGGATCAGGGCTTACCCATGAAGGCAGTACCGATGGGGGGGGCACCCACTCTCCCCCTTCCCCCCCACCCCCAAGAGGCAGCAACCCAGCCAGAAAAGTTTTAAGATAAGTGGGTAGGAGTGGGGCCAACACTTCAGCTCTACCCACTCTGAAAACATCATTTTTGCCAGGATCCTTTGCAAGCAGCCTGAGTGCTGCAAGAAAATGTTCAGGGTTGGTGGGAGTGGAGTACTGGCTCTGCTCCCTCCTCTAAAAATGTCCTACTGGTGCTCAGGTTGCTTCCAAAGAGCCCCCCAGTCCAGGACCCGGGCTCAATTGAGCTGCCTTGCTCCACGGTAGCTACATCTCTGGTTGATGTTAAGCTTGAGTTTCATCACTCTTAACAGAGATACTTTCCAAATTGTGACCTGGGACATCAAAGTTCAAAAGCTATGTGCTAAATATAACACTATAAAAAAAGCATGAAAATATTCTATAATGCTAACAATGCTAGCAATATACAGATGGAGGGAGATTACTTTGCAATTAGAATAAGGCAGCAGTAAGAGTCATATGAAGGATTCAGGCTGAATTTCAGGAAGAGTTTCCTGCAAAACTGTCCCAGAGGAAGAAGTCGAGGTCCATATATTGCTTGGAATTTTAAAAAGTACACTGCAGATGATGACAACACTTGAAGTTATACTCCTGTATTTGTGGGGAGAGGGACTGAACAGACCTTTATCATCTTACCATACAATTATAAAATTTGTAATTCTACATCTGATGTTGCACAGACTGAAACAGAGACTGTTCCAAATCAGGACTAACTTTAGACTAGGGTCAGATTTTCAAAACAAAATAAAACTGACGTAACAATGATTTTAACTGTATCTGATAAAGATTTTTTTTTAAGACTGTAACCATTTTTTAAATATCAAAATCTCAAGTATCAGCAATGATTATATGCATAATTCGAAAGTCAACAACAATTGACACCAGTAAGAGTGGGGGAAGCTGCTGTTGGGGCTGACTGGGACCGGACTGTTGCTGCTGATCATCTGCCTCACCTGGGCTGTCCAGCTTCCCCCCAGCTTCCATAAAAAGGAGCTCTGTGGGCGGTTGCTGAAGGTTGGAGGCAAAGGCAGCAGCCATTTGTAGGCTGTTAGTGGGCCTGTTTGGGGGCAATGGAGGAAGTAAATAGTGGAGTGCCCCAGGGATCTGTACTGGGACCGGTGTTTAATGTATTAATTAATGATCTGGAAAAGGGAGTGAAGTGATAAAATTTGCAGATGACACAAAGTTATTCAAGGTAGTTAAGACACCGGTGGACTATGAGGAATTGCAGGAGGATCTTGCAAGACTGGGTGACTGGGCATCTAATGGCAGATGAAATTTAATGTGATCAAGTGCAAAGTGATGCACATAAAGAAAAACAATCCAAACCTTATGTACACAATGATTGGTTCTAAATTAGGAGTTACCACTCAGGGAAAAGACCTTGGAGTCACTGTGGACAATACACTGAAGTCCTCAACTCAATGTTGGCCGCTGTCAAAAAAAGCAAACAGAATGTTAGGAATTATTCGTAAAGGGATAGAGAATAAAAGTGAAAATATCATAATGCCACTATATAAATCTATGGTGTTATTTTACTCAATAAATATTGAGTACTGTGTGCAGTTCTAGTCCCCTCATCTCAAAAAAGATATTATTATTATTATTATTAACAAACATTTATATAGCGCCAGCAGTGTACCTGGCACTTTACAAAGTAATAAAATAGACACGGTCCCTGCCCCTAGGGCTTACAATCTGAGAGACAGGAGCTGGGGGAGAGACTTAGGAAGGGGAACAGAGGGAGAGACAAGGGGTCTAACATTCATGAAGATGCGAGGTCTCAAGTGCACGTACTTGGCTTGGTTACGATGAGAATGACAGCAGGCAGGTCCATGTTGCAAGGATAAGGGTAAACCGATCGTAGGTATAGGAATAGTGGCTCAGCAGGATAAAGAGTCAGACAGAGCAGAGCGAAAGAGGTGAGTTTTAAGGAGAGATTTGAAGGTATGAAGGGAGGGGGCAAGGCGGATGTGGACAGGGAGGGAGTTCCAGACATGGGGGGCAGCAAGTGAGAAGGGACGAAGGCGCTTAGGGGAGCAGGGAAGGCGTGGAAGGGTGAGAGAAGGGACATAGTTGAAGGAGCAACAATAATGATAAAGGGTATGGAACAGCTCCCCTATGAAGAGCAGCCAAACATGTTGGGGCTCTTCAGTTTGGAGAAGAGACATCTGAGAGGGGATATGACAGAAGTTTATAAAATCATGAGTGGTGTGGAACAAGTAAATAGGGAACAGTTATTCACCCTCTCAAATAATAATAGAACTAGGGGGCACTCCATGAAACTAGCAAGTAGTAGATTTAGAACAAATAAAAAAACATTATTTTTTTTACTCAACGCACAATTAAGTTGTGGAATTTGTTGCCAGAAGATGTAATCAAAGCCAGTAGTATAGCTGGATTTAAAATAGGATTGGACAAGTTAGATCTTTCTGCGGCCTCTGATACAGTAGATTATGAGGTGGTGTTGACATGACTGCAGAACCTGGTGGGAGTGTGCAGGATCGTTCTTGAGTGGCTCTGCTCCTTCCTGTGGGGAAGGTCCCAATGGGTGTTGATGAGCGATTGCTCATCTTCTCGGGACTTCACCTGTGGTGTCCTGTTCTATTCTGTCTCCCCCCTTGTTCAATGTGTATCTGAGGCCACTGGGCAAGGTCATTCAGATGTTTGGGATGAGATGTCATCAATATGCTGATGACACTCAACTCTACCTCTCTTTTTCATCTGACCCAGGTCCTGCAGTCTTGGTGCTTACTCGATGTCTGACTGCTGTCGGGGACTAGATGAAGGTGAGCCAATTTTGAAGCTGAATCCTGACGAGACTGAAATGATGATGGTTGGCCCGTCTTGTGACTTGGAAGGGATTGGGATACCTGTTGTTGATAGGGTCTGGCCCCCTATGGTTGATCAGGTTTGAGCCTTGGAGTGGTTTTGGATCCCTTGCTGCGCCTGGAATACCAGGTGGTTGCAGTGGCCTGGAGTGTTTTTCACCAACTCCATCTGGTGAGAAGACTGCGGCCTTTTCTTTCTGACTTGGATCTGGCAATGTCATCCATGCTTTCATCACATTAAGGCTAGATTACTGCAATGTGCTCTAGGTGGGGCTTCCCTTGATGACTGTTCGGAAACTGCAGCTGGTGCAGAATGTGGCTGCTCAGCTCCTTTTGGAGACGAGTTGCTGGGAGCTCATTACACCAGTGCTCCAGTCTGCACTGGCTGCCTATAGCTTTCTGGGCACAATTCAAGGTGCTGGTTTTGACCTTTAAAGTCCTAAATGGTCTGGGTGCCATATATATGAAAGCTCACCTATTCTACTATGTTCCATTGCAACCCCCATGGTCAGCCATGAGCACCCTCTTGCAGGTTCCATCTGTTACCCTTGTCTGTGGGATTGGGGTGTGGAGGAGGGCATTCTCGGTTGCTGCCCCAGTTTTGTGGAAATTCCCCAGGAGGTTCACTTGAGCCCAAGCCTAATCATCTTCCGGAGTAGGGCTGATGCGGCAGCAGCTTTTACCGCGCCGCGATTCCGTTCCGCTATTTCGGAATTGCCCTTGCCACACCGCGACATTTCTGCGGATATTCTGCTAATTCCGCCGGAATTCTGCAAATCGCGGAATCGCGGAAAAATCGCGGAAAAATCGCGGAAATCGCGGAAAACCACTATTCCGCGATTTTTTGGCGCTGGCGGAATTGCGGAAATAGCGAAAATGTCATGTTTCCACGATTCCACTAAGTTGCGGAATTAAATAAGCGGAACCGCGGAATGAAACCGCGGAATTAAAGCCTCTGCCATGCCATTCCACTAATTGCGGAAACACTGTTTCCGTCGGAAATAGCTACCGCTGCGAAATTCCGCTACAGCCCTATTCCGGAGGTGGTGTAAAACATTTTTATCTGAAAAAGCATTTGACGGGCAGGGATAGGGGGTGGTTTGGTTTTTAGACCAGTGCGTGGGGGGTGGGTGGGAGTTTTTATTGTTTTAATTTAATTTTATTTATTTATTTATTTATTGTGAGCCACCCTAAGCCTCTATGAGAAGGGTGGTGCATAAATTTGAATAAATAAATAAACAACATTCAGAATAAATTTTCTTTTTGACAGGGGATGAACATTTAGCAAAATATTCAACGATGCCATTTTCATTTTTGAACATAACAGAATTTTTTCATGAAAGTGACAGTTGTATAACACACTTTTCATACTGGTGTATGATTTTCAGGTGCATGATTTTGCAAGCCATTTCATCTTTTTGTATCTGTTTCCGAGTTTTAAATCGGTTACAAGATTGTAAAGGACATAGAGATTCTAAGTTTGAAAAATGCTGCAGATGACAGAATTTGAGCCTTAATACAAACAGTGATAACTCCCAAACTAAATGGAGTGTGTCTTCCAATCCAAGTCTGAGGAGTGACCTGGTGCATTCAGCTAATCTTAGCTTTTTCACCAGACCTTTGGCAGTATTGGGAGTTGTTTCCTCATGCAGCACTACCGTAATGGAAAGGGAATGGGCTCTTGGATCATTGTACTGAGTACAGGAGATTTATGCAATGGAGTATGGCCCAGTTCTCTCTCTTTCTCCCCCCACTCTATGTATCCTTCCACTAGGAGGTTGGAGCTTCCTGCCCCATGTTTTGTTCTCAAAGGACATAGTCCAGTAAGACAGTGGGTGTTTTCAGATGGACAACTGCCCTGATGCTCGCTAACCTACTTCACCCCCAATGCAAGGGAAGTCCTTGGGGTGATGAGGGCAACCAGTTGTTAATTAGATCCTTGCCCGTCCTGGCTGGTGAAAGTCAGCCAGGGGACACTGAGACTGTTGTTGGCTGGGGTTGTCAATGCCTCCCTATGGGAGGGGGAGGCTGTCAGCCACCCTTAAATCTGTGGTGATCTGGCCCCTGCTTAAGAAACCATCTTTGGACACTGACTCCCCAGCCAGCTATCAGCCTGTCTCTAATCTTCCCTTTTTAGGGAAGGTTGTTGAACTGGTGGTTGCTTGATAGCTCCATGCTCATCTCGATGCAATCAGATTCCTGGACCTGTTTGTCAGGTTTTCATCCTGGGTATGGCATGGAAACTGTGCTTCTCTCTTTGGTCGATGATCTGCGCCTTGAGATGGAAAAGGGGAATTCTACCCTGTTGATCTTGTTAGATCTTCCAGCAGCCTTTAAAACATTTGATCATGAGGTGGTGTTGACGCTCTTGAGTGGTTCCACTCTTTCCTGTTGGGGAGGTCCCAGTGGGGTGATGGTGATTGCACATCATCCTCTCGGGATCTCTCCTGTGGTGCCCCGAAGGGTTCTATTCAGTCTTCCCTCTTGTTCAATGTGTATCTGAGGCCACTGGGCAAGGTGACTTGGAGGGTTGGGGTGAGATGTCATCAATATGCTGAGGACACGCAGTTCTACCTCTCTTTTTCTTCTGACCCAGGTCCTGCAGTCTCAATGCTTAGCACTGCTTCCCTAATGCCTGGCTGCTGTTGGGGACTGGATGAGGGTGAGCTGATTGAAGCTGAATCCTGACAAGACTGAAGTGATGGTTGGCTGTCTGGCTGGTCTTGTGACTTGGAGGGGATTAGGACACCTGTTATTGATGGGGTCCAGCCTCATCTGGTCAATCAGGTTTGCAGCCTTGGAGTGCTTCTGGACCCCTTGCTGTACCTGGTTTGTCAGGTTGTGGTGGTGGCCTGGAGTGTTTTTCACCAACTCCATCTGGTGAGGAGGCTGCGGTCTTTTCTTTCTGACTCGAATCTTGCCACCATCATCCATGTCTTCATCACTTCGAGGCTGGATTACTGCAATGCGCTCTACGTGGGGCTGCTCTTGATGACTGTCCAGAAGCTGCAGATTGTGCAGAATGTGGCAGTTTGGCTCCTTTTGGAGACGCATCACCGGGAGCACATTAGGCCAGTGCTCTGAAGTCTGCACTGGCTGCCTATAGTTTTCCAGACACAATTCAAAGTGCTGGTTTTGACCTTTAAAGCTCTAAATGGTCTCGGTCCCATATATTTTTTTTAAAAAATTATTTTTATAAAAGATTTTTATCCCACCCCTCCTGCCTGCGGGGCAGCTTGGGGTGGCGAACAACAAATTAAAACAATAAAACAATAAAAGCAATTTAAAAGTTAAAAATCCCATAAGCGGGAGAAAAAAACAACCCACCCACCCCTATCTGAAAACTGCGTTTCACCATTTCCCATTGCAGCCCCCTACTGTCGGCCATGAGCACCCTCTTGCAGGTCCCATCTGTTACCCTGGTCTGTAGGATGGGGATGTGCAGGAGGGCGTTCTCAGCTGCTGCCCGAGTTTAGTGGAACTCCTGTCCCCAGGAGATTTGCTTGAGCCTGAGCATCTTCCGGAGATGGTGTAAAACTTTGTTTATGTGAAAGGACATTTGGCAGGCAGGGATAGGGGGTCAGATGGGTTTGTGGGTAGCGTTGTGGGGATGATGGGGGTTTTATTGTTTATATTTTATTATTGTTGTTTGATTGTGAGCTGCCCTGAGCCTTGTGGGAAGGGGAGAGCATAAATCTAAATAAATAAAAAAGGTTTGGTGGGGCTCTACCTATCTTTCATCCCTCTGTCACGCTGGCAGGAGGGATGTGAAGGGTGGGTTTTTGGAAGTGGGGGAATGGAGGGAGATATCAGGACACCAGCCAATCAATATGAGAGCAAGGCAGAGGCAAGAGTCCAAGTTCAGTGGTTCAGCTAGGTAAATAGCTTGCACAGGCATCAGGCCAGGCAGAGGAGCAGCTAGAGTGGAATAGACCCTGGTGCAGAAGATGGAACGTGCCCCGCATCCTGTTCCTACACAAGATGCATACAGATTCCACATGCATTGGGGGGCCCTGAACTGCACAGCTACACCTCATGCTAACTACACCCCTGAGGCCAGGGAGCAAGTAGGTAGGAAGTAAGCCAAGGCTGTGATGACCAGAGATACTGGCAGGTCAGGAGAAAACCCATCAATTCAAGAAAGAGCAGCAAAGAGCCACCAAGTTGCTCAGAACAACCTCCTGGGCTACTTGTTGACCTTACATAGGGCCTCTTGGCTAATCAGGTAGATCCAGTTAATCAAAGGCTTGGTGGGTGTGGAATCTAATGAATGTGGTTTTACATGGACTAGTGGCAGCATGGCTAAGACTCCTGGATTAATTAAACTCCATGTAAAGCCTTACAGTGTCCACTGTTAAATGTAAGACTATATGATGTTGAAAGAAAACAGAAAGGGCCATATCTCCCCTTTAGGTTCTCCTATTGTTACAAAACTCATGGGCCTTCAAACGTAGTCAAAATCAGCTTGTAGAAGCCGATGTTATCAAAGGGGTGGGGGAGACAAAGGGTAGGCAATTCTCAGAGAACAATTCTCCACCATAAAGGACAACAGACTCAATGGGAGTTTTGCTATTAACTGCAATGCATCCTCAGTGTAAATCAATAGGCTCCCAGACTGGCTTTTTAATGACTTACAAATGGCTTCCAAAGGGTGGCAGATTTGAGAACTTGTCCCTGGCCCAAAAACCTTTTGTAGGTGGCTTTGCTCCAGGTAACCTACTCCTCTGTTGTTTTTTTCTGCCTACTTACCTAGCTTAGTGTTCCTCTCCTAAATTTGAGGTGCAGTCCTTTATCCATTAAAATCAATGGGTTAGCTCCCATTGAATGTAATGGATGGAGAATTGCACCATGTGGGATCAAAAGTTATTAATGGGACATATTCACACTGATGATGAATGCATAAGTGGCCTTTCCACAGGAAACTCTGTTCCCTCCCTCACTCTCCCCCGTCTCCTATGCTCCCCTAACCGCCTTCGCCCCTTCTCCCTCACTGCTCCCCATGCCTGGAACTCCCTCCCTACCCACATCCGCCTCGTCTCCTCCCTCCGCACCTTCAAATCCCTCCTCAAGGCCCACTTCTTCCGTGCCGCTTTTCCCAATGCCTGCTAGTTGCTTTCCCCCTAATACTTACGGTCTGCCCTCCTCTGCAGACTCCTGCCTAACTGTAACCAAGCCAGGCACGTGCACCTGAGACTTTGCAGCCACTTGCATGTTTGTTTGCTTCTCCCTTGTCTTCCCTTTGTCTCCCTTTGTTCCCTCTCCGTGTCGTCCCCTCGTCTGTTTAGATTGTAAGCCGTAGGCAGGGACCACGTCTTTATCTTTGTTCTGTAAAGCACCAGGTACACGGCTGGTGCTATACAAATGTTTAATAATAATAATAATAATAATAATACCATGGAAAGTATTAGGGTTTTAAACGCAGCCATCACTCACCCTCAAGTTATAAGGCCCAGTGTGTGTGTTAGAGAAGAAGTGGGGACTAGGGTAGCCACTGATGCATCTCTAGAGTACAGGACATGGGGTGAGGAGTAGTGCAGATGGTTCAAGGCTCCTTCACCCAGCCAGAGTTGAGCAACAAGTGCTGGGTGCGGGGTAGGGAAGGGGATGCAGTAATACCAGCAAAATCCTGGTCATGGGCCCATATTTCAAAAATCCACATGGATGGGGTTGGGTGGATTAAAAAGTGGTAATTTCCTGGAAAATATGGTAGCCCTAACACTCCCCCTCCCACCCCCCTTCACTGCCGACATGAGATAATGATTTCTGGGAGGGGTGTGTGAGGGCAGCACTGGAAAATATAGGATAAACACACATAAATAAAGGACAACAGACAAACCCTTCAAAAACAGGATTGTCTGTATAAAACAGGGCCAATAGCCATTCTAGTGCGGAACCTGATGGCCATGGGCCAAAGTACAGCCCATGGCAGATTTCTGTTTGCCCCCTTTTTGCTTCCTGGATGTAGACAGTGGATCCAGTCCCTGCAGTGCTCTCAAGTACTGAAAGAATTAATTCAGGGAAAGGGAGCAAAGATGAGATGAAGGCACCATCACTCCATAGCATAGATAATCTCTCACCTGAATCTTCTCCCATCCTGAGCACATTCCTTAACCAGCCTCACTCTAACTCCTATCCAGTCCGAGTCCAGGGAGTTTGTACTCATTTTTAAAGGGATCCAGGAGAGAGAAAAGGTTTCCCACCTCCATCCTGATTCACAACCTACTTTATTCTAGAGTCGCCACCCTGGAATAAGTGGCTGTGGAGTGTGGCCCTGGCGTAGGAGGGGCAGTGTAACTGAGGAGAAAGCGCTAGCAGGGGCTAGCTTATGTGCCGCCGGTGCTACACAGGGGATCGCACCATTTCGGGCCAAGATTTGTGAACGAAGGGCGGACAAGCTGCAAAAGAGCGGGGCGACGGAGGCTGCGCAATGCCCTTGGGGAGTTAGTTTCGGCTCTCCCTTTCCTTTGTGTGTCTCATACGAAGGGGTGGGAAGGCTCGCAGGAGAGACTCGCAGCAGCTTCCTCTCCGGCTGCCTCTGCCGATCTCTTCGCTTTGCTTCCTCGGTCCTGTGCGCGTCAAAGGCGCAGTCGCCAATGGGCTGGGGAGGCTGCGGCGGAGGGGCTGGCAGGAGGAGGTGTGGGGCAGGGAGCGAGCCAATGGGCTGTGAGGATGTTTCCAGGAGCAGAAGCCGAGGCAGCCCCTCCCCCAGCCCGGCAGCTCCGGCTTTTGGGCTCCGACAACGGGCAGAGTTTCGGACCCGGGTGGGAGATGCCGCTCTGGCTCCTTCTGGTTGCAGGTAAAGCTCTGGGCGAGCCGGAGCAGGGCTGGGAGGCTGCGCTCGCCCCGCTAGAGGGAGCAGGCAGCGGCAGGGGGCCAGGGCTGCGCGGAGGGCGCTCCAGGGCATGTGTCTTTGCCACCGCTCTGTCAGGGGCGTGGGTGCCCCGTGCCTGGGGCGGGGAAGGGCTGCCGGGGCGTGGGAAGGGCAGCTGGTTTGCAGGCGGCATAGCAGCACCCCGCCCGGGCACGGGCTGCCCTCGGGACAACACAAAAGCATTGCGTAGGACGGGGCTCTGGGGCTGGCCCAAAGTCCCGCCCGTTCTGGGGCAGCGCTTTCTCCACCCAGCTCCCAACTCCTGACACTCTCCCTGGAGTCCTCCTTCCCGAGAGAGAGCCCCGGCTCAAGGTTTCCTTGCTTCCCGGCTACGACGGGGATTAAGTTTCTTCTCGCTTCCCCAAACAATGCTTGTGGCCATTTCTGCTCTTTGTGCTCGCGTCATGAGTACACTGGAATCCACTCAATGAATCTCCCTGGCAGTCAAGGCTCACACAGAGGGACTCCTGAAGAATCCCTGCCTGCCTTCAGCTGGCTAGTGATTTTACATTTCTTCTTGGAAAACACATAACCACCAATTCGCAGATAGCGCAGAAATTGGTTACAGTGGACTCTCTCCATCCTTGTTAGTAGGTTTAGTTATTCTGCCATTTAGTGGACTGTTTTCCATGCAATCTCTCTAGAATGGGGGAGGAACCACTGAAATTAAATGTTGTTCACTATTGTGACAAGCTAGAAAGCAATGAAAAATAGATATGCGCTGCAAAGATACCAGAAGACAGCAGGTGCTGTCAGATTTTAGGTGAGCTGCTTCCCTTCCATTATGCATTGTCAAGCTCTGTTCAAAATAAAATCTGCATGTGGATCACTCTGCATGACTTTAGAAAGACACACTCTATGTGCGTCTTATATAGGTGTATAAGAATGTTTCCTCCTGGTGGTTTATGATTAAGAGATGAAGTCAGCCTCTTGAGAAATGGCCAGTCCTGGAAACCTCCACAGACTGTTTCATCCTAGCTATGGGTGCTGTAGAGAAATCAGTCACTATAAAGGGAAAGTTTCTGGAAAAGATGAATTTAGGGTAGCCATTGTATCAAGTATTTTTATAGTAGCCATCACTATAGAAACAAGGGCTCAATCCTGCACTGAATTATGCCTCTATGGAACAGCATGCATAGTTGCCAGTCCTACGGAGTCTGTGGTGGTTGTTCAGTGGAGCTTATCTACTGTACAAGCCAAATTATGCTGGACTTCTTCATATTTTTTAATTTTGTAAACTAAAAACCTTGTGTTGTTGATGGCACAAAGGTGCCAGTGATAAAATCATAATGTAAAGAAATACGAAGTTTGCTTCACTAGCAATGTAAAACTAGAATGGTTTGCTACACAGACTTTTTAAAAAAAGAAAAATTCTTAATAAATCTGCAGTTTATTAACTTGTTTTCAGTAGCACTGCAGGGTGTCAACAAGACCCAGTGAACATTGCTATTTTAATGTAGCTGTAACTTTTGAAAACGTGCACTCTTGGGGCCTAATTTGCTTTGCCATGTGTCTTCCGTTAAAGCCCACGTGAGTTATGCACATGGTGCTCTTCCAAAATTGGGACTGCTGTCCTAAGCACGCTTTGCAAGTAGAACTCCATGGGGCTGTGATGGCACTTGGCATATGTGCATTTTAAATGCCAGACAAAGTATTAACACATTTGTTCTGTTTTCTTTTGTTGCTCATACTGGTATAATCACTTGCCTAAAACTGTCTGTCCTCAGAGAGCTTTACGTTTATTAATCTTTATAGCTTTTCTGGTTTTGAAGCAGGCTTTTTTATTCGGTGATAAGGAAAATCAGGCAGAGAACCAATGTGGATCGTGCCCAAGGCTTCCCAGAGGATTGTAACCTGAAAATTTTTGGCCCCTTCCTCTGGGCGCAATCATTTGTCTAGGTATGAAAGGAGGTTGCATACATGTCAGTTGTCTGCCTGGTGCTGCCCTAGATTTAAGTGGCAGCCAAATCTTCCATTGGGCTACTGTCTGTAGTATGAGGGTAACTAATTTCGGATGTGACAGGCCCAGAGGCCTGCCACGCTGAATCACGCACCGGGATCAGTTTCGGATCCTGGTCAGGAATCAGGCCAGCCGTCTTTTAGACGTGCCGGCCTGATTCTCACCGGGGATCGCAGAGGGGCCGGGGCTGCACAGCATGACGTGTGGCTGCACAGCCCCCCCCCCCCCCGCGCTCCCCCTGCCGCCTGCTCTCCAGGAGATGAGCGGGCACAGCAGCCAATCCGGCCGCTGTGCCCAATCCCGTCCCGTGGTTGGAACCACGATCCGGGATGGGCCAAATGTAACAGACGTTACTTTTGGCCCATCCTGGATCGTGGCCACCCTAACCACGATTCTGGACCTCCAGGCGGCTGGAGGTCCAGAATCGTGGTTATTTTCATCCCTGCCAGTGATTCACTGGGGTGAACATCTGGTGGGGATCAAACAGACGTTACTGGAATCACGGCAACCACAGGGGATTCACTGTGGTTGACCGTGTTCTCGTAACATCTGAAATCACCCTGAGAGTGCTGGATGTATACTTAAAAGTGGCCAGACCATATGTGAGGGTTGGCCACATGTAGGGGCTGTGCTGGGATTTGGAGGACAATACTGCATGTGCAAGTGATGGTGGGTAACGTGAATGAAAATTGATCATTCATTTAAGCTGGTGCAGCACTTTGGTACACAACTTGTGAGTGTGCAGCCACCTTGTGCACCTGGACAAATGCAGATTGTGCTATCCGAACTCAAGCCTTTGAAGACCACATCATTTTTAAGTGAGAATACAAAGTTATGTACAAAGCAATTTAGATAACTTTTTTTAACCTCTCCCTTTTTGCCCTAATGTTGAAGTTCCCAAATATGGTCCCATGTGGATTTGCATCATCTATAGATGGGGTCAGCATCCTGATTTATATAATATATACTTCACAGTTTTTTCTTGCTGCCTGGGGTCATGGGATTTTAAGTTTCAAAGTGGGGTCACATGGGCAAAAAATTTAGGCCTTACTACCATAGTGGATTTCATTATTGCATGTCACCTGTTTGAGGTTTTGCACTGTCAGCTGCAAAATGTTATCCCAACAATATGATTTCTTTTCCTCTCTCTCCTATCCCCCAAATTCTTAAAGTAAAGGTACATTGTTTCTTTCAGATTTGCAACCAACATAATGCTGGAACTCCAAATTTGGAACAAGTGTTTCACAGAATGGCACAGTCAGAACCTGGCCTGGACCATGACATACCATTACTCCTCCTTCCCTCTAACTGGGCTAAAATAGTTGTGGGACTGATTTCCTTCATGTGTTTTGCAAACAGCTATGATGGAGATTTTGTCTTTGATGATTCTGAAGCCATCATCAATAATAAGGTTGGTGTTTTTCTGACTTAATTTTAGTAGAAAAATTATTTAACATGGCACAGCCAGTTTAATTAGGCCCAAAATTTGATTTACCCACAAAACTAGAACACCACAAAACTAGAACAATTTTAGATAATCTTTACTCCTTCCCTATGTTCTCTTGAAAAGCCACTGTTTACGTAAGCACAAAATAGTACACTTTGGCTGCACTGTAAAGCAAGAAGAGGACCGACCACAAGTTAAAACTAATGAACCATAGTCTGAAAATTATGGTGCTGGCTTTGGCTTCATTCTGGTTGTCAAGCAAGAAAGCAAAAGAGTACAAATTGTTGTTTTGCTTGTCCAAGGATGTACCCGGCATTTCTCTTAACCCAACGCAGACCTTGCGTGCTTTACAGAGACCTGGCTGGACGAGGGGGCTGGACCAGTTCTGGTGGACCTTGTGCTGGCCGAGTATGCTGTGCAGCACCAGCCTCATACGGCGGCCCGGGGGGCGGGGAGGCGTAGCGATTATTTTTAGGGAGGGCTGGCCAGTTAGGCGATATCCAGTGCAGGAGATTGCAGGTGTGGAGGCCCTCCATGTGGTGTTTGATTTGGCTGGGGGCAAGCTTGGGATGCTGCTGGTATACCGGGCCCCTTCTTGTCCAGCGGCATCCCTTACTGTTCTAGCAGAGCTGGCCTCGAAGGTAGTGCTGGACTCCCCCAGGACTGTGGTCCTTGGGGACTTCAACACTCATGTCGATGCCGGCCTTGTGGGAGCGAAGCGGGAGTTCGTGGCCGCCATGGCAACCATGGACTTGTCCCAAGTGGTCAACTGCCCGACTCGTGGGGGGGGCATATCCTTGACCTGGTCTTCTGTTCTGGCCTTGAGGCAGGTGGTCCGTTAGTGGGGGATGTGAGATCTGTGCCCTTGTCATGGATGGACCATTATCTCCTGCAGACCAGCCTCCTAGCGCATCCCCTCCAGAAGGGGAATGAACCAGTTAGGTTGGTCCGCCCTCGGAGGCTGATGAAACTGCAGCGGTTCCAGGAGGCTCTGAGGGAGTTAGGGTGACTCGGAGACATCCCCTGCCCCCGTCTCGTCGCCGCAGGGCCCCTTGGTTTACTGAGGGGCTGCGGTGTATGAAGTGGATAGGCAGGAGACTAGAGTGACGCTGGCGTCAGACTCACTCTGAATCTGATCGACTTCTCCACAGAACCCATTTGCGGCCCTATGTTGAGGCCATGAGGACAGCAAAGAAGGAATTCTTTGCTGCCCTCATAACGTCTGCGAAGTTGCGTCCAGCGGAGCTGTTCCGGGTGGTGCGGGGGCTGGTCAGTCCGGCCTCCCTCCGCCTGGATGGGGACTTGTCCCAGGCCCACTGTGAGGAGTTTGCCATCTACTTTGCAGACAAGATTGCTCAGATCCAGAGTAATTTCGACACAGGGTTGGATGCAGTAGGTGAGGAGCGTGAGGTTATGGAGGCACCGTCTGGTCGATCTTTCTGGGAGGAGTTTCAGGAAGTGACGCCGGCCAATGCGGTGGATGTCTTGGGGTCTGTTCGAGCCACAAGTTGTGAATTACATCCATGCCCATCCTGGTTGGTAAAAGCTTCCAGGGAGACATTGGGGTCGGTTCTGGTGAGGGTGGTAACGCGTCCCTTCGGCAGGGGAGGTTGTCGCCCAGTCTCAAGGAGGCTGTGGTGTGCCCCCTGCTGAAGAAGCCTTTGCTGGATGTGGACGCGCTCACCAGTTACCGTCCCATCTCTAATCTTCCCTTTTTAGGGAAGGTTATTGAATGGGACGTGGCTCTGCAACTCCAGGCACATCTGGACCGTATCGGTTTCCTTGACCCTTTTCAATCAGGGTTCCGCCCTGGCTGTGGCACTGAGACAGCGATGGTGGCTTGGTTGGACGATCTCCGCCGGGAGACGGATGCAGGATGTTCTACATTCTTGATCCTGCTAGATCTCTCAGCCGCTTTTGATACCGTGGACCATGGGCTGCTGCTGAGATGGCTGTGAGACCTGGGGTGTCTGGATGGGACTGTCCTTGGGTGGTTCCGCTCATTCCTCTTGGGGAGAAGCCAGTGGGTGGTGCTGGGGGCTGAAACATCTAGCCCCTGGGCCTTGACCTGCGGCGTTCTACAGGGTTCGATTCTGTCTCTGCTTTTGTTTAATGTATATATGCAACCCCTGGGGGAGATTGTGAGAGGGTTCGGAGTGCGTTGTCACCAATATGCTGATGATACTCAGCTGTACCTCTTGTTTTCGACTGACCCAGGTCCCGCTGTCTCGTTGCTTTCCCAATGTTTGGAGGCTGTGGAGGATTGGATGCGGCAGAGCAGACTGAAGCTCAGTCCTGATAAGACGGAGGTGATGTTGGTGGGTAGGGCTGGGGAGGTGCCGACCACTCTGGGGGTGGGTGGGGCAGTCTGCCCTCCCATAGCTCAGCAGGTTCAGAGTCTGGGGGTGGTGTTGGACCCGGGCCTCTGTCTGGATCGGCAGGGGGAGGCGATGGCTAAAGCCACCTTCCGCCAGCTGTATCTGGTGCGGAGACTGCGCCCATACATCTCCGGGCCTGACCTGGCCACTCTTATTCACGCCTTCATCACCTCAAAGCTAGACTACTGCAACGCGCTCTACGTGGGGCTTCCCTTGGTTCTGATTCGGAGGTTGCAGCTGGTGCAGAATGCAGTGGCCCGTCTCCTTACCGGGACGCGGCGATGGGAGCATATCACACCTGTGCTCCACACTCTGCACTGGCTGCCTATAGTGCACCGAGCCAGATTCAATGTGTTGGAGTTTGTTTATAAAGCCCTATACGGTCTGGGCCCCTCATACCTTGGGGACCGCCTCGCCTTTTGCGCCCCAGGGCGGCCCCTGCAGTCTACCGGGGGCGCCTTCCTGGAGGTCCCCTGTGTTAAACGGGGGGCCATGATGGAGAGGGCGTTCTCGGTGGCCGGGCCATGGCTTTGGAACTCCCTCCCGGAGGAAGCTCACCTGGCCCCAGGTCTGATGGCTTTTCGTCGAGCCTGTAAGACCTGGCTGTTTGCCCAGGCCTTCGGAGGGGAGGGTGGGAGGGCAGGGTAGGGAGGGGGAATGTTTGGGGGGGGTAGTTTTAAATATTTATATTGTTGTTTTATGTATTTTGTTTTATTAGTTGTGAGCCACCCCGAGAAGGGGGCGGCCAATAAATGTAAAGAAAAAACAAAACAAAAACTAACTGATATTCATTGGATAAATGGTGCTCGTGGGTACTGTATTAAGGTACAGTAGCAACTCCCTTTGCTTTCATAGATGTACTTTTGCTCAATGTCTTCTAAAAATGAAGTTGGATAGGTTTTCACAGTATTTGAACGTAATAGCAAAACATGCATGAGGTAATTGGCAGTTTTCTATTAACTTCAATGAATTCAGGTTTGGGCCCTCAAGTCTTGATCCTATGCTTTCTGAAGACAAAAGCTGGTTTTCATAGGTGTTGGATGGAAGCCAAGTAAATAATAGTATTGTGCATGATTGCTTCCAGCACAGGTTGATGGTAATTTTTACTTAACAGTGGGATGAGAGATGAGTTCTCAAGTGTTTTAATAGTGTTGACTGAACTACAGGTTAATAGTGAGATTAAATTGTGGTCAGTCTCCTTTCCAATCCTAGTAATGACTGTACAGCTACATTGAGACGGGGTAAATAGAAAAGCATTTGCTTGTTGGTTTTTTGTTTGTTTGTTTTGATTTATATTGCCCTTAATGTGCGGAGTGTTTTGTTGTCTTTAAAAAATATCAAACCAGTCAAAATCCCTTCAGACAGTTTTCAAGCAACATGACTTCTCTTATCTAGGTCAATCTGAATTTTAGACTCAAGGCTTCAGAAAACTATCAGATGTTTTATTATTATTATTATTATTATTATTAGCATTTATATAGCGCCAGCTGATGTACCTGGCACTTTACAAAAAAACAAGACAGACACGGTCCCTGCCCAAGAGCTTACAAATAAAAATACATTAAATGCACTGAGTTTCTTTCATATCCTATCATCTTGGTCTTAAATCCAGCTCCTAAAAATACTCGAGTGCTTGCTTTAACTTTATACACCCGAGTAGTAGACTGCTTATTTATATGATTAACGTGCCTTGCTCCTGTTTACGGCAGATTTAAGTCTTCACATCATCTGGAGTACTGTATCTACATTGACAAATTTTCCCATACGTAGGACATTTACATTAGTGAGGTTTCAGTTGATGCCATCCGCCGTAGTTGGTGGTAGGTTAAACCAGGTTCCTTATGATAAAGGGCATTGCCCTTGTGATCAGTTCAAAGTGAAGGACCTGGTTCATTATCTTTTTCAGTGTCACTAACAGATGATGATAATAGGAAATACTTAGACCCTATTATGCAAGGGAAGTCCCATTGGGACATAAATATGAAATTATCCTATGTCCTTGCAAACTGTAATAAAGATGTTGGAAGGAAGATAGTAAATATGGCATTTGTGCTTCCTTGTCGGAGGAAAAATAAGCTATGTTGATATTTGGTATCGAGGGAAATGATCCCTCTGATATAGGTTTTTATGGTGACTTTATTGTTATGATTAAATGTATTATTTTGTATTTTGATTTTATATTTTGCAATGATGTAATGACTTATAGAATTTCTTTGTATGTAGTATCGGTATCGCCATCAAATTTGGGGATATGTTTTACATTTTTGACCTATGGCCGTAAATAAATCCTTCCCTTAATGTGTCTTGATAAATTTCTGTAGAATCATGACCTAATGTTGTAGTCCTTAAACAACAACAAAAACAGTGAAAAGCAGCCAATTTTGTCTGGCAAGATTTTTTTCCTGTTATGAACGTAAGTTGCTTATTTCTCCTGGTTTGTTGACATATATTTAATGCCATTTTTACTTTAATTTTTTTTTTTTTTCATTATTTCACTTGGAATTGGAAGAAATGCATATTAAGTGGCAATCATCAGGACAATATTTTTCTCTTTCTTTGAATATTGGTATCCTGTTGGCTTTTGCAAGTGTATCTTTCAGTATTCCTCAGTGATAAATTCATTTTAGTGGATATTTAGGGACTGATCACGGCAAGGTGCAGGGGTCTACAGGATGCTTTGGGGACTGATTCTGAAAGTGTTCTTAGTTCCTGTAGAATTTGCAAAGGAGGTATGCCACAGTTTGCAAGATCAGACCCTTTTTGGCAGTTGCCTAGCCACCCTTCAGAAGGAAGAGAGAGGACAAGAACACTGAAGCAAAGTGAAAAGGAGTGGATACAGAAAAGAAAATGGAGTTGGTGAAGAGAGAGAGAGAGAAGAAATAATGCAGTGGCAGCCCATATACCTTATAAAAATTGTGTACTAAATTACTTTAAAATGACATGTTTATAAGTAAATACCGCCACTTATCTCTTAGTTTATCTACACTAGGACAAGTGGTTGAGTCCAGAGTTGTAGCTTGCCTAAGCCTTTCTCTTGGAATAGGGGAAAACATTGGATATTGAGCTAGAGTTTGTTAAATTGTGTTTCCGCTACTGTATGAAAAAAAGTCATTGTTTGTCAAGGTAAGTTATAATGGGATAGATAACCAGAAACACTGTGGCAGATTTAATGGTGACTTCAGGCATGATGCCTTTTCCAACAGACCCTGACTACTTGGATGGGATCATAGAAGGTTCCAACCTTCAACCAGAGTAGCTTCAATCGCCATCTGGATAGAAGTGGTGGCAGCTGGTCCTGCCTCCCACACCAGAGCAGTGGCCAAAGCAATCCCTGCCCAAATAGGAAGTAGCAATGATGAGATCCATCAATGAGGCCTTGAATGAAAAGCCACCAAATGTCTGTATGATTCGTGCACGAGACCTGCTAGGTGAGGATGGGTTAAACTGGCCTTTCTTTCTTCAGACATGTAATTTCCCACTAAAAATGGTGTGTAATTTCTAGGAAAGATAATATCTAGGGATGTGCACATGGGGAAGTTTTGTCTTTGTGTCTCCAGTTTTTGTGTGTGTTGGTCTGAGAAATTTACTGCAGATACCGTACAGAACGCACGTTACACATTAAATGATAAATAATACATAAAGAATGGTATATAACCTGTAAATGTTTTTAAATAAAGAGCTTTTCATTGGCAAATCAGCAGATTCCTATGAATGACAACTCTGAATTTGATTGTAGGGTAGATTGTTTAGTGGTTAGTTGGATTGTTTTGGATAAATTTGTATTAGTTTTGGGGGGTTGTTTTGTATTGGTTTGATTGTAGACCATTATTGCTTGTGGTCTATTGTGGACCTTATTGTATTTGTTTTTCATTTTTGCTGTAAGCCGCCTCAAGTTGCTGAAGGCAAGAGAGTGCGGGATACAAATAAGAAATGAAATGAAAATGAAATTAATTTGCACTCTCTGTGCTGTGTATTACTGTCTTTACCCACAGCTCTTGCTGTCTGTCCCACTGCTGCCCTGTTGCAGCTTGTGCTGGTGGTTTTATACTTGATTAGCCAGCTACTTAACAGCAGAAGTTACATAAAATTCATAAAACAAGATAAAACCAATCAAGCAGGTTTGCATTGACTTATCAAAATGTCCACTGGGCTCATTTAAACTGCAGTATACTATTCAGTGCTGTGTGGTACCCAAATTAAAAGCAGCCAAATAAGAGGGGGTGGGGGAAGAAATAGAAAGGGGTTGGAAATCTGGTTGGGTGAGTGTTTCAAACCACCCCACCACCCTTGGCCAAGGACCGCACTCCAGAGTTTGCTATCTCAAAATTACACCCCCCCACCCCCCCCGGCCTGCCTCCTTCTCTATCGCACTCGCTCTCGTTGGCAAAGGCTATCTGTCTCAACATGGCCCCTGCCTCAGTTTTAAATAACTGAGTGGGGAGGGCACTGCATCTCACTCTGGCCACTGCACCCAGCCGAGAGCAGATATCTTCGTTCCCCCCCCCCCGTCCTCTATGGCCATTGCCTTTTCCCTCGCAGTAGACCATCCTGCATGTGCGAGAGTGCCGACCACCCTACCTCCAGCTGGCACAAGCTCCTGCCTCCTGTGCTTGCCTGAGCAAGTGCAGGGGACTGAGCCAGCTGAGCTACCACAATGTGAATGTGTGTGAATGCTGGGAAGCCAGCAAGGCTGAGGGCACCCCTGATTGGGACTCTGAAATCCAAGAGGTGAGTGTCCAAATTTTGCCCCTCCCCCTGAATGGCCTTTTTTTCCCTCTGAAATTTGTGTTTTAGACAAGAATTGCACACTTTTAATAATTTCTTGTATTTTAATAGCTATATTATTGGTTCCATCTTCCCACGTGCACAACCTGCATCTGCTAACTCCTTTTAGAGCTGCCTGCTCTGCCACAGCTGCCTCCTAGTGCTTTGCTTTTGCAGGATCCAGAATTCAACTGTTCAACCAATCAAGGCCACTGGAGCAGACACTATGGCTCCTTATTCCAGGTCCTGGCCAAACTAGGACATTTGGTAGCTTGAGGCTGGGATAAGCTATTTAAAAGTAGGACAGAAAATCATAACTTTAACAGATGCTTTGGGACTCTGGAAAAGCCAGAAACTGAAACAAATTGAAGCTGGCCAAACTGGAACATTTGGTAGCTTTATTAGAACCAGTTTAGTATCAAACGTTGGGGGGAGACAACATCCTCTCTCTGCCCGTCCCCATATGTTCTGGGTGTCCAGGAACAGAGTTCGTGGGTGGGACTTCACACTTTCTCTTCTTCCCCTGGGCCATCCGTTGCTCCTCCTCCCTCTAGCCATCTTTTGCAAAACCTTTGCTTGAGCAGATTGGTTAGTGCAGAGAAATCTTTTGTGAACTTCTGAATTATTGTGGTCTCAAGCAATTAAATAAATCAGTTGTCCTTTAAACTAGAAACATGTGGGAAGAATAAATATCTGCTCAACTGGAAATAAAACTTAAGCTTCTAAAATGGTACACCAAGAAATGGAAATAAAAACAATGTTTTTAGCAGGGGGGAATGTATTTGTTAAAATGACTTATCTCATAGTAAACTCTTATTCTGGATTTAGTTATTCTCAGCACTATTTCTGCATTTGTAATATCTTCTACTTCCCCAGCACTGATCTTGGAGTGTTATTGCTCCATTTATCTCAGCCAAAAAAATCTGTATTAAGATTTTGACTATGGGCAAGGATACATGAAATTAAATCAGTTGCTTAAGTAACCTGGCTCTTATTTTTACAGTCTGTATTTGGAAATATAGGAGATTTAATTTATTTCCAAATCTGTACTGTCTCTCACACTCCTGTATAAATTGGATGAGAATTTGTTGACAGTAACATATTTATCTAACTCCTGTGTTAAATATTAAATCAGTATAAAAATGTAGGGACAATTGGCTATTAATTGGTGCGGAGGGAGACTAGGCATAATAAGCACTGTCTTTATTAAACAATACAGCAGGTTTTATTTTCATTCAAAATGAGATACAGCAGGCAAAGTCATTTTGCAGTTCTGCTGAGCATCGTTGGGCCAATATTGAATACCACACTGCACTCCTTTTGTTAACTTCCTGGCCATCCTGTCTTCCTTTCTAGTTTTAATGAAAGATACACAGCTAGTTGGCCCCATGCCTACCATATCGTGGAGCAGTCTGTTATTGGATTGTGTTGGTGTTTAAGGCTCTTTTCCAGATACTTTCTTGTCATTTTAGGCAGTGTTTTTACTGATGCACAACCATGACTGTGTACATATTTAGCAAGGCAGACAGTGGGTTAGCAAGAATTTCAGACACCATGCATCTTTTCCACAAACCTTTGTCTAGAAGAACTGATTTTTCTTCAAGTATTGTATCCTGCTTTGAATTGTCTGCTGTTAATCAAATGTTTGTCTGATGGAGGAAATCGTATATAACTTTTCAAATGAATGTGCATTTTTAATAATGGGGTGGGAGCATGCTATGTTGTGGTTTTTTTATGTAAATAAAAATACAGATATGTAAACTTTGTGTAGCTTTCCACAACTCCAGTCCTTCTGAGTAGTTTGCCATTTACCTGCGGAGTATTTAGGTCCTAACAAGTAAAATCTAATCTTTAGGGGGGTGGGGAATACTGGTTCCCTTGAAGTCAGTGGGACCTTTACCATTATTAACCTCAGTAGAGCCAGGATTTCATTGAAGGTATTCTTGATTATTCAGCTCTGCCTGTTTTCTTCTTAAATTATTTCTTGTAGCACCTTTAAGAGACCGTGTAAACCCAATCTTAATAATATAATAAAGTTACATACTATTTCCTCTTGTGGTTGAAATCTGTTAGCACTGTACGATTATACTGCCGTGTTTCCTGCTATTGGTAACTGCCTTTGAAGCTCTGTTTCATAAAATGCGTATCATCACTCTTCTGAGGCTGCTTGCCCACGTTCTACAATCTCATGTTAGTTTCTATCATGCAGGATCAAATTATACGTGAATTTCATAATGGATGACAGGGCTGAAAAATCCAGCTCTGTCACTCACGTGAGTTAAAATTCACGTATTATTGTAATGTGTGCAAAGGAAAATAACTGTAATATAAACTTACTGTGAGATTCTCCTTTGAAGTAACTCACTCGGCGGTGGCAGCAACTTCTCCAGCTGGCTCTCCATAGCTTCTGCTGGCCGCTTCTAGCCCCTCCCAATGGGGCCTTCCAGGGCAGCTGTGGCTGGATGACATAATCCAGCTGCACCTGTCCTGGAAGGCCCCATTGGGAGGGAATTAAAGTGGCTAGAAGACACTACAGGGAGCTGGGTGGAGAAGCTGCTGCTGCCGCCACCAGGTGAGTTACTGGGCTGGGGTTGGGGGAATGAATTTCCTGGCACCCTCCCCCACCCAGTCGAGCCTGATGGGAGCAGGGTAATGTGGGCATGGAACCGTTATTTTCAATAACAGACCCATGCCCCAAATGAAAGGTAACGTGGGCATGCAGCCCACGACAGAACTCATGTGATTAATATTTTCATGTGAGATTGAATCACATGTGAAAACCAGCATGTGGGCAAGTGCCCTAATACTATATTTTTTTATCATCAAACAAACTTTCATTGTTGCTTTTTGTGCATTTTTGTAACTATTTGAAAACCTTTTTTAAATAAAAGTGAACGGCACAACTAGCGATGAGAAAACTGGAAATACTTGAACTGCACATCAGTCTTCCCTTGGTTTAGTGGCTTAGAAACCTTAACAAATTCCTCCTCTCAAAATGGGAACATTGTTGAGATTCCTATTTTGCCAGTAGGGAAGGGAACAGAAGCAGAGAGAAGTTAAGGGGCTAATTCTTCACTCTATTTCACTAGTGTAACTCCATTCATTTAAATCAGGAGTGGGGAACCTTTTCCCTCCCAGGGACCGTTTTGAAAATTAGTATAAATTCTGAGGACTGCATAAAAGTCTGGGGCAGGAATGCTTAAGGGGTGCGCTCAGGAAGAGGAGGGTGCAGGTCGTGAATCTCTCACTGGTTTTGGGTGCATGCCCTCATCTCTGCTCCTTTACCCTGAGCTCAGTTTTTCAGAGCTTCAGAGTAGGAATGGGTTTCTAGGAACAAGGCCAGATCTAGGTGCTGGAAAGGGGCCAAATAAAAACTAGCCTCAGGCTACATTTAAGCACCATGTTGTAAAGAGGTGTCATGGGATGCAGAGCCAGGCTCTAAGTGACTTGGACAACATTGGGTGAAAACAGACAGCAGCTCCACATTTGCCCATGCCAGCTCCTGTTACCCAACAGGTTTACCTGTCTGTCTGAAGACCGCTCGCCGGATGCTCAACACGGAGCAGGTTGTAGCTGCTCTGGGACAGCGCTGTATGGGACACTTCACAAGATCCAGGAGCCCACTTTGCGGAGGAAACTGACCAAACCTGGGGCAACGGGCAAACGCAGAGCTGCTGTCTGTCTGTCTGAAATGCCCCCTTAAGCCTTTGGAACTGGGGGGCAGACGCGATGGGAACCCAAGTGGAGGCAGCGTGCAGGGAGGGGTTCCCCTGTCCTGAATTAGGCAGGGCTCTCCTTCGATTATTTGCTGCTTGTGAGCACTGCGGTCTGCCCCCCCCCCCCCCCAAAAGCGCCTGACCTAAACTGCCTGCTCTCCATGCCTCTCGGCTGTGCCTTTCCATCCTTGCTTCCCCTTTCTCTGTTCATTCTGGCTGCTTAATAAAGTCTGCCTTTTGTTCCCAGACATGGAGTCTCGGAGACTGGCATTTGTGTGCCTTGCTCTGCTGCCCTGGGGGTTTGTGGCTTCACGGGGGCTACCCCGGCTTCCAGGGCTGTGGGCGTAAGGGGTTAGTGACTGCTGCTGCATCCCATTGCCATGGTTACAAGAGCTGTGACTCCTGGAAAGGGGTGGACTCCTGGGTGGGGCGTGGGGTAGTGAGCGACACAGGCCGGCCCGGGGGTTGTCCTGCTGTCTGTGGTGTTGACCAGAAGCTTTCCTGGGGCGAGGGGAATGTGCGTTTGCTGCCTGCTAGCACGGTTCACCTACGCGCCAGGCTCTCTGTGTGGAAGCCGCCAAACCTGTGGGAGCGTGCCAAACCTATGCGACGACTCCGGGCTGCTCCCTGTCTGTCTGAAACCATCCATTGTGCAGGAATTCTCTGGTAGATCTCAGAACTGAACTTATATTTAGATTCCAGTGTACAGCCCTTTTAATCTATTGCATCCTCCTTACATCTATTGAAATTGATACCAAATTTGGCACTAGTGGTAAACGGTTGACTGAAAATACTTTCAGTTTTTCTCTACACACAGTTCTTTTCTGCAACCTTTTTAGTTGAATGGAAAACATAAGATGTGTTTGTGCAAGCAAAACCAGTTCTCCTACAAAGAATATTTTTAGGTAGTGATATATATCAGTCGTGCCTCAATATAATCTATGCCCTATTATGTTGCACTAATGTAAACGAGAGCAGGATTTGAAACTGGTGGAAGAAGGAAGCTATGTGCATATCTTCAATAATTGATGAATAAAAATATGATGTATTCTCATACGGCATGGATATTTCTCATAGGATCAGAGGACAGATTAATGTCTTGCCTTCATATTTTTTTATGCTGTCCTAGTGCATCTCCTCTAGTTCAAATTATCTAGATCAGTGCCTTATCTTGGCTTTGAGAATAAGCAAACTGTACACTTCCACTGTGGGGTGGGACTTTTCCTCCTTCGTGAGGACATATAATGAATTGCTTTCTAAACTGCTTCCATTAATCTTCTTTAAGAGCAGTACCCAGAGGAGTCTGCCTATAGGTTTAATGTGTCAGAAATAAAATCAAGAATGATACTTTAACAGTGTTGTGTGAAAATTAAGGAAGCAGCTCTGCGGGGTTTTAAAAAGAGTTAATCATTGGTAGCCATCTTTAATATTATGCTCTGTGCTGCTCTTGCTTTCAGTCATGGTTCACTACTGACACGAATGGAAAAATGGCAGTATGCAGTATACCATGTTTGTCCTCTTCCTCAAAACACCAACGTTAAAATAATAATGAAAAGTAATACTGAACAAGAATATTAGTTAATCTTAGAAATGATTGGCATCACAGCAGCTGTGCTGGATCCTTAGCTCGTGTACCTTGGCTTAACTTCATGAAGTCAATGGAGTGATGCCAGTTGCACAAGCTGTGGAATCTAGTTTATGATTAAAGGAATATATGAGAAGATCTTGGTTATTCTCTTTCAGTGTCCTAAGCTGTTAGCTGTAAGGGATGTGGGATGAGTGGCATCCGGACCATGGGTGGATCTTGGATTGGGCCACAGGATCAAGATCAGGGCTAGGACTTGGGAACTGGGGTACGGTTACCACCTCCCCCTTTAAAAGAGGATGTTTATGAAAAATACACGGGGCAGGACTGCATTGGTTCCACTGCAGCCCTGCAACATGTACTTTTAATAAATGTCCTCTTTTTTTAAAGGGGGAGGTATGGTAACCCTAAATTGGGAGCAGGGATCAAATGGAGGAGCAAGGGAGGGAGCAAGGCTGGAGAGGGGACAAGGAGACCGAAACAGGTGCAAGACTAAGGAGACAAGGTAGGCAGAGCAAGGCTAAGACAAGAGCACAAACCAGAGGCGGGGGGTAGGAACCAGAAGTGAGAGTGTTATGTAGGAACATAAGTGGCATACTGGGTCAGACCAATGGTCCATCAAGCCCAGCACCTGTCTCTAACGGTGGCCAATCTCAGTTGCTTGAAAGAAGTACCCAGCAGGTCACAATGGGGTGATCTTTTCCCTGTTGTTCACTCCCAGCTCCCAACAGTAAGAGGTTACATTTCCCAAACCTACCTGGCTAATAGCTACTAATAGACCTATCCTCCAGAAGCTTGTCCAATCCTTTCTTAAACTCCGTATACTACTGGCCTTGACCATGTCTTCTGGCAACAAATTCCACAACTTAATTGTGTGTTGAGTGGAAAAAATACTTTTATTTGTGTTAAATTTGCTACCTGTTAGTACTAGAACTAGGGGACACTACATGAAACTATTTGAGATGGTAAATAACTGTTCCCTGTGTGGTGGGACCCCGGGCCCATTACCGGCTACCGGATTTACCGGTTCTGCGAAAACCGGATTCCCGGATTAAATCCGGTATACCGGTACCGGATTTATTTCATTGGTTTCAATGGGGCGCTGTGTCCCCATTGAAACCAATGAAATAAATTAATTCCCTCCCCCTCCC
>QEPC01012510.1:3241667-3257345 GCA_003113815.1 Sphenodon punctatus
TTTTTTGCTGGGGCTTTAAGTTTTTTTACATTGCAGCCATTTTTAAATGGCTGCAATGTAAAAAAAATCCGGTACCCCGGAATCCGGTACCCGGTCCGGATTACCGGGTCGAATCCGATAATGCCGGTACGCCCAGTACCGGCATTATCGGATACCGGATTTTACCGGTTTCCCGCCCCTATGTTCCACACCACTGAAGATTTTATAAACATCTATCATATCCCCTCTGTCATCTCTTCTCCAAGCTGAAAAGCCCTAACCTATCCAGTCTCTCTTCATAGGGGAGCCATTCCACGTCCCATATCATTTTTGTTGCCTTTCTCTGTACCTTTTCTAGTTCTACTATACTTTTTTTGATATGGGGCAACCAGAACTGCACACAATATTCAAGGTGCGGTTGCATCATAGACTTATCATAATGCCACTATATATTTTCAGTTTTATTCTCTTGAATAATTCCTAACATTTTGTTTCCTTTTTTGATGGCTGCTGCACACAGAGCTGAAAATTTCAGTGTATTGTCCACAAATGACTCCAGTGCCCTTTTTCTGAGTGATAACTCCTAATTTAGAAGTCCGCATTGTGTACATAAAGTTTGGATTGTTTTTCCCTACGTGCATTGCTTTGCACTTGTCCACATTAAATTTCATCTGCCAATCACCTTAAGTACTGTTCTGTTGTTCTGTCTCGCTTCCTGGTGTTACCAGCAAACCTTATATGCTGGCTGGCAGCCAACCAGGAAGCTGGGAGGTGTGATAGGGCTAGAGATGGACAGGAGGTGGGGCATGACTAGGGCAGGGAGGCCTCTTGAGGAGAGTGGCTATGCCTGAGGCTGCAGTGCAGGAGGGCTGTCCGCTGCTCCAGAACCCCTAGTGGTGTGGGTTTAAGGCTGCGTCCTGACATTAGCCAATTAGTTGCTGTAATCAAATTGTCTGTAAACTATGCCCTAGACAATGCCTGCACATATTCTTGTTTGAGCTGCTTCCTACAAAAATAAAATGTTTTAAATAAGCCTCATAATAAGCCTGTCTTTGTTCCAGGATCTCAGGGCAGAGACCTCACTGGATGATCTGTGGCATCATGACTTCTGGGGAAGTAAACTCAGCAGCAATACCAGCCATAAATCGTATCGACCACTTACCGTACTAACTTTCAGGTGAGAGATGTTACACTGCACTTACATCTGGCTTCTTTTTGCTTTTCCAAAATATTTGTTTACTTTCTAGAAAACAAGAGACTTTGATGGAAGTGAAATTTGTTACAATGTACTTGCACTGCTGCAGAAGAACATTTGTTTCTGCTATGCTGATGCACACCAGTGCCTGCATCCAGTAATGAGCTCTAAGTGGGGTGATATATGCACCTGCACAGTGCTCATCAAAGCCTGAATTTGAGAATTTCCCCCCTGTACAGAGGGCTCTAAAAGGCTGTAAAAGGTCCGTGCCCTATTGGAGTTCCCCATAAGGAGAATATAGGCTTTTGTACAGGATTTCTGTGTGAAAGTAAACATTGCCCAATATGAATAAAATAAAACTCTTATTATATAGATTATGAAACAACATAACTGTTTACATAACTTATTAACAATAATTATTCATTATGCTCTTGAAATAGCAAGAACACAGTTAAAGCTGATGACACATCTTCAGGTAAAGTGGAGGAAACTGATTAGTAACTTGATAAATACAGAGAAACTGAAAATGTACTTTAATTGTTGAGAAGGTCTCTTATTTTCTTTGTAACAGGTCTGCATCTCTGTAATTTAACATGGACGCTCAGACAAATAAAAATACTTACAAGAGCCCTGTCCAAAAACCCCACCTTAATCCAGGAAAATCTTCTAATCCGATCCAAACCAAATTTCAGGGATAAGGGATAAGGAATTGTTGCTATCTAGAAGAAAGCTGTGGTTCTGAAATTTTGGGGGGAAAATTAAGTTCTGTTAAGAACTTAACGTTCTCTTAAAAGTATTTTAAGTAATGGTACTTTTTACACAAAAACACTGTTTATTACATGATTGTGCAATAGCTCCCAATTTCCATAACAAAGTAGACTTGTGGACACTCTTCAGCAACTTTAGCCTCACCAGTTAGTGGGGCAAGGGAGCTGTACTGCTCAGACTTCTTCAAAAACATAGGTGAAAGAAGCGTATAGCTCAGAGCTGTCCCTGGTGTCTGGGAGGGTACTGTGTGGTAGAGAGAATTCCCTGGTTTGAGTAATTTGTCCACCACTACTTCCTACTTTTCCCAGTTTCTGCCAGCTTCCATATCAATGCCATTTGGAAAATAGGTGTACAGTCCTAAAATAATAAGAAAATTGAATAATTAATACTTGAATGCATAAAGAGAAATAAACACTTGCCTCAAAATTTCCCTCTTTTTATGTTTCCCAGTGATGACATGGGAGCATCACCACCATAAAAAATGCATGGAACTGCTGCAAAGCAATGTCATCAGATCAAGTTACATAAATTGTGGTAGCTTCCTATAATTTGCGCACACAACTAAAACTGGGAAACTTCCAAGTTGGGAAACAGAAGCACAGAATTTGAGACATTGTGCTATATTGTTTTTCTAACTGGCAAAAACTGAGGAAAGTGGAAGAATTTGGGAAGAAGTAGAAAAATGGATTTAAAAATGTTCCAATTTTTTAGCTCTAGGTGTATATTATAAGCAGCTACCACAGCCTTTGTACGTGGATCTGCTGACACTGCTTTGTGGTAGTTCTATCAATATTTGATAGTGGTTGTACTTCTGTGTCTGAATTTGCGGGGAGGGAAATTTATACACACGAACCTTCAGTTCCTCTGAGTTATAGATGCTTGTCTTCCCTGCAAAGTTTGAACTAATTAGGATAACCAGTAACAGAATGCTTCACTTTCAGCAATGCTTGCTCTATGCATGCTACACCATGGAATGTTTGTCTTCCTCTATGCAGTAAGCTATTGGTTATTAATTTCCTTAGAACTTTTCAGTTAGGTCATTAACAAAATTTTGTGCAGGGGCGACTTTAGCTGTTAACTATTGCCTATTTTTAATAACAATGGTGAGAAGAGTACGTAGTTGGAGTTATTAGCCCTTACTTGGGTATGTGTTGGTGACAGAAGTGACCTAGCATGCTGTAGAACAGAAGTTCACAACCTTTTTTGGGCTCAGGGATGGCTATAGCTTAGCAATGATTTCATGGCACACCCTTGCTTATCTGTCAATATATACCCACTTAAACTGAATTAGTAAATTATCCATTACACGTATAGTATTAAATAAATACTATCAATGAAACAAGATTAATTATCTTGGTTCATTGAGCAATTCTAATTATTTAAATTTTCAGGGCATACCTGACAATCAGCTGTACCAGTGCACACTGATACACTGATTGGGAACCACTGCTGTACAAAGCAGATTAGAAAAATCAGAGATGGTTGGACAAGTAGTGTTGGATTTAGCCTTTATTGGTGATTTTCTTGTTGATGTTTTAAAGCGAGTTTGAAATTTTCCACCTTAATTCACACTGAATGGAGCTTTTTGTTAACGTATGTGACACACATATGCCTATACATACACACACACACATTATTTAAAATGTGCCTTAGTCCTATAAGCTAGAGTGGAGAGAGAGTTCATGGCCGCCATGGCAACCGTGGACTTGTCCCAAGTTGTTAACTGCCCGACCCACGGCCTGGTGTTCTGTTCTGGCCTTGAGGCGGGTGATCCGGTAGTGGGGGATGTGAGGGTCACGCCCTTGTCATGGACAGATCATTACCTCCTACGGGCAGTCTCTCAGCACACCACCTCCAGAAGGGGAATGGACCAGTTAGGTTGGTCCACCCCTGGAGGCTGATGGAACCTCAATGGTTCCAGGAGGCCCTTTGGGATTTAACCTTAGATCCTGATGGCCGCTCTGTCGATGAACTTGTCCGTGCTTGGAACATCTTGCTCGGGGAGGCCATTGACAGGGTGGCTCCAAGACGTCTCCTACCTCTGTTTTGTCACCGCAGGGCCCCTTGGTTTACTGAGGGGCTGCGGTGTATGAAGCAGGCAGGTAGGCGACTAGAGCAACGTTGGCGTCGGACTTGCTCTGAATCCGACCATCTTCTCCATAGGGCCCATTTGAGGTCCTATGTTGAGGCTATGAGCATGGCAAAGAAAAAGTTCTTTGCTGCCCTCATAGCGTCTGCAAAGTCGCGTCCAGCAGAGCTGTTCCGGGTGGTGCGGGGACTGGTCAGTCCGGCCTCCCTCCGCCTGGACGGGAACTTCTCCCAGGCTCGTTGTGAGGAGTTTGCCACCTGCTTTGAAGAGAATATCGCTCAGATCCAGAGCAACTTCGACACTGGATTAGGGGCAGAGGAGGTGGAGCACGAGGAAATGGAGGCCCTGTCTGGTTCATCTTCTTGGGATGAGTTTCAGGAAGTGACGCCAGCCAATGCTGTGTATGTCCTGGAGTCTGTTAGAGCCACCAGCTGTGAACTAGATCCATGTCTGTCCTGGTTGGTGAAAGCCTCCAGGGCGACATTGAGAATGGTGCTGGCGAGGGTAATCAATGAGTCCCTTCGGCAGGAGAGTTTGCCCCCCAGTCTCAAGGAGGCCGTGGTGTGCCCCCTGCTGAAGAAGCCATCTTTGCATGTGAACGCACTCGCCAGTTATGACCTGTCTCTAACCTTCCCTTTTTAGGGAAGGTTATTGAACGGGCGGTGGCACTGCAGCTCCAGGTTCACCTTGACAGCATTGGTTTTCTTGACCAATTTCAATCAGATTTTGCCCCGGCTATGACACAGAGACGGCGTTGGCAGCCTTGGTGGACGATCTCCACCGGGAGTTGGACGCAGAACGTTCAACACTTCTGGTCCTGCTAGGTCTCTTGGCCGCCTTTGATACAGTGGACCACGGGCTGCTGCTGAGACAGTTGCGAGCCCTGGGATGTCTGGAAGTGCTTGGATGGTTCCGGTCATTCCTCTCGGGGAGAAGCCAACGGGTTGTCCTGGGGGCTGAGTCTTCTAGCCCCCGGGTCCTGGATTGTGGTGTTCTGCAAGGTTCCATGTTGTCTCCAGTATTGTTTAATGTATATATGCAGCCCTTGGGGGAGATCATGAGAGGGTTTGGTGTGCGTTGCCACCAATATGCTGATGACACCAGCTTTACCTCTCCTTTTCAACCGACCCAGGTTCTGCCGTTTCGGTGCTGTCCCAATGTTTGGAGGCCGTGGCGGATTGGTTACGGCAGAGCAAGCTGAAGCTCAGTCCTGATAAGACGGAGGTGATGGTGGTGGGTAGGGTGAGGGAGGTGTCGGCTCCCCTCGTAGAGGGGGTCCACCCTCCCGTAGCCCAGCAGGTTCGAAGTCTGGGGGTATTGTTCGACCCAGATCTCCGCCTAGATCGGCAGGTGGAGGTGGTGGCCAAGGCTGCCTTCCACCAGCTGTATCTGGTATGGAGGCTGCGTCTATATATTTCCGGACCCGACCTGGCCACCCTCATCCATGCCTTCATTATCTTGAGGCTAGACTACTGCAACGCGCTCTACGTGGGGCTTCCCTTGATGCTGGTTCGGAGGCTGCAGCTGGTGCAGAACGTGGTGGCTCGTCTCCTGACGGGGACGGGCCGATGTGAACACATCACCCCCGTGCTTCGCACACTGCACTGGCTGCCTATAGCGTACCGAGCCAGATTCAAGGTGTTGGTCTTGGCCTATAAAGCCCTACATGATCTTGGCCCCTCGTACCTCAGGGACCGCTTCACCCTCCACATCCCAGAGCGTCCCCTTCGGTCCTCCGGGGGCACCTTCCTGGAGGTTCCCCATGTAAAACGGGGGGGCACTATGGGGAGGGCATTCTCGGTGGCCGGGCCACGACTATGGAATTCCCTCCCGGAGGAAGCCCGTCTGGCCCCGAGTCTGATGGCCTTCCACCGGGCTTGTAAAACCTGCCTGTTCTCCCAGGCCTTCGGAGGAGAGGAAGGGGGGATGGGATAAAAGGTTTAGGAGGTGGTGGTGGGGGTAGTGGGAGTTTTTAGATGTGTTTTTAAATGTTTTTATTTGTTTTGTTTTATTTACTGGTTTTATGTTGTACGCTGCCCCGAGATGCCATGGGCATCAGGGGGCGGCTAATAAATATAAATAAATAAATATCAAACCTTGCCACTCAGAACTCTATACTTGTCTCCTCCTTAACTAATATCTGAGCATCTTACACTAATTATTAACATGAAGTATCATAATTTCTGTGAAACGTAACTTTTTCTCCCTCGGGTTAGAGACACCATTCTATTCTCCATCTTCCTCTCTTGTTTTTCTCCATTTTTTCCTTCTCTTTTTCCTTTGAGACGGTCCTGGTGACATTAAACTGTAAGAACATAGCAAGAGCATTTTGTTCATGTCACTAGAATCTTTTGATGAAATTAGATTGAGCTGTCTAAATCATGATTGATTTTTAATATACATTGTTTTGTTCCTTTTTCACAGTCTATCCACCCATCTTCTCTGTTTCTTGTCTTGTTGCTTGTCCCCATCCTCTTCGTACATTATCAGTCTTACTTAGGTATTTATGGAACACCCATAATTTATAGTATCTACTATTTAGGTCAGAGGTTCCCAAACTGTGGGTCAATGAGGTTGCACCTTCTGTGAACGGGGTTAATATCCTGATTGATCTTGGTTATACTTGATGTGTACTACGGCTGTCCAGGGTCATGGGATTATATTTAAGTCTCAAATTGGGGTCAAACAGCCAGGAAGACTGCTTTCATACATTACCTGGGAGGGAGGGAATCTTCCGTGAGGGCAATCGTGGCTCCGGTCTCAGGGAAATTAGCACACACAGGAATGCACTTTCCACTTTTCTCAAAGGAAAGCAGAATACTGTATTCTTATGTGTGCTAATTCCCATGAGAATGGAGCTGTGATTGCCCTTATGGAAGTTTTCCTCCGCTCCTGGGTAACGTGAGAAAGCAGCCAGAGTTTGGGAAGCACTGGTCTCGGTTTAGAAAATACAGAGGTATGGGACTAAAATAAATATGGACTCGGCTCTTATTTTCCTCTGATTCAGTAATCGTCATCTTTTCCACTCCAAGTTCTACATGCTAGTTAAACTATTTCTTCCCCAATGCACAGTGATCTCTTGTTATAATGTCCTCCTTTAGAGTGGACCCTAAAGAAGAAGGAACCTGGAGGCTCCTCCATCTAGGATTGCCACCTATGCAAGTTTTTAAGGAACATTTATGAAAAATACATGTTGCGGGGCCTGAACTGGTGCTCCCTACCCCCACCAGTATTTTGATTGCTGTTTTGCTATTATGAACCCTTCACTATGCTGAACAAAAGTCTTGGGTCCCAAGAGGTCTGTTATAGCAAAAGTGCACTGTACACTCCAGTCTAATTTACTTTCTTGCTATACTTTAATGTTCCTTTCTAATTTGAAGGTAGTGTGGCCTGGACTAGGATAGAATTTAACTGGCAAGCTCTTCTGATCAGGAATGCGTCGTGCTGTAGGTTAGAGAACTTAATAAAAATAGATACAGTTGGCTATCTGGGTAAGGGGTAACACACATCTAAAGCAACTCAAGCAGACAAGAAAGTTACAGTTCCTCCTGTGCTCAGGCCCAGACTTAGGACAGGTGGGGCAGCCACCCTAGGCTCTGCAGTTCCGGAGCACAGGGGGCATGGAAGTGCTGGCCTGGGGAGCCTCAGGAGCAGCGGTTGCGTTCTGTTGCCACTCGTGAGGCTCCCAGATGGTTGCTTTTTGTGGTGTCTTCCACCTACAGAGGACCCTGTATAATTGCCTGCATTTGGGGCCAAGAGCTGCCCTCAGGAGTGGTAGAGTCCTGCCGCCATATCACCCCTCCTAAGGCTCTTGCTGGGGCCTGGCCCCTGCCATTCAAGAAGTTCCTTGGGCCAGTGGCGGGTGAGGAGCGCTGGTGGGAGCTGTAGGAGCACTGGTGCATCAGCAGGGCTCCACTGGTGGCATGGGGAGCACCTCTACTGCTTTCATTCCTGAGAGTAACTCTTGGACTCCTGGGGCTGGTGCTTCTGTAGGACCCCTATCTAACCTGGAGACCCTGGCCACAGCCCTGCTCCCTGCCTTGTAAGCCATACCCCCTACCCGGGGCCCCAGCTCCGTCTTGGGCCCCACCGTATGTAAGCTCAGCTTTGCTTATGCTCCTCGCTTCTTCTCCGTAGAAGGTATACTAATTTATCCAAGGGTGCCATTTTTGGAGGGAGGGGGATTTTGCCTCCTCTTCCCCCATGTTTCATACCACATACTGATCATGCTTCAGGGCTTCCTGTCTCTCTGGCCCTTTATATGAAAGGCCCTTTACAGCGGCCAGTGGCATAGCAAGGCTGTGGTGAGCCTGGGCTCATGTCTCAGTTATAGCTCCCCAAGAACAAGGGGGCAAGGTCTCCCTAAGTAGTGGCCCTCCCAAGGAAGTTTCCGACAGCCTTGGCCACCCGTTGCAAAGAAGGTGGTGCTGCCCTGGCTCCCAGCAAGTCTCCTCTCCGCACAGCAGCAGCAGTTTCACCAGGAAGGATGTTTTAAGAGCAAGAGGGGACAGGGACAGAACTTTACCCCTGCTTCTTGGGCCAGACCCTTTGCAAGTGGCCTGAGTGCCACTAGAGAATTTTCAGAATGGGTAGGAAGCAGAGCAGACTGTTGACCCTGCTCCCTCCCCTGTGTACTCTGAAAATTTCCTTACTGCGCTCAGGCCTCTGGCAAAGGACACCCCTAGAGTTTCAGTTGAGCCCCCACGCTCCATGGTAGCTATCCCACTGACAGTGGCCCCCGCTGAAAGCTGCCCTACCTTCCCTCCTCTTCCCATCCCCACTGAAATTAGAAAAGGTGCTCCTGAATTCATCCCTTTCCCTGAAGGAACTTGCTTCTCACTGTGTTCCTGGCCAGTGATGCTGACTGGTGAGCAAAACATGACAGAACCAGGGCTCCTCTCAGCCACTTGTTTGCAGTAAGTAGCCGATAAAAAGCCTCTGCTTTCATCTTTGCAGTCAAAGTCACAATCTGAGCAGTGCTGGCAGGGTGTTTTATTTTTTGTCATTTCTTTGCATAACCAAGTAAGAGCTGTGACAGTGTCTATTGCAGTGGGACCTGATCTCAGTTGGAGCCTCTAGGTGTTAAAAGTGATTCAAATAATAATGGAAATGGCTAGGTGTGTGAAACTCTAACATGCTTCCATATACTACATAAAATACGTGTCTTTAAAATGATACCTTTCCTTTTTCAGGCCTCTGAGGCTTCTTCTATCCTTGTTAGCGCCACTTTTAATCTTAACTGTAAGAACATGTGGAGCTAGCAAGAGAGATGCAATCTCTTCAGGCATGGAAATTGGCCACCTGACAACTCTCAGCCTTTGCTTTCTGTGCATTGCTTATTTATGAAAGGATGGATCATCATCCTAACAGGCATTACTTAAAACACATGCAGATTGGCCAGACAATGAGTCCATTATACAAGTTTTCTGTGTAGCTTTAACCTGTTGCTTACGTTACACAAAAAAATGTGTTGTACTTTTTCCTCAAATTCCCTGATCAGTATTTACTCCCTTATTAGTCACCCCAACAAAATTCAGCTTTCATTCATACCTGAGCCTTCAGAGATAGGGTAGGATATCAATAAATAATAATAATAATACTGTCTATCAAAAAGCAAGTATGCCTTTTCATTGTACAATATCCCATAGTACATCACTAACTCTGTGTGTGTCATGCCACTGAAATGTTGCTACTGAGGTAAACAGGAGTAACCTAATGATGCAGAGAGGAAATTTTGATCAAGGACACAACCATTGTTCATATCAAAATCAATGATATCTGTACAGAGCAGATAAGACTTTAGCGTTTGAGTGGTACGTGATGCTCATGGGGAGCACTTCACATGCATGGCTCCCAGCATGGCTGCCCCGGCCACAGAGGCAGTCACCCTGACCTGCGCGGGGCATTCCAGATTGTTTGGAAGTGCTCTGTGTACGGCCATGGGTGACCACTGCATGGGTCATGGGAGTGCACCTCCCCATGCTCCAACTTCAAACGAGCAGTTAGATGCGTGGTTGGTGGGGTGCTGTGGGTGGATGCGTTTCATTTAAAAAACGCCCTCTCTTGCTTGCTTAAGGATATCATCCAGTAGGATGGACTGCTTTTATTTGACTCCTTTGCTTTCTATTTTATGTGAGGTTGTGTCCCCCAAAGTGTCAGCATATGAGAGCATATGCCTCCCCTGCTTCCCTAACCGCCTTCGTCCCTTCTCCCTAGCTGCCCCCCACACCTGGAACTCACTCCCTGCCCACATCTGCCTCGCCCCCTCCCTTCGTACCTCAAATCCCTCCTCAAGACCCACCTCTTCCGCTCTGCCCGCCCCGACTTCTTGCTCCCCTCACCTAACTCCTGCTGATACCCTTCATCCAGTACAATCTGTTACCTGAGGTCTGTGTACTCCTATCCTCACCACATGGACCAACCAGCCATCATTCTTGACCTCGCATCCTCGTGAATGTTACACTTCTTGTCTCTCCCTCTGTTTCCNCCCCATCTCTCAGATTGTAAGCCCTAGGGCAGGGACTGTGTTTATTCAATTACTTTGTAAAGTGCCAGGTACGTTGCTGGCGCTATATAAATGCTTGTTAATAATAATAATAATTTTTACTGTTGTTTTGCCATCCCAATAAAAGGTAAGCAGAGCTGCAATTCTTCCCAACTTGAATCCTGGAGGTAGTAGTGCACTTAAAGATTTTGCAAAGGGTGGATGGTGCTGGACATGTTTGTTGTTACATGTGATTGTTGTTGAAATCTCTGGGTGTTTTTAGGCAAGTGTCTCCCCACCCATTATGCATGTTGCAGGGCTGTGTAGGGTGCCAATGCAGCCCTTCAGCATGCATGATGAGTGGGGAGGCGCTCGTCTAAAGCCGTTTTCACACAGATCGTGGCACATCTGTGGTCTGTGGGGAATGGTTGGAGGTGCAGGCGGGTGGGTGGTGCGTGGGCGGCCCATCCCACAGATTCCCACCCATCTCCACACATGGAGTATCCACCATTGGCACATGTTGCTCCATGCGTGGGGGATCACTGGAGGTGGGTAGAGTGCGAACGCACCACCACCCACCCTCTGCGGCGATCTCACGGACAGACGCCCCCCTCCGCCCACCCAGCCACACACCTGGGCGAGGGGGGCCGGCGTCTGTGCAAAAAGGGCTTATAACACCCTCTGTCTGGGAAAGGATCAGAATTACAGAGGTGCAGGGTGGGAGCTTACAGGAATGCTTGAGATTGCTAAAGAGGCCACTTTACAATAGCTCCTTAAGATTAACTTTTGATATTAAACTGTTCTTCTAAAAGAAGCCATCTTTTTCATCAGGAATGTGTTAATGTATTATGTATAAATGCATTTACTTCACTAACTCCTAACCTAAATGTGTTTTCTGTGTTTGTTTGTTTGTTTTTTAAATAGAATTAATTACCTTTTAGCTGGAGGCTTCCATCCAGTGGGGTTTCACATCATCAACATAATACTCCATTGTGTTATCTCTGTGTTAATGGTTGATGTCTTCTCCATAATATTGGGTGGGCTACAGTACAGCAGCAAAGGAAGAAGACTAAACTTTGCTCCAAAAGCATCCCTACTAGCAGCTTTACTATTTGCTGTACATCCAGTGCATACTGAATGCGTAAGTACTTGATACTTGGGTATGAAATGGAGCTTGATATTTTCAAAGCACTTGACTAACATTAATTAATTCTCACAATATCACTAGAAGTTACACATTGTATGTGATGTTACTGCATATTTGTACCATAACTGTTTCTCTATGAATGTGTTTTAATGTTGATTAAACACTCTCGTAAGTTAGTAATCCTCCAAGGGAAAACGTCACTTGGGGAAATATATAATTGACTCTGAAGCACAGTAGAGTTAAGGTTATGCATCTTAAATTACTGGAGAAAGGACACACTTCTGTGCATGCTGTGTCTCATAAATAGCAAAGGAGAACGCAGAATCAACTGAGTGCAAGTGCTTTAATCACTGTTAATTCCTTATTTCCTTTTCTTAATCAAAATCAGAAGGAACCACAAGTGACTTCTTTAAGTTCTAACCACCCCTAAGAGTGTTATAAATTCAGCATACGTTATTTTACATTATTTTTCTACATGACCAAGGGTTTTATTTCCTGCTCCTTGACTCCGTTGCATTATTACTATTTATTATTTATATAGCACCAGCAATGTACCTAGCATTGTAAAATCATTAGTTAGAAACAGGTCCATACCCCAAGGGGCTTACATCTTGATATTTTGTTCTAGTAGTGGAAGGGGATAGAAAACTTAACAGTACGATTTAACTGAAATTAAACTCCATACATTCCTCATCACGTATAAGTATCGTTAAGTCACGATACCACACGCATGCACTTTAATTTCAGTTAAGTCATAATTTAAAAAAATTAATGAATGAGGAAAGAAGAATGTGTAGTTTAGTTAAATAGTAGACTGTCAGTTTCTTTCTGGTTGAAAGGGATGTTTCCCTTTCGTTTGTGAAGGTTACTTTGAAATAACGAATAGTATTGTATTATAGGTACAGTATTTCTGTAGTAATAGGAGGGTATGAGAAAGTGTCATGTTAAAGTTTGAGTATAATTTGGAATGCTGCCTTAACTAAGTTTTTAAACTGCAGGTTTTTTGATTATGTAATATTTTACACTGAATGTTTAACAGTAGTAATCGGGACACTATTACTCCAGTTCTCAGCACCATCAGTTATTCCTCTGCTAACACTACACTACCATAACACTGAAAACTCAATTGCTTTTGAAATCATGGCCCTTTTCACACAGACACTCTAACACTGATAAAATGGGTGTTGCATTTTATTATACATGTTGCAGGGCACCCATAGAGCACACACACAGCCCTGCAACATATATAATAATATGCAACACCCATTTTATCAGTGTTAGAGTGTCTTTGTGAAAAGGGCCCATGACAGCCCTGGTTTTTTTAATTGAATGACTTGCTGTAGTATATAGTAACTGTAAAGAAACGAAATTTACTTGCTTGAATTTTGGTGAGTGCAAACACAAATAATCTAATAACTTTCATGTGTAAAGTGGATATTTAAAAGGTTAAAGTTGGTAAACATAGCTGTGGAATAGGAAGGTAGCAATTAGGTACCACCCCGGTTCTCTCTCTAAAGAGAGAAATAGGTGGCTGTGGGAGGAGCAAATATGTTTTGCCTGCTAATAGCATTTCAGTGATAAAATGATTTATGGAACTTTGATGACTAGTGTAATTGAACTTTTAAAACAATAAAATTATGACTCTTTTGAAGTCAATGGCAAAACTCTCATTGACTGATTGCAGTGGAGCCAGAATTTTACCCTGTGTTCTGTATGCTTTCCTCATACAGATGGTACTGTTGAACTCTTTTTGAGACTGCAAGTGTTGTGGGAGGAGTCTCTCTCTTTCTCTTGCTGCTGTAGCATGGTGGAATTTATTTCCAGAACTGCTTCAGTTTGCTCTTGTCTTTCTCTCATTAACTTAAAATATTTTCTGAAACAGAATAACACTTCACTCTCACCTTCTTGATTTTAAAGTTTTTGAATTAATCCTCCCAACATCTTTGCACAGTAGGAAAGCATTGCTAACCTAATTTACAGACAGAAGAGGCTGAAGCAGAGAGGTTAAGTGACTTTTCCAAAACCACAGGGGGATTTTTCTCAGACCTGGGATTAAAATTCAGCAATTCCTGCCTCCCAGACCTGACCCAAACCTCTCTCAAGTCAAGGTTAGTCTTTCCATTCACTGCGTCAAGTAAGCTTTGGATGAGGCTCACAGTTCTCCTCTACTGAGCCTATCATATTCCTCTCCCCCCAAAAAACCCAACAAACCTCTAAGTGCTAGAGCTAACTCATGACTGATCTGTAGCATGCTCCAAAGACTGCACTTGACTCAAAATCCTATGTCCTGTCCAAGTAACTCTGGTGAGTGCTAGGAAATTCTATGGAGTCAGGAAAGGGAGCTGCAGCAGAATAGCTCAAGAGCTGGTGAATCCCCTTTGGCCCTTGAGATACTCAGTTAAAAAAATGGGGTTGCTGGAACAGCCATGGGTCTTTTGCTCTATGTGAAATCCTAAAGAGCACCTATGGAGAACTACTCCACAACAATTGGGTCCTTGTGCTATAAGGACCCAACAGAGAGTTTCCCATAAACTTCAATAGGGCTTGGATCAGGCTCAAGGGTGCAATTCCCCATGCATGTGAGTTGGATAACATGTGCATTTGGAAGGTCTCTCACTAAAGTGTGTATGTGTTGTGTGTACAGAATGGGTAAAAATTTTAGGTCCTCTCCTATTCTTGGCTTGCTTCCTGTGGAACTTGGATACTTGTTCCTTCCAAGCTGAGCAGCTGTGTTCCTGTAATTTACTATCTTACAGTTTTAAGGCTCACTTCACAGGGCCCAAAATGTGCTCTTCCAATGCCGAGATTCTTCTTCAGTTTTCTTTCACTCCCAATTTGATGTGCCACAGGTTGCATGTTTTGTAGGACCCAGACATTGTTCCTGAAAATTATACATGTATAAAGCTGGCTCCAAAGGACATGCAAGTTGATGGAAATAATTCAGTTGACTTTGGGACAGGCCCGTAATTAAGTTAGAAATTCGGTGAGTTTGTTGACTAGTTGCTCAATGAAATTTTCACCAAAAGATCCCTTGTAAAGGTTTTATGTGCTATATTAAAATGGCTGTTGAAATTGAAGATGGCTCACTAATGATATACTTTGCTTCATATTCTCAAACTATGCTCACACATTTCATCAAGGTGAAAAAGAGTTCTATTTAGTAGCTAACAAAAAGTAAATATTTTCTTTTCTTTGTTTTCTTTTTAAGGTTGCAGGGATTGTTGGCCGAGCAGATCTGCTGTGTGCCCTGTTCTTTTTGCTGTCTTTCCTTGGATACTGCAAGGCATTTAGAGAAAGTAAGGTTTACATTGGGGTCTTTAATTTTTATTTAATGCTGTTGTGTGTTATGGTAAATAAAAATATATGATCTACTGGTTCTTAATTTTGCAAAGTCTACAGGCAGTTATTTTAATAGGAACATGACACTAATGACTTGAGAGAGATGTACCAGATTCGGGCTTTATGTAGAATCGCCACCACTTGTGGTTTGACCGTGAGACTCCCATTTTGGTATATTTATTTTTTATTTATTAAGTGTAAGTCTTGGGCTCAAATTGTGAGAGGTGGCAACTTGAGGCATACATCAGAGACTCATTTCAAGCAAACAATTTTTGCTTTATACTTTAACAAAAGACTATTGGCTAAAGAGCCTATTTTAGTAGGTTTTAAATATGAGTGAACGGGAAATTACTTACCTGTGAATTTTCCTTCTCCTTCCTCTCAGGACTGATGGTCTTGACTGATGGGATGTGTTCCTCCTTCCACTGGATAAGCAGGATCAAGTTTATTTATTTATTTATTTTATAAATTTCTACCCCGCCCCTCCTGCAACGCAGCTCGGGGCGGCTTCCAACATTAAAACAATAAAATACAATAAAATCAATCTAAAACAGTCAAGAATACTTTAAATATTAAATATTAAAACAGGGCTAGACAAAACCAAAAAACAAATGGGTAGGGGACTAAAAACCACCCTCCCTCCCAAAGGCCTGGGCAAACAGCCAGGTCTTACAGTT